>JAQPZZ010000039.1:0-387154 GCA_028416715.1 Fusarium multiceps | reverse complement strand
GGAGAGCTGCAGGGTAGGCAGTCCCAGGTTGGGCGTGGAGGCTCGGTGCTTGTCCTTTCGTTGTTAGCTTTCGATGTCTGCATTCACTCGTTCGTCTGGACGGTCGTCCGGCTGGTCAGGCAGAAAGTCACCCTGACACTCATCAGTCTCTTTTATCTTTTCACCACTGACGTATGTTTCTATAGTCTAGTCCTTTGAGCTAGTCTCTGTCTAGTGCAGCCTGTTTCTTCATCCCTTCTCTAACTACTGCTTCTGCTTCCAGAATAGCTTTTTTCTTAACATTCTTTATCGTTCCCTACGTCTTATTATGTAAAGGCGTGAACAGATTCGTGTCATGCTACGGAAGCGAAAATTGAGTTCATCTCTGTTTTTCAGATACGACCTCAAGGCTTTGTTACGACTACTGTAGCTACGGGGGTTACAGAAGTGTGTTTAAGCTGTTGTAGGGGGCCTAATGACCGATGGCGACTTTAGGATCAATCTTTTGGCATTGGCGCAGCGGTCACCCCCTATCGTTGTAACAGGCTTCAACACTATTGCCTATTATAACGTCAGTAAAAACAGATATAGTAGCGATTTTAAAGAAATTAATAGAATACATTAGTACTATGTAAACGCTAACTTAAGCTTATTTTATATAGTTTAAAAGGCTATTACAGCATCTATCTTTAAACCCAATACCTCAGACCCTATTACTATTACAAACCGCTTCCAATCTTGCATAACAATAGTGCAATAAGTCTACTGACAGCTGCCGACTGGAATCGCTTTCTTCTAATATCTCAGCTTCAATCGCAACTGCGTGCTCAAGTATCTGAATTGCATCCTTGATTCGTCGGTCATTGAGGTATGCTCTTGCAAGCTCGTGCTCTGAGACTAATCGAGAGTGGTCTTTCTCATCTAGTGTCTCTTTCCGAACTTCTACCACGTGCTCAAAGATCCTAATCGCATCCTTAATTCGTCGGTCATTGAGGTATGCGCTTGCAAGCTCGTGCTCTGAGGCTAATCGATCATGGTCTTTCTTATCCAGTGTTGCTTTCTGAACTTCTACCACATGCTCCAAGATCCTGATCGCATCCTTGATTCGTTGGTCATTGAGGTATGCGCTTGCAAGCTCGTGCTCTGAGGCTAATCGAGAGTGGTCTTTCTTATCTAGTGTCTCTCTCTTAACTTCCACCACGTGCTCAAAGATCCTGATCGCATCCTTGATTCTTCGGTCATTGAGGTATGCTCTTGCAAGCTCGTGCTCTGAGGCTAATCGATCATGGTCTTTCTTATCCAGTGTTGCTTTCTGAACTTCCACCACGTGCTCCAAGATCTCAATTCCATCTTTAATTCGTCGGTCGTCAAGGTATGCTCTTGCAAGTTCGTGCTCTGAGGCTAATCGATCATGGTCTTTCTTATCCAGTGTTGCTTTCTGAACTTCTGCCACGTGCTCCAAGATCCTGATCGCATCCTTGATTCGTCGGTCGTCAAGGTATGCGCTTGCAAGCACGTGCTCTGAGTTTAGTCGATCATGGTCTGTTTCAGGATGGCGGCCCCGTCTCCATCGGCATATCTTCTCGAAACAGCTTATCGCTTCTTTGAATCGTCTGTCCGAATAGAAGGTGTGCCCAACCTTCTCAAAAAGCCTATAGAATTCCGGTGTCTTACTCTCGTGGTCCCGATTTAGCAGCCGCATTGCATGTGGCAGATACTCCCTCCTCAAGTTATAGTGAGCAGCGTTTCTTTCGGGAAACCTCACTGCAAGGTGGCATAATGCAGCGTTCGAAGCTTTTCTCTCTCGATCCTGCTTCTTGAGCCAACTTCGTGTTGCCGTGTGCACAAGGCTGTGCATGTCGAAGACATCACTCTCCTCCCTACGAACTAGAAAAGAGTAGCTGGAAAGTAAACCGATAGCCCATTCCAACTCATCAGTTTCTGCATCAGGCAGTATTGATTGGGGAATCGCCTTTGGCTCGATGCAAGAGATAAATGATAAAAGATCAACGGCAAGTTGGTTCGACCTTTGGATCTGGTGGAAAGATACAATCCATGTCGTTCCTATTGAATTTTGAGAACCCTTGTATCGCGTATTATCTCTGAACTCCCTTTCGAGAACTGCCGTATTGTTGTGCTCGGCATCTCGTAAGAGGCCTAGATATGTCCGTATAGGTGCTCTGGTCTGATTGAGGTATGCGGCAGCCTGCGTGATGGCTAGTGGGAGAAAGGTCAAATATGTGAGCAGCTCGATAACTGATGTCTTGTCCTGAAGCAGCTGTTTTCGCACCAGGGACTTTCCTAAGAGCATCATCGATTCTTCCCGATCCATTTGTTCGATATCAATCACATCGGATTGCGCGAAAGCCTCAGCGACTTGCCCAGACCGCGTCGTCAATAATATGATACCGTCTTCTCGTTGAGGCAGATGCTCTTCCAACCCTGTATTTTCAGCAGTACCAAGAATGAGCTCCTCGTCATCGGCGTTGTCCACAATCAAGAGCCACTTACCAGCTTCATCCGAGCTAAGGTATTGGCAGATCAAATCTTTCACATCATCGTCTTCGCTCCTCTTCTGTAACCCAAGCTTTTGTGCAATGTCCCCGTAAGCACGTTCTGCAGTTTCATCGCTCAGAACTGGTACCCAGAAGATCGAATAGTCTGGTCGGCGGTCCTTGATCTGATAGGCAAAACGTAACGCAATTTGAGTCTTACCGACCCCACCAAGCCCGACGAGTGACATCCTCTGGCTCGGATCCCGACCGAAGAACTTGTCTTCCAAAGCGTTTAAGATGGATGTGCGACCAGTGAAGCGTGTGTTTCTAGTGAACGGGATATAATAACATGATCTAAAAGCCTTCTCTAATGTATCGTGAGCGACTGTTCTTATTCGTATAGGTTGAATTGCTTTTTTGATGCTTACTCACCAGTCAAGTCTACTGTCCTGTCACTTGAGCGGATCTCATCGAGCAATGCTCTAGCATATGAAGCGGCCATCGCTGCCGCATACGGCTGCCAGTTTTTATTCTTATGCCGATCGCCGTAATCGCATACTCCCCGAATGACGCCCACAGGAATTCGGTTCATCGTTCCTGCCGCTTCCATTTCTAAGCCGATAATGCCGTGCCTGTCTCTCAGCTCATTTCGCTTTTCTGCGTTCTTCAATAGCTTTTCCCCTGATCCGATGGGACCATACCACACTCGAGTGCGTCGATAGTCTGGTTTTGCTCGTCGGGAACGTTCAACGACTTCCTCTTGTCCATTGTCGTAAGCAAGATATAATATGTCGTTATCCTGCCCAGGGTCTGCAAATGTGCCAGTTGCATGCTCGCAATCGCGCATTTTCTCGTAGAATGGTAAAAGTTTCTCTGCGTCATATGGCGCCTCGAGCTTGATGCTACCTATGGCTGCCCGTACAATTGGTTCAGTCATGGCGAGACTGTGGCCAAGTCGTAGCGGTTGAAACCCGTCTTCCGTTTCCTTGCCGAGGTCATACGGAATCAGGCCAGCGCTCTCGCCATCAGGAAGGCCGATAAGCACATCGCCGAGTCGAATATCTCGTATTGGGTCTCGAGATAAATTGGGAAGCCCCGCTGCTACGCCGACGAGAAGCCCAAACCAAAGGTTGGGGAAGAACTTCTTCACCTGGCCTGCGAGTGCAGCCGCGGAGCCCGTGCCGTATTCCTGGCCTGCTGGCAGAGTCGCGATGATGATGTTATGGCCACCCATAGAACCCGCTTGAAACACGTAATCATCGCCACGGTTGACAGGAAACCGGCCGTGGTGTCGTTCGTCTAGTAAACATATGGCAGCCCTAGCTTCGATCTCGAGTGGAGCTATCCAGGCTATTTTATAGTCCCTGGGGTCAAGTGTATCCGATCGATCGACGTAGTTCCTTCGCGTGGCCGGCATCTTGTCGGAGTCTGTTGGCGTGTAGTTTAGTGAGTAGATGCGACTGAAATATTATCCAAAATTCTTCCGTAAGGAGTCATTTGTTGATAACATATAACCGCCGCTCGAGCGGCTGAAGGAGCAACGAGACATACCCCGCACATAAGAAGACTGACTGTACGCCTAACCGAACGGCGTGCTGACAAGGACCCTGGAACAAAAATTCGATTGTACAGGGATCCTGACTTTTCATTACCCTGCGGCTACTGAGGAAGCCAATTACCAGGATAAAATTCTCTTTTGAGACATCTTGTAAACTATGTAGATTCTTAAGAAGTTTAACGATTCTGGATATCTTTTTCTACTGTAGAATCCTAGAAGGGTCTTTGATGAATTTGTCTACGTCGATACTTTGCAGTTCTTCTACTGTAGTGCATCGGGACTCTATGGGACGTGACATTCGATCGAGAACAAGAGCAGATGTTACGTGATATAACGACAAAGTACTGGATGGGGATGGAAAGGACATGTGACCTCCTGCTCCTTCCTAAGCAAGCCAGCATGAGTTTGTCGTCTGGATGCATCGACGGCATGGAAGGCTGGCCTACCTAATGGCCATGCAGAGCTCTAATCCGAACGTCTACGAATGCGATTACTAGAACATCGACTACCGGTCTCCATTGCTCACCGCATTCGACAGTTCGATCGGGAATCTTGCCGAGCTGAGCCAAGCGCCAGGAGGTACCTGAAGACTATTGTTGCTTCAGTCAAGTGACTGGAACCCTGCCTTTCAGGATGACGAAACTGACCCAACTTATGTTCACTACAACATTCAGTGGAGGTTACGGCTACCTGTACACGAACAAGCAATTTCAAGAACTTTCGGATGATTCGCCGTTATTCTGGATCCGCCAAGACTTCCAAAATCGCCCTCTCATGACGGGCGAAGAGATAGGACAAGCCATGACAGTATTAACACATCCGAGACGGACTTGATCTAGCTACAATAGCCACAATAGTCACAGTACAGTAACGTCGGCGCATTTTTCTCTAAGAAGTATTGAAGCACAGTGATCGATTACTACGTACTATAAATCTGTATCTGGTACGAATAACATAGACCTAGGTATACCCACTGCTTACGGCCGTGTCCTACGGTCTTTTGTATTTACAAAAAGAAATCCTCTCCTAGCATTTTAGAAAGTTTCGTGGCCTTTTGCAAGCACACTGCGGCCAAAGAGTCTTGACCTAAATATTACTATGCTCGCAAGCGTTTGGCTTCCCTAGAAGCACTTTCACGATCTCTCTGTTGCCTCTTTTGCGGGTGATGTCTATTAAGCCCGCAACATCTGCTCCTTTCTCCAGCAGTAGCTCTGCAATCTCTCTGTGGCCTCTAGCTGAAGCTGCTTGTAGAGCATTGCTGTAGTAGTGCCCGCCTTGTGCATTAACATCTGCTCCTTTCTCCAGTAATAGCTCTACAATCTCTCTGAAGCCTCTAGCTGAAGCTGCTTGCAGAGCATTACCGTAGTCCCCACCTTGTGCATTAACGTCTGCTCCTTTCTCCAATAATAGCCCTGCGATCTCTCTATAGCCTTCAGCTGAAGCTACTTGCAGAGCATTACTACAGTCCCCGCCTTGTGCATTAACATCTGCTCCTTTCTCCAGCAACAGCTCTACAATCTCTCTATAGCCTTCAGCTGAAGCTGCTTGCAGAGCATTACCGTAGTAGCCCCTGCCTGGTGCATTAACATCTGCTCCTTTCTCCAGCAACAGCTCTACAATCTCTCTGCAGCCTTCAGCTGAAGCTACTTGTAGAGCACTATCGTAGCCTCCGCCTTGTGCATTAACATCTGCTCCCTTCTCCAGCAACAGCTCTACAATCTCTCTGAAGCCTCTAGCTGAAGCTGCTTGCAGAGCATTACCGTAGTCCCCGCCTTGTGCATTAACGTCTGCTCCTTTCTCTAATAATAGCCCTGCGATCTCTCTGTAGCCTTCAGCTAAAGCTGCTTGTAGAGCATTATTATCGTCCCCGCCTTGTGCATTAACATCTGCTCCTTTCTCTAATAATAGCTCTGCAATCTCTCTGTGGCCTTCAGCTGAAGCTGCTTGCAGAGCATTACCGTAGTAGCCCCCGCCTTGTGCATTAACATCTGCTCCTTTCTCTAGTAATAGCTCTGCAATCTCTCTGTGGCCTTTAGCTGAAGCTACTTGCAGAGCATTACTGTAGTAGCCCCCGCCTTGTGCATTAACATCTGCTCCTTTCTCTAGCAATAGCTCTACAATCTCTCTGAAGCCTCTAGCTGAAGCTGCTTGTAGAGCATTGCCGTAGCCCCTGCCTTGTGCATTAACATCTGCTCCTTTGTTAATCAATCCTCGAGCCACATTTGAGAGCCCTATCAGGCACGTGTAATAGAGCCTAGACCCCCCTAGTGGACCAAAATTTTCGGTCCACCATCTATCCGCTTCATACAGACGACACCATCGTTGGAAAGTTTCTTCGCCCTCCACGAACACCAACATTGTTTGGAAAGAATCTTGGGAGGCCTCTGCTGAAGAACCAAACATCGTCCATGTCTTCGCTGCAAACCGTGCCATAGGGAAATCCTGATTGATGCTGTGATGACTACCCTTGATGTCCTTTAAGTAAGTCAGGCATGTTCGCGTGATGGTGTCGCTAGCCCTTGGGCGTCCGAAATCCGTTTGAGTTTCCAGAAATTCCTTTACTGAAAAGTGCGCAAGGTGCAGCTCCTCTTTTATCATGTTTCGTTGTATCTCCACTTCGACAATCGAAATCAAGCCAGGAGCATATTGTAAGACCAGGCTTTCTTCAAAAACGCGATCGTCGGCATCAAAATATGGCGGGTTTTCATCTATGTTCGTAGCAATGACCTCTTTTGCCTCTTGTAGTGTCAGTGGCTGCTCGGAATGAACAAGGAACTGTAGAAGGCGTGTAGCGCTGTTTCTGAGATTCCTGGGAATGCTCTGTAGCATTCGTTCGTACGTTTTGGTAAGATTTTCGGGCAGGCA
Source organism: Fusarium multiceps (assembly GCA_028416715.1). NCBI lineage: Eukaryota > Fungi > Ascomycota > Sordariomycetes > Hypocreales > Nectriaceae > Fusarium > Fusarium multiceps. The sequence goes on along the minus strand of JAQPZZ010000039.1, from coordinate 380,257 downwards.
TTCGAGTTCCTCCTTCATCCTTTTCGCGGTCGGGCATTTGGCAAGGCTGTCCATTTGACAAGCTGCCCATCTAAACCTGTAAGCACTGTTAGGCAGCCATTTGATATCGGAGTGTTGTAACCTGAGTAGAGACCCACATTCCGTCAGATCCTTTACCAACTTTATTCTCAATCAGTTCTACCAGATCCTCTGATAGTCTTCTCTTTTTGAAACCTTCTCCTTCTGTGAGCTGCCATACCACATAGGCCCGGATATCTTCGTTTAGGGCCTGCTTGTCAATTGAGATGCAATTTTCTTGTCCAATACAATCAGGTAGAGTTTGGTGTAAATCCGACTCAGGCCGGCTAGTATAGAGTAGCCGAACATGATGCAGTTCAAGGTCGGAGGCGATATCCTGAATCCATCGCAGAAGCTGATCTCTAGTCGTTGATTCATCCAATGCATCCAAAACAACACACACACTCTTCTCCTCCATGAGCATTTTGCGAATAATCTCAGATAAAGTTTCCGTAGAAGGCTGATCTTGGCCATCGCGATGGTGATGGAACAAGGCATCGAGGTGGCTCCTAAATACAGTTCCACGTTCATACATCTGAAAGGCAAGCGAGCGTAACATGCCACTCAACTTCTGTTTTCTCCCGTCGCTGAAGTCGAAGTAGAAGCGAAGAAGGAGTCCGTCGTACGTCTCTGCCAGGTGGTCTAGAATAGTCGCGCTAAGCACAGTCTTACCGCATCCCGCTAAGCCATGTAGCCATATGTGCCGATTGGACCCTGAATGCCATGACTGGAAGAAGGTTTTTTTCAGAAGCCACGCTCCTGTGCCTTTGTGGCGGAGCTTCTTTGCATGGTTGATGTTGGTTGAAGGATCGGGCGGGGATAACCAACTCTTGATCTTGTCGCAGAGGAGCTGAGACTCCATTTGAACGACAGTGACTTGTGTTGCCATCGTGGTTTTCTCTATTTCGCTCAGAGCAGATCCAACTATTTTATCATTAGAGTATATACTGATGGAAAGATCGATACACTAACTCGTTTCAAGTATTCGATTTTCTGTCTCCACTTTATTGGGCGAAATTTGCTTCAGAAGCTCTTTCGCATACGCCGATGCTATCATCGCCGCATACCCCTGCCATTCTTTATTCTTATGCGAATCGGCATAGTCACAGATGCCACGGACTACCAAGCATGGAAAATGGTTCATCAGGCCCGCCGCTTCCATTTCGAAACAGAGCACGCCCTTCTCTGCAGCCAGCTTGTCTCGGATAAGCGCATCCTTCATCAGCTGGTTGGCAGTAGCAATGAGTCCATAGTGAATGGCCGGATTGTCATCTTCTTCGCCGCGCTCTGGTCGAACCACCAAGTGGTCTAGATCATCGATGCAGACCTCACTACACGGCTGCAGCGAGTTTCGATGCACAAAGTCCGACCGGTATAGCTTGTCACTTGACAATGGTGGTTGCGAAAACTTTCTACGAAGCTTGGGCTTACGTTCCAAGACCTGCCTTACTTTTGAGTCGAGTTCGTGGTTGTCTCCCATATACTGCGCCTTCAGTCCGCTGACTGCGGTAAGAAGGAGTTGAGGTGGTTGGTTCAGATGCTGCTCGTAGTGGAATGTTTGGTCCTGGATTGTTTTGCCAAAGTCGTACTGAAAAACACCGCCATAACTGCCATCACGAGTGCTCACCACGACATCCCCTAAGCGGATGTCGTGTGCTGCAGTCGGAGCGCCACCCCCAATGCCGACCATAAGGCCGATGCGGACATTAGGGAAGCTACGCAACATATCCTTCGCAACTGTGGCCGCCGTCGTGGTCCCATACTCGCCTTCCGGCAGAGTTGCCATGACGACGTTGTGACGTCCAATCCTGCCCAGAACGTAGAAATTGTTGTCATGGTGGCCAACAGACTCGGGAGGGTTGTGTCGTTCGTCTAAGAATTGCTGGGCTGCAACAAACTCAGTAGCAAGAGCAGAAATCCAGCCGATAGTATATGCCTGTGGGTCCGACATGACGAGATTGATTCAGTGGTGGTGATAAAGGCGAAATGGCTTGAATGTTAAAAGTTGCTAAGTGGTACCACTTGCTGAACAAAGAATAGCAAGGCTGTGAACGATGAAGGGTGGTGCCTAGTGAGGTGGAGCATCACTTCTGCCTGATTTATAAATAGTTTGGTTTGGTTTAGTTTAGTTTGAGTAGTTCTTACTCGATTGGTGAGTTTGCATAAAATATGAAACCCAAAGCACGCTCCGATTGTTGATCCGGCACTCAATCCCAGCTTTCTTTGCCTGGTATTCTTGATGTACTTATTTTTGATTGGCTATAGGTTTGAGTGTACTTACTTTCTTGTAGGCTAAGCTCCATTTTCGGTCAGCAAGATGGGACTCAGCCTGGACGCGCTGGGTTGGCTACCTTTGTCAGCGGAGATTAGCAGCACCTTGAAGCACCTTCAGTGTCAACTCTATTTCCAACATTTCCCGCTGGACAATGCAACAGCCACACCAGCTACAACTGCTACGGTCTGGTTTGTGCTCAGAAACATAATCTAGAAAGCCAGGGTGGCCTCTGGTCTTCGGCTGGGACTGTAGTTCAATTGCTTCCTCAATTCGTTGACGATCAAGGTATGCGTTCCAAGCACTTGCTTTGAAGCAAGTCGATTCAGGTCCTTCTCATCTGGTGTCTTCTTAGCTTCTACCACGTAGTTATATTAGACGATCTTTACTGACTACGGCATCGCCAAGATATGATCGAAATTGTCAATGCGGGGTACACCACCGCAGATGCCGACGAGGATAGCGACTTTAATATCAGTATAGCTGGATCGCAGGCTGAGATTTGCTGCCGTTGCGCTGTTGATTCCCGTACCAAGCAGCACAACGAGGACACCATTGTGGCCGCCATCCGTTTAGTGATATACGTATTTGTATCATTATTTACTTGGCCATAAGGGTCATCCTCCTCGTCCAAAGAACTCATCAAATAGCAAGTTGATAGCATCAACTTCGCAAAGTAGAACACATATGGTGGCTACTCAGAAGCTTCCACGTCCAGGAGGTCTTTGGGAAGTCGTGACGTGGTGTCACCATTGTGGGAGAATGGAAAAGGCACCAACTAGACCCGATAGGGGGTTTTCGTATTGGCTTTAGTATGATCCACCTGCCGGCCCGTGCCGAAGCCGAGGATTTAGCCTGCGTGGGGATCTTTTAGCGGGCTGATTGACGTTTTGCAGTGTATGCATCATTGTAAGTTTGTACCTTTTTCCTTTTTCCTTTTTCCTTTCGTGGAACTGGGTCATCCTTGGCTTTTAATGGCTTAGCTTAGCAGGAAGAGCAGAGCCAGGGAAGTCTTGTCTTGCTACGAGATTATTGCACAGATGCTTGATTACGATGTGACTAAATTACGTTGTATTTTGGGTTCTTGATCTTTGTTATGTACTACAATGAATGCTCACTCATCCAATTCTTTACCGTCGGGACCCATGTCCATCACCATCTAACTCATATACAAAATGGGACTGACCCTCTGCTTCTGCAGGCATTGGCTTGCATCCAGCCACCTCCTGTGACGGAGGCCATGCTGGAAACTCAGCTTTATCGTAATGCACATACTCAGGAGGTGCAGATGACTCTTGTTCCGTGACTGTCTTCCTCTTCTGTCTCAGAAAGAAATAGGCTCCCAGGCATAGCACTGCTATCAATACCACAGCACCCGTACTGCGTCGCCAATGACTGCCCCAGATGGAGGCGAAGACGGAGACGCATCTGATTGACCTGCCGCTTCTTTTACTTTATCGTCCGGACCAGCACTGACTGTGGGCTGGACTATACCGGTGCCATCCTTTCCACATTCATTAGCAGTCTTTTGATCGTAGACTTGCACGAGCTTACTTCTTTGCGTCGGATTGCCCTGCCACAGCGTGAAAGTTCCTGCATCATGGTTGACCATGAGATATGCCGCGGTAAGAAAGTAACGGCCCAGAGTGGCAGGCTGGTCTGCAACACCATTCATCAAAAGTTCCTTCGTTTTTGGTTTGACAACTCGAGCGCCGCTTCGTTCAATGTCGACAAAAGGTACGATGTATTGGTCGTTTGGAACCCTAATTTGCAGGCCAGAGTTGAGATGGAAAGTAATGTCGCCGTCAAATCTTATCTGTTAGCTTCACGCACCTAATGTGATGAAGAAGAAACTCACGCTTTATCAGCGTCGATCAGACGAGCTGACCAATGAAGTCCATACGAATTCTCTGTATGGTTAGTTCCCGTCACCTCTTCGAAACTGGAGACATATGCACCAGGTGCTTCGAGAAGAAGTTGTCTCTGAGGAACAATGCAACAGGGCAGCGCTGTGTTGGACGGGAAGATGCTCTCGTCTGAGCCATCGCGAAAGTTGACTCGGATGTCAGAGATGGTAAGCTTCATCCCAGTCCAACATCCTGCAGTTCCGGTATAATCATCATATCGAAGCGGTGCCGTGTAGTTCGCTCCAATAACCTTTTCCTCATCATATCCACCCAATACCAAAGAACCATTGATGGGAGTCTTCACCCACATCCGTCCCCAGAAGATGGACCATACTCGTGAACTGATCTTACCTGCTTCCTTGAGAGCGTTTAGGTAGGTCGAGTTGGATCCGAGACCGAGTGGGTGGAGCATCGTATAACCGGCACCCCATTTGAGACGCGGTATGCCAATCGGTAGGTTGTCTACTGTCGGTGATCCTTCGAGAGTAAGATTGTCAGTACCAGCGAGTCCGGTTGCGACGAGCTTCTTGATCCCAGATCCCGCTCCCTGGAAGGAGACCTCATTCGTGGAACCTCCAGCATCTCCGATGTCGCTTGCTTTTGTGAACGATTTCGAGTTGGCCTCACCATAAAATCCGCCTCTTCTGATCTGACAAATTCGATCATTCCATATGACCGTTTTGTCGCAGTACGGTTGATCATCGTAGATCCAAGTATTATTCAGCTCTCTACTGACGGTAAGGTCAGTGAAGCGTCACTCCATCTACATCCGGCAGAGTACATACGCTCAAGGTAAAAGCACGATATTCTGTTCTGGCGAGCCAATCGTGGCAGATATTCCCCTCATGAGAGACTTGTCGACATTGGGAAGGACTTGAACAACAATAACAGAAGTAGATGCATCGCTTGTCTCAAGAAAATGGCTCGAATTATTCAAGAAAGGAAAATTGTCTGTCGCTCGGGAAGGAGTTTGAACTGGACATTGTAGACTCCTCATTCTCGTCACACGCTTTAGCAATCCATCAACAACGATAGACAGGACGACCAACAACTCGGAACATGCATTTTTCGAGTATCTTTAGTAATCTGAGTGCGGCCAACAGCTTGATTGAAGAATGTGTTGGTGATATCCTGCCTTGTCGCAAGGCTATCGTGAGATTGACTGCCAAGAGTCAAAAAGACAAGATAACCCGACCACCTTATCGTGGCTTAGAACACCAGCTTTTTTGTCCTCCCAAAGATTGAATGATCTGCACGCTTGTCTCAGGCCCCGCAATCAGCCGTAGAGTGGTTGGCCTGGATCCAGATCTTGACAAGGGTACTGAGACATGGGTCAACGAGCACAGAATCATGATTTGCTCAGTTATATCCGACTGCAAGGGTCGGCGGCTAACCTACTTGGAATGAGGCAATCTCGTTGATGTGTCAAGATGAATGACCTTGAGCGTTTTACAACACATGTCGACAAGTTCTAAGACGTCCATCTCTTTTGAGTCGCGACACCATGATCTGGCTCTCAGCGCCGCCCTCACTGTCATCGCGTAAGACGCTGGTCGCCGCATTGTTCGGCCTCTTATTGTTCTGGCATCTCTTGTCTGTAAGAACAACGCAGCCAATCAGACAACTACATTTTGTGCCAAGCTCATTTGACTGGTCGACTTTCCGCCAATTTCATCCTCCAACTTCCATCAAACCGCTTCCAACTGAGAAGCCACATAAACTACCACTTGTTCAGGCTGACGCAAGTAACTTTCGCCATACTGCAACGACTCAGAGTCGACAAAGAGCTGTTCGCGATGAGTTTCTACGCAGTTACAAATCGTACAGGCAGTACGCTTGGATGAGGGATGAGCTCACGCCCATTTCCGCTCAAGGCAAGGACACTTTTGGCGGCTGGGCAGCAACCTTGGTCGACTCTTTAGACACGCTTTGGATTATGGATCTCAAGCAGGAGTTCGGCGAAGCTGCCCAGGCCGCTGCGACATTGGAATGGGCCAAGACTGATGAAGGTGCTGTCAACCTGTTTGAAACCACGATCCGTCATCTCGGTGGTCTTCTTGGCGCTTATGAACTGAGTGGCGAGAAGGTACTACTCCAGAAAGCCTTGGAGCTGGGTGAAATGCTGTACGTTGCTTTTGACACTCCAAACCGAATGCCTGGCTTCTGGCTCAACTTCGAGGAAGCCCGAACGGGGAAACAAGTTGCTGGAGTTCATGATCCTTCAGCTTCTCCGAGTTCCCTCGTCATGGAGTTTACCAAGCTCTCGATGTTAACTGGTGACCCCAAGTTCTACGATGCAACAGATCGCGTGTCGCAGTTTCTCGAAAGAATTCAGAACAGCACGTTATTACCAGGCATGTGGCCTCTCAGCCTGGATTTCCAGAACGAGCAAGCGCATGACAATACGTTCTCTCTCGGTGCACTAGCTGACTCGCTCTATGAATACTTGCCTAAGATGCATGCACTTCTGGGTGGCGTGGATGAGAAGTACCCTGTCATGTACCGCACAGCCATGGATGTTGTAACCAAGCATTTGATCTACCGACCCATGATACCAGGACAAGACGATATACTATTCTCTGGCGATACCCGCGTCAATAACAACAAGATCGAGCTGAGCACCGAAAGCCAGCATCTCACATGTTTTGCTGGAGGCATGTTCGCACTCGGAGGCAAGCTCTTGGAAATTGACGAGCATGTCAAGATTGGAGAAAAGCTCGCACGAGGTTGTGGCTGGGCGTACAAGTCATTCCCAACAGGCATGATGCCTGAGATCTTCAATCTCCTGTCATGTCCAAATCTAGAGCCTTGTAGCTACGAGAGAGAGCGTTGGACTCCTGCACGAGACGGGATACCGCCTGGTTTCCAACATGCTCGAGACGCACGATATCTCCTCCGACCTGAAGCTATTGAGAGTGTCTTCATCATGTATCGCATCACAGCCGATCCGATCTGGCAGGATATGGCTTGGGATATGTTCCAAGCAATTCTCCGATTCACATCCACTCCGTATGGCAACGCAGCAATCGAAGACGTTGTCAATCTGAATACTAAACAGACGGATTCCATGGAGAGCTTCTGGCTGTCCGAAACACTTAAATATTTCTACCTCATCTTTTCACCGCCGACTCTCATAAGTCTAGACCGATATGTTTTAAACACAGAAGCTCATCCTTTTCGCCGGTATTAAGTAGAGTCTTGTCGATTAGATATCATTTAGCGTCCAGGACCTGGTTTCAGTATGCAATTGGGGTCAGAGCCAAGTCTTCTTTGGCGACCTTTACGAGCTTGCACAGTCTTCCTTTCTTTAGAGGTAGTTATAACTTCGTTCTACTGTTATCATTAACGCAAGTCAGATCATTCTCGTCATCCTTAAAGCCAGAGGACCGACTAAAGCAACAGCAGTCCCCTCATGCCTCCTGGCGCTTGACTCCCCAGAGTGTGGGACTCTGTGATACTGTGTTCTGAGGCAAGCGCTTGTCTGGCCTGTCGATACGATCCAGACGAGAGACCAGATCCCCATTACGGCAATAGAGATTGGAGGCGACAGCCGCTCGGTGGGGCGCGGCTATATTCAACGTCTGGTTGGACGTTTCCCTGCAGGATCTTGACGGTCACACGATGGACAAATGAGCTGGGGCTATGTACTGGCCTGCTCATTGTCAGTTGAGTACGGCAGCGACGACGAAAAAATATAAGGAGCTGCATTCCCTTTTTTTTTCGCAGTCTAACGCAGCTTATTTACTGGTGGTCATCGTAGAGTAGCACTCAGGTGGTGGCTTAGTTTCCCATTTATATTCCATTCAGTTTGCCGTTCATTCTATACCTGGTTCCATCTTCTTGACAGCTTTCAATTCCTTTCCATATATTGTCTCAGGGTACTTTATGGGGTTCGTTACTTTCTAGACACTCCTTCAGCTGACCAAGCCGCATTCTTGCGATGTCAACCCCATCAACCCTGCCATCCCGTCCGCACGACCGTCGCGATTTCGAGATAGCCATCATCTGCGCCCCAAATCTGGGGGCTGATGCCGTTGAAGCGTTGTTTGATTACCATTGGGACAATGACGGTCCGCCTTTCGACAAAGAGTCAGGCGACCCCAACGCTTATACGACAGGCGTGATCGGCCGACACAACGTTGTTCTCGCGTATATGGCCGGAACTGGCAAGGCTCATGCTGCTGTCGTAGCTTCTAACTGTCGAAACAGTTTCCGAGGCATCAAACTTGCCCTCGTGGTTGGTGTGTGTGGTGTTGTTCCCTTTGGCCCTGCCAGTGACGAAATCGTCCTTGGGGACATCATAATTAGTGAGGGCGTTATTCAGCATGACTTTGGACGGCAATTACCTGGCCAGTTTGTTCGCAAAAACTCAGTGCTGGACTCCCTGAGCAGGCCGAACCAGGAGGTACGAGGTGTGTTGGCAAAGCTCAAAGGACTTCGGCATCGTCGACAGCTGAGCTCCAAGATGGCAGAATACCTAAATGTTCTCCGTCGGGAACCTGAACTCCTTGCTGAATATCCTGGAACTACAAAAGACAGACTGTTCGAGGCTTCTTACCGTCATGCAGAAGACAAGAAGCTATGCGAGCAGCTCGGATGCAATGGTGAACTAGTGTCACGAAGCCGCCTCGAGACTACTGAGGCGTGTCTCCCGCCTGCTGTCCACTTCAGTCTCATGGCCTCTGGAGACTCGGCGATGGAGTCTGGCGAGGACCGAGATCGAATCGCAGCAGCGGAAGGCGTTATTGCGTTTGAGATGGAGGCCGCTGGTGTTTGGGATACCTTCCCATGCGTTGTGATCAAAGGCGCTTGTAACTATGCTGACAGCCACAAAAGCAAAGTCTGGCAGCGATATGCAGCAGCTACCGCGGCAGCTTGTACAAAGGCTTTTCTGGGTTTCTGGGTCCCTTCACCTCCTCAAGGTTTGTTCCATTGATCACCTGGCGAATATAGTTAACTGTGATCCAAGATATATCATACCCGGCTTCAAAATTTGGAAGAAGCCCGTCCTTGGGAGCCCACGAAACTCCAGATTCAAGTCCGATCGCGCGTCCTGATTATAAACGTCAATCGCAACCTGCTTCTTTAGCTCCGCTTTTGAAGAATGACCTTTTCATGGGTCGTGACGAGGTTCTTGTGAGGCGGCGAAGTCTATTACTCGAATAAGTGTCGTCAGGGTGTCAGAAGAATCGGCCGCCAGGAGCATAAGAGATGGAATACCTTGGTCATCTTATACCAGCTTGGCGGCATTGACAGAATGAACATTGCTCTGCAGCTCGCTTTCTGTCCCAAGGATAAAAGAGAAGATTACTCAGTCTTCTCTATGCCAATGCTGAGTTTTGCCAGTTTCGAGCAGGCATGCGTGCAGATCATAAACGATTTGACATCCTAATTTCTGATGACGATAGTGCTATTGAGATAGTCCGCCCGTATCTAAGCTCAACCCACTCGGTTAAGTGGCTTCTGGTGGTTAACAACGCTGATGGTACACACTATCATGGGCTTAGTAGGTAAACAAAGGGACATTTCTACGTTGTTTGCAGAGTGCCGAAGAAAGAATGTTGTTTACGACACAGTACCAAAGACTGGCAGAATCAGTTACCGGGCGAGATATCTTTGAGATATATGCAATGGTTCCAAATGAGGCTTCAAGCTACCTCGATGAGACCTTGATTGAAGAAACCTGTTCGAATGGTGGAGAAGCTATGAACCATGTGTTAACATTACTGATACACCTTCCACAGGTGATCACAGAGGTAGCTACATATACAAACGAATATTATATATTACGCACAGAGTATACACAGCTCTTCGTTACGATTTTAAACCGGTCTTTAGGCTATTTTGCTTTAGCAGCCTCAACTTTAGATAGTAGATTAGACAACTATCCTTGTCTAGGTCTGTGTCCTCAGGCTATAGATGGATGCCAGTGAAGGGCACCCAACGAGTGCAAGGAGAACACCTGCCTTTGCTACGAGAATGCGACTCAAAAATGGCTTTGAATTCTATTCCCGCTACTGCCACTCCTTTTGTAGGCGTAATGTTCATGTTCTCGAGCCCGAATCGTCCAACACTCGCAGTCTCTCAAACTCGATGGTCGCCGCTCATTGTCGATTAACATGATTCCTTTGCCAATCTCAAGCTCATTCCCACTGGTCTCGTTCGCTGCTTTCGTGGCGTCTCCATTCCCGGATCCTCGGCCTATCGTACCATCGATCGAGGTTCAGATGTACACGTGAAGAGTTTGCTCGAGCGGAAGAACGAATGTAGCCTTCCGTTGCATGGAGAGGATGTGACTCAAACAGTCTTGTGCTGGATTTCTTGGGTGTTGGTGGCGGTAGATGTCTTTGTTCTACACGATCACAGGCCTCTTTGTGACTTGCAAATAGGTAATTGATCATATCACTCTCTGTGATCGAGTCTTCAGATTTCTTGGTATCCTCCTTGGTCTTGATGTTTTCTTCAGTCTCAGTGCCCTTTCCATTCTTGGCATTCTCCCCAGTCGTGGTGCTCTCGTCGGTCTCGGGATCCTTTTCAGTCTCAGTCTTGTCTTTAGTGTCAGCATCCTGTACGGTCTTATCATTCTTTAGAAGCTCAGCTCCTTTGGGAGGGGTAATGACCTCGTGGCTTGCTTTCCTCTTATCATCCGTCTTCGAGGATTCTGAATCACTCTTGTTAAGAGTTGAGTTTGAGGTCGGTGACATATTCGCAGGCGTGGAGCTGGTGTCGGTCATCATGACAATGGTGCAGCTGCGTCGGTGATAAAGAAGACATTTGTGCTGGTGCCTACTGTTAAATGTTCAAATGAAAAGTTTAATAAAAGGTCAAATAATTCTAATAAGCGCAGTCTGTCCTAAAGTATGAGATTCTCGAAATGCCGTTTGATGAAATCACAGCATATCAATGAGACCCAGTCATGTCCTAACCTACAGACGCCAATTCGTTCGTCTCTGAATAACCTCAAAACTTAAGCTTCCCCCACTCGGGCATTTTCTTGTCTAGCTCCGAGAACCTAATTTAACTGATAGCATAAAGAAAATGCAAAATTACCAAATGTTGTCAATTTCTACACCATGTCTGGTCAGCTCCATAGCACGTGTCATCTCTCCATACTGTACCTTCCCCGCAATCTGATCAAACTGGGTCACTTGCCAGATCCGAGCATTCCGTAGTCAGTTTTGACCAGACACAATCTTCCAAAAACAAAGCAAGAAATCACAGGCACAATAATGGGAGAGTATTATGTCCAAGAAATAATGGTTTGATCTTTTTCATCGAGTGTTGCTCGTCTATCTTTGCTCTATGTTACTGCTCAATTTGCATGCAATGCTTGTCGAAATTATTTTTCATCCACCACCTCTGCCTCCACATCCACGACGAGACCTCCCCACGAACTAGAAACCAACTTGGAACAATCAACGCTCAAACGACTTTCGTATACCCCATACCAGATCCGATACCATGATGCTGTTTAAGCAGAGGGCTTGAGAACGGCAGGAGCGGTGCCAACCTTGTTACGGTTGCGGAAGAAGAGAACACCCTTGCCAGCACCCTGGGCATCAGCGCTGGGCTCAACCCACTGGCACATACGAGCACTGCGGTACATGGCGCGGATGAAACCACGGGGACCATCCTGGACGTCGGCGCGGTAGTGCTTGCCCATGACAGGCTTGATGGCCTCGGTGGCCTCGTCGGCGTTGTAGAAGGGGATACTGCTGACGTAGTGGTGGAGGACGTGAGTCTCGATAATGCCGTGGAGGAGGTGGCGACCGATGAAGCCCATCTCACGGTCGATGGTGGCAGCGGCGCCGCGGACGAAGTTCCACTCGTCGTTGGTGTAGTGGGGAAGAGTAGGGTCAGTGTGCTGAAGGAAGGTGATGGCAACGAGCCAGTGGTTGACCCAGAGGTAAGGGACGAAGTACCAGATGGCCATGTTGTAGAATCCGAACTTCTGGACGAGGAAGTAAAGAGCGGTACCCATCAGAGCGATACCAATGTCGCTCAGAACGATAAGCTTGGCATCGCTGTTCTCGTAAAGAGGGCTGCGGGGGTCGAAGTGGTTGACACCGCCACCAAGACCGTTCTTCTTGCCCTTGCCACGGCCCTCCTTCTGCTTCTCGTGGTAGTTGTGGCCAGTGACGTTGGTCATGAGGTAGTTGGGCCAGCCGACCAGCTGCTGGAGAACGAGCATGATCAGGGTAAAGACAGGAGTCTCCTCGGTAAGGTGAGCAAGCTCGTGGACCTTCTTGCCGAGGCGAGAAGCCTGCTGCTCGCGAGTTCGGGGAACAAAGACCATGTCACGCTCCATGTTGCCGGTGGCCTTATGGTGCTTTCGGTGGGAGATTTGCCAGCTGAAGTAGGGAACGAGGAGGGCAGAGTGAAGAACCCAGCCGGTGATGTCGTTAACGAGGCGAGAGTCGGAGAAAGCACCGTGACCGCACTCATGAGCAATGACCCAGAGACCAGTGCCGAAAAGACCCTGGAGGATGGTGTAGACGGCCCAGAGACCAGCACGGGCGGGGGTTGAGGGGATGTACTCGGGGGTCACAAAGTTGTACCAAATGCTGAAAGTGGTAGTGAGGAGGACGATGTCGCGGAGGATGTATGCGTATCCCTTGAGAGCGGAGCGCTTGAAGCAGTGCTTGGGGATAGCATTGTAGATGTCCTTGATGGTGAAGTCGGGAACCTCGAACTGGTTGCCGTAGGTGTCGAGCATAACACCATATTCGGACTTGGGCTTCGAGATGTCGGCCTCGGAGAGGGAGGAGAGCGAAGTAGAAGAGGCCGAGTGCCGGGGAGAGTCTGAAGGAGAGACGGCGGCAGACTCAGAATCAGTCACGGTGGTGGAAGTGACATTGCGTCTAAGAGCAGGGGCCTGCTTAGGCATAGCCGAAGTGGACGCCATTTTGAAGGAGAGGTGAACGGCCGACAGAAGAGAAAGTCGAGATGCCGAAGACAAACTGTCCAAAAGAAGAGAGAGAGGGAAAAGGGCGAGTGAAAAGAAAAAAAGAGTTTCGAGATGGCTAACGGGGGCTGAAGTTTTAAAGTAGTAGCTGTCCGGATGGATGCATGCTCGGCAAACGTTTTGTTGGGGCGTGGAGCCTGTAAAAAAGGCAGCAAGTACTTAACAGTACCGACCGACCTGCCACGGGGCGGGACAACGAACAGAGACAGCGGCGAATGCGGGCAAACCACGGGAGAAAAGGTGGAACGATACAGTTGACAGTTTACGGTACATTTGCTGTACTGCCTCCTGTCTCTGGCAAAAAGATCGACAATCCTGAGATGAGACAAGTAGCGAGTTTTACGGATAACAGCACGGATACATGCAACGAGCGATAAGCGGAAGTTTACCAAGATCTGGATTCACCAACTTATGCTCTTTTGAAGCTTCTTACGAATTGGGTTTCTTTCATGGAAGTTTGTGAATCTTTTTTCACATTCAGATTCACAGCAGTTTGAAGAAGTAATTGCAAGACCTCAAAACGAACAAAAATTCCGTACCCCAGGAAAATGCGCTAGAAAACGGGTCCTGGTTCTACCCACCCCTGAAAGTGGCAATAGCTCCCATGTACCGAAGCGAAGCAGAACCTCAAGCGACGGAGCGGCCGTCCGATTTTAGTGACTGTGGCCATGTCATGTTTTGTGTCTCTGATTTTGCTGCAAGTTGAGTTGGCTTGACGGCTAAGATAGTGGCTGGCTGAATTGCCAAGTCTACACTTGCGGGACATTTTACTACTACAGTGTCACCAATTAAGCTCTCAGATATGGTCATCAGATAAGATGGCTTCCGTGATGGTGTTTGCGAAGCGGCCTCCATCGCAAACACTTGTTATCTACATTCGTGATGTGCCCGTTGATCTGAACCGATGTGTATCCGTGATATGGCAGTCAAGCCGTTACCGAAGCCCGGACCCGATCTTGAACCTGGCCGGCTTTAATTCGAGCAGTGGCATGACTTTTGACAATTGTCGCCTCCAAAAGCTCTGAGCTTTTGCGGACTGCAATGCATTTCTGGATGCCTATCAATTGCTGCAACCTCTCCCTTCAGCCTCTAGTTCAGATCTTCACACCGCCTGAAGAATGGATCTACCCACCAACGGGACATGTCCGACTACACTGTGATGTACTGTGGTGTATACATATGGACGGTGACTGCACAAATCTGGTAACGTTTTGTGAAACACAAATGCAGCATCACACATTCGGCCTCTTGAGACAATCGATGGCGTCGAATTACAAGCGTGCAAGCAAGACGAGCAGCCTCATGATCTCTCGAGCAAGTATAGCACAGTACGCGCCCCTCCAATCTTCAAATCGGGGGTGAAAGCTCATGCGGGTCAAAGTGGACATCCAAGTTTAGGGCTGGAGATCATCGACATGTGAATCAGTCAATAAAAAAACGACCAGACACAGACGGGGTGAAACCGGGAGTCGACGTCGACCACGGCCCCTACCCGATCGTGGCTGGTCTAATTTTTTTTGTTGACGATGCGATGTGAATTAAACCTCAGTCGATTGGACGTCAAAAGTCGGGAGGAAAAGCTCAGACATTGACAAGGAAGATAAATCTGTTTAATCCACCCCGGTCCCTTTGTGGAGAGATGGATTATATACGGATACTCTCGATCTCTCTACAGACTGCTGAATTGAATTGAGGTGGTGATGCATCATGGCATAGATGGCTGAATGGTTCATGGTCATCGACATGTGAAAGTGTGTTATCTACGAGAGAGAAAATGTCTGGATTGGACCGAGGTGTGCTGCAAAGGTCTGCTCGTGCTAAGATAACCTTACTTAAACGGAACGGTTATCCGTAGAGTGCAGCACAGTACAATACCTCAGTAGATCAATCTTCAAAGACTGACTGACTGACTTCCAAATGGTGGAATGCGGCGCAGTCCAACTCAAGCTTCTGCCATCGGGAATATTTCCTTTTCTTTGGTGGAGAGTCGGACTTTCCGAGCGTCAATTGGAAGGATAATCGAATTTTTCTCCTTCCGTTCTGTTGGGAATTTTGTTGAGTTCAAGGCGGGACCCCTTGTCTTGGCAATCACGGTCCAGGGTTCGATGGAGGGGAAGGAGAAGTGGAGAAGGGGAAGAGTGGGTTCCTTCCCGATTCGACTGGTGGATTGATTGTGGCGTACATAGAGCTCGACAGCTTCAAGACTGTCATTTTCTGGAGCTTCCATAACAATACTGGCTATCTCCTGGAACCATCATATTGAGCTTTGAGATTAGACTGACTTTTGTTGCTGACCTACTGAGATGTTTGTATGCTGCAACTCGATTGTCAGTATTGAATGAATTTGCCTCCCTTGTTCTAGGGTCCAGGCGCCCCACGTGTTTCGCCTACTAGCGCCACTGGTTTTCTTTTTTTGCGGCTCTAGACTTGAATCGTGCCTGGCCAAAGACATTCAAACCCCGCCATTGACCCCTCCACTCTATCATGACTTTTGGAGACAATCAAGTGTGAACCTGAGATCAACGACACAGCGATATTTGAACAGATGTTGTCGCCTTTTTGTTACATCCTGATTACTATAATATCATCGTAGAATGGTTATGTAGCCAAGCCTTACTCAGGATGCAGTCATACTGGGAAGTCCTTGGCCTCCCTGGTATTTGTTGAATGGTCCTTAACCAGGCTTCTCGCAAGTCAGAAACAAGTCAGATCATGATGGTTCGATCACGAATATTGATCGGTTCCTTGTCGTCAGGGTGTTAGAAGAATTGGCCGCGGGGAGCATGAGAGATGAAATGATTTGATCATCTTAGGCTTGCTTAGACTAGCACTTTATTTTGGCAGCCTAAGACGACATTTCTTCTGTTTCCCACCCACCAGGCTGCTTGTATCATCACAACTACAAGGATGCCATATTCATCAAAAACTTTCTTTGGCTAGGTACTCTACCGTACAATGTACATTCTATTCCAGTTTACCACCGTCCAAACTACTGTAGAAGGATTCCTTCCTAGTGCCAACAAAGCCAATATCTTTCCTAATCCGAATCCTTGTTCTCGGTATCCCCAGGAATCAAGAATGTGTCAATGTCTCGAGGCCGGCCATGTGTCGTCTTCCTCTTCGTTGTCCCATTTTCGCATCATGTTATATGTTGCCTCTACGACAACATCGTTCATTGAGTCCGCAAAAGGCCGTTGCTTGTGGGCGGTCGTTCCATGCATACGCATTCCCAGCTTGTTGTCTGAAGGTTCCCTCATTGGTAGTACAAACAAGTATTCGGTTGAATCCCCCTGATGGCCCAAAAGCCATGTCGCTCCAGTTATCCATCTATCCCTGCATCGAGTGACTGTCCTTGAACGGTTGATGTATGCCGCATTCTGATATCGTGTTGGCAAGCTCTCAAACTCTATCAGTTGCTTCGTCGGCTCGTGGAATCGGGACGGTAATAGTCGCCCCGGGTCTGCCTATCAGCTGGGCGTCGAGGGACGTCGTTTCGTGGCTTGGTAGTTGGGCCAGGTCCTGTTGGGCATGGTGTCATGGTAGGCATCCTTTCATTGCCTCGAGACCGGTGTACTTGTGTTTCAATGGGCCCGTAGCTTGTCTTCGGTCTTTGAGGTGATCGGGGCCGGTGTCGTTGAGAAGATGGCGTGCGCGTACCAGGGTTGTCTCTGCTGCCAAGTGCGAAGTTGGTAACAGGAGGCAAATCTGAGAAGTGGCTTTCGTATCGTGGCCGCTTTGCCCGAGCATCGGCGGGCGAACTACGAGGTGGGAGATCCAGACCCTTTCTCTTCCTTGAGAATTGCTCTCCGCTCTTCTCTAATGACTCTGTAGAACGAGAACCTCTCGAGAATGTGGGATCGTTTGAGGTTGCTGAGGGCGGAGGCCTGGCTGGAAGTGTGAGAGACGGAGGAGGTAGCTGAGAAACTGGTCCTAAAGATGGAAGAGGCCTCTGGAGAGCTGGAGGAGCTGCTCGATTAGGGGGAATCGTAGGATTGAATTGTTCCCGCGAAGTCAGGGTATGACCGCCACTCAGAAACTGGGAAAGTGCAGCACGTATACCAGGCTGGAGCTCCAAGACCATCGACATAACTGCTTCTGATTTACGAATCTGATCTTCATCCGTCTGCGCCGCGGTCGATTGAGAATCCATTGCTTTCAGAGCGTTGCCATAATCCTTCAATGAGCTGTTGCTTGGAAGCAAAGCTGATGGGTCGGGTCCCTGAAGCGCCTCATATCGTTTCGTCAAGATATCGGCGATTTTAGCATTGAGACTGCTTTCCACTATTTCTGTCACCTTCTCTTGAACAAACTGGGGCCAAATAGCATTTGAGAAGTATCCCATGTTTATTTTGCAGAATCGTTGCGCAAAGACGAGGTTCCATTGGTCGACAAGTTCATCCAGTTCGGGGTGGGATTGCGATACGGCAGGCAATCGTTCCTCACGCATGCTGGATCGTCTCGGTTGGCACCAAGACTCGATGCTCCTCTGAACCGCTTGCCAGTCTTTGAACTTGCCTCGGGTGCTGGGCTTGCGCTCCAGCGAGTCCCGTACCTGAGTCCAAAAGGGCTCTTGGTCTGTCTGTACGGCTGGCGGCATGTCGAGGTAACGGTCCCTCAGAGACAAGCAGGTCTCCAATGCCTTGATCTTACAATCACGACTGTATGTTGATCTTTCGGTGTCGTTTGTTCGAGGGCGATCTGGGACGGCAGCGGCCGATTTAGCACGCGGGCGCACAGCGTTGGTCCCTGTACTGGTACTGGGCGTATCTGTCGAGTCGTTGCTGGAGAAGAGTGGAAGTGGTCTCGAATTGTATGTGTGTCTGTTGTTGTCGTCGGAGACACTCGCGGGCTTTGCTTCCTCTCGTTGTGTGATAGACCGACCTCTTCTTTTGCTATTCTGTCGCGAAAGAGCTCGCGTTGGGGTATGTGCAGCATTAGAGACTGCATCGGGACCAGGAGGAGGAGTATGGGCTCGAGCTGGGCTCGTCAGGTCGATAGAAACGGTTTGCTTTTCCTTCTTCGTTTTCTCTTTCTTGTCTTTCTTTTCTTTCTTGTTTTTCTTTGACTTCCCTTTGGTCTTCTCTTTCTTGACTGACACAGAAGGATCCATCTTGTTAACTGAGGCAAAAGGTGCAAATGTGTAGGCTGGCGTCGGGGTGTTAGGAAAATTGGCTGCTGAGAACATAAGAAACGAAATAATTTTAGTTACCTTATGCTAAATGAGGCTGCCTTTTAGAGTCTTAGGTAGAGGAAAACTCTTCTGTTGCCCAACTGGCTGGCATTTGTTTGTTTTGGTGGTGGAGGTGGAGAGGTTGACAGCTGTTTGGCAGTGAAGCAATCCGAACCACCCACAAGACGAGATTGCTTTGGTGCGCAACGCCAGGTCGGTCAATCTCCCGCATCCTATGTTTGGTCAGCTGTCTTCCAAGGCAGTCTGTAAGGTAGAAGTGCATCATGGTATCAGAAAAATTAGACTGCTAGGAATAAGTCGTCTTAGTGCTACTCTAAACTGGCATAAGGTGACTAACTTATTTCATCCCTTATGACTTCGGTGGTTTATTCTTAGGGAATATTTCTTCCATTGCCAACCTAGAGTGTTATTCTTTACGTAGAGGTGCAGTCTTGATCGTCCGTTGTAAGCAACTCCAAACGGCTTGGATGGATACTTGGACTCAATATGAAATCTTGGCCTATAGGTATCAAGGGATTGATGCTATGTTTATCTGTAGTCTATTTTACAACCGATTATAATCTTGACTCTCAGTTCTCAAATCTCTTTGTCACCTTCTACCATTATCATTTTTCCATTTAATCATCCAGTTGGACAGTCAAAGCCTTTCTCGAATTCGACATGTTGTCTTACTCGTCAAATAAAGCGAGGTATTCCAATGAGTCTCAGTCCTCGGATAAAGCGAGGCGCTCCAAAGGCCTGTTGATACACTAAAGATCTGGACCAAGACGTCAACTTCCCTCAACTTCAACCCCTCTTGTTACCTCGGGACATCTTGAAAAGCAGCATTAGCTTCTCCGAATGGTCCAAAGCTTCAAAATCCGCCGTCGTCTCTCGAAATCGAGAAGGTGGCATGCTATCCCGCTGTCGTTCTGATGGGGTGGTATATCGTGCACTGCGAGATGCGCTTCGTTTGAACGTGAACGGCTTGTTGGCAGATGCAGGGATCGGAGAAGGCGTCACGAAGAGTCCTGGCTCCTTGCTGAAGCGCGGAACGGGAGGCTTGGCGTTGCTGCGATTTACCTCACGTTCCTTGCTCTTGCTCGATGGCGGAGTAGAAGCCATGTTCGGAGCCACTGAGCTCTGTTGAGCTGGGGATGAGAACTTGCTCAAACTTGAGCTGAATAGCTCTTCCAGAGTGGGAGAATCCGAACAACTGGAGGCTGGACTTTGCATAGGCTCTGGTGACTTTTTGTCCAGGACTGCCTCCGACGCTTGTCCGTCTAGAATAGGCTCCAATGACTGTCCTTTCATGGTAGGCTCCGCCGACTGTCCGTCCAGAACGTGCTCCGGCGATTGCCAATCTACACGCAGTCTCTTGCTGGCTGATCGAACTGGAGTCGGTGTCATCTCCGATGCGCGTCTCTTCGCGGCAGCCCTGTCCAGCTCTCCCTGCTTTTCGCTGGCAGTTTCTAATTCGCCTTTTTGTCGCTGAATTGCAAAATTGTCAGGGTTTTGAGGAAGCCTTCCTGTGTGGCGACTTGGAGTGTTTGTCGCGGAATGATCATGGAAAGAGCTATGAGTACGACCGCATTTCTGTCGCTGTGAAGATTTGAGAATCTTCGAGTACTTCTTCTCGTAGGTGCGTAGCTGAGTCATAAGTCGAGGCGTGACAATAGGGGTATGGGGCTCTACCGAAGGCACGACACTGTCTTCCTCGTCAATATCAAACGGGTCGTCTTGGTAGAGTGAGCCGTCGTCATCCGAGATTTTCGTTGCCTCGCTGTCTTCAGGCTCCTCTTGCTCATCATCTCCCTCTCGCCCAACGTGAGAATACTGCCATTCAGGTTGATCTTGCTCAACATCGGTTTCCAGCTCCATGGTTTCCTGTTGCTCAGCAGGCTCCTCTTGCTGGATGCACTCGTCCTGGTCAGCGAGCTCTTTTTCGGGAGGCTCTTCTTGTTCGACTGGCACATTTTGCTCTTCATCTGCCTCGCGCTCGTCATGAGGCTCGTGCTCCATGTGATCTTCCGACTCGGTCTCTTCCACGTCGGTCTTGGCGATCAGCCCAGACAAGCTTGTCTTTAGACCCGGCAACAGGTTCATCACCATCGACATGACAGCTTCACTTTTTACCACCACGGAAGGAGTCTGCGCAAGTCTCTCTCGAAGGAATCGAACGTACAGTTCGTACTCTTCAGGCGTGCTATTTGCTTTTAATTGTGGGATTCGCGTCAGTGACCTGAGTGAGGCCACTTCCTCGTCCAGCAAAGCTTTAAGCTGCGTGTGGATCTCCTTTTCGCCCAGTTCCACAATCTTTGGTTTCATCAAAGGCCATACAAAGCTCTCAAAATTCTTAGCTGAGAAACGACGTGCTTGGGCTTCCGAAGGTTCAGACTCGGGCTGAGGAAGATTTCGGTGGACATCTTGTTGTCCAATTTCCTCCTTGCTCTTCTCGTTTTCATTTCCCCCCGCTGCAACAGGCTTGTTGGCCAAGAAAGTAGAGCTCGAGATCGAAACGAGGGGCTGCTTCGACCGGGAGGAGAGGTCGATTCTATGCTCAACGGGATGAATATCACCTCGCTTCACTCTACGTCGGTTGTAATCATACTTCCGATCGTTAGTACTTGGTTCACAATAACATGGAGAAACGACTCACGAGGTTGTTGGTGTAAATCGCCGACTTTAGACCGTTAGAAGGTTGTCCTTGAGACGAATTCCCTGACCTAGCATAGGCAAAGGAATGTGCATTCTATACACTCTGCTCCTTTTGCGATGCAAATTTGCGCAATGCTTCGGGTGTCGGGTATAACATCCTCGATCCACGACTCAAAGGAGGTTGGCGATGGTTGCTTCGAGACCTGGCAAGTTTATCATCGTGGAAGCCTGTCCCTTTCTTCTTGATAGTGAGACTGGGCTCACGAGACCGGAAAGTAAGTGGCTGATGCTGATCCGGGGTGCCACGGGTGGAACTTCCATCTTCCCGATTGAAGATGGGGGAAGCAGCTTCTTGAGCCAGAAATTCGTTCATCCAGTAATGGCTATCCTGGCTCGACTGGCGCGAGCGAGAATGAGGCGAGCCTCTAGGATCGGAAAAATTTGGACAGTTGAATTTGATCGAGTCCTGGGTCGACTTTTCTCTATCTGGAGGCGACTTGGAGGAGCCCATCATGAGCAAGGGGAAGCAAATTATGTACAGACTCTTGAACTGTATGAAACGACGCAAATGGGAGAATCGAGGAGGAGAAGGTGATGAAAAATTGAGGAAACGGAGAAGAAAGGAAGATCTTGGTTAGCAAAGATGCTTCCAAGTGGGTGGATTGCTAGCAGTGCGAGGCAGCTGGCAGTGAATCACAGGCATGAGATTAGCTTACGCAACCTGAGGCTCGGAAACTTAACGAAGACCTCAGAAAACCAAGCTTAATCGGCAAGAAAGGTTTTACCCTCAACATGCAGATTTAATCTGACTTCAACTCTTGAGAGTTTCCTTTAAACTCCGCTTGAGACGAAGAAAAGTCTGCTGATGTCTAAGATTTATTTAAATAGCGATGACTGCACTGCGTTATGATGATCAGAAACTTCGGTCAAGCAGGGCGGCGACCTGTTTTTGTATTCTGCCTACCGATCGCTAAAATCTGCAATGTTCACATTTGATCTTCATGCCATTCCCGTGCAATAGCGAAGCCACTATATATGCGGCATGTATCGCCCAGGCAAATCCTAACAACTCTAGCAGAACATGCCCTCGACTTCCTTTTCCCATCGCTCATATCAACATTACGAACAAGATAAACGCCATACCAGTCATTGGAGTGTCAGAAGAATTGGCTACTAAGAGCACAAGAGACGAAACAGTTTCGTCACCTTATGCTAGCTTAGGCCAGCACTTAGGCTGCTTTATTTTGGTAGCCTAAGCCTTAGACAATTCTTGTGTCGCCCACCTGCCTGGTTACCAAGCCACCAGGGCTCCGTCGGTATCGATCACCGCCTTCAATCGCTCCGGCATGAAGTTGACCCATACGTTGAACCTCTCCATATCAAATGTAGTCCAAGCGTCGCGGACCATCTTCTGGAGGGTTTCGTCTTCCCAATCCTTTGGTGCCTCCATTGCCCATTGCTTGTTCTCGGGCCAGAGGCAGTCGAGAGGGTTGAGGTCAGGGCTATCACCACAGTTGTAGTAATATCGGAGGCCATGTTCGTCCTTCCATTGTTGAACCAGGTTGATCTTGCTTGCAGCGCCGTGGGCGAAAGCTTCGCAGTCTTCCTCGAGGATGAAGCTCTGCGGGCCGGTACTGGTGAGCCACGGCTTGACTGTCTTTTCCAGGATGTGGTCCTTGTATTCCTGCATGGTCATGACACCCGTGCAGTTGGGGCTTGTCGAGTCTTCATAGAATACAGCTTCGCTCTTGAAACCATAGCCGACGGCAACCCAGGCGTGGGCCTTTCTCAAGTCGCGTGGCCAATCAGCCTCGGGTTTGGTGCTGCATGCTTCGCAAACTCGCTCTCCAGGTCTGGGGATGAGGCGCATCTTTCCATCTAGGCCGAATCCAAAGTGCAGCTCAATGCTGAACCGGACAGCTTTCCAATCTTCGGCATGGGGGTATGCGTCCAGCATACGTCTGGCGTACTCAACTCGCTTCTCGCGAGCTTTCTTGTGCACGCAAGTGCGTGGACATAGCAGGCACTTTCGGTATCCCAAAGTACCCATGGTTCTGTGCAGGGTCCTGGGGTTCACATCGACCTCAACGCCAGCTTCCTTGGCCAATCCGTGCCAGTTCAAGTTCACGTTAACATAGCGTTCGTCCCAAAGGATCTTCTCCATCTTATTCTGATCCTCCTCTGAAATCTTGAGCGGCCTTCCGCGTGTTTCCTCCCATTCGGGATCATTGCGCTTAGATGCGGGAACACTCAACGCAGCATAGCCTTGGGAGCGAGACAAGTCGAAATGTCGAAAAATGGCCGATTTGTTGACGGGGAGGCCCTGCGACTCAAGATACGAGATAGTGCCTCGGACCATGGCCTTCTTCGGCGTGTCTCCATGCTTGTATCCAGCTGGCATTCTGACTACCTATGTCATACAGGCAGCTTAGCTGACACCCTAGGTCAGGGCAGATAAATGATCACTTCACGAGGGTCGCGTCGCGCCGCGCTCGGTCTCAGCCCAGAATATCTTCGCGGTGTAAGTGGGTGGTGGGTGGAGAGAATGAATAGGACGGCGGTGTTTGGATGTTTTTGTCTGCTCACGTTGTTTGTTCGATACGTGGTGAGGGGTCAAATTCGCGATGATCACGTGGCATCGTTCGTGTCACCTCCGTAGGTATCCCTGTTGTTATTGGTGTCTAGCCGCTATTTCATTAGTCTCGTGCAGGAGGAGGCTGGTGCCAACTTACCCGCAGACCAGAAGTATTGGCCTTCATAAGAGTAACAGACGAAATAGTTTAGTCATCTTATGCTAGTTTAGGCGGGCATTTATGCTACTTTATTCTGGTAGCCTAGGCCTTGGAGTACATTTCTTCTGTTACCCATGTGGCTTACCTAGGTTAGTAGGTAGATTTGCAGGTGAGAGCTCAAGGCTCCACGATTTCGCGTAGTAGGAGTCATATTCGCTAATACGCGATCGTTTAATCAACCAACAGCCCGTGTGGCGTAATGGCTAACGCGTCTGACTTCTATTCAGAAGACCAAAAGAAATCAGAAGATTGCGAGTTCGAGTCTCGCCATGGGCTCTCTTTTTTGTTTTTCCTTTGTTTCGCAAGTCATATATTTGATTCTTCTTTGTGGTAATGTTATGTATGATATTGATTTTTGCGAGGTGTTGAGCATCCCACGTGATGTTCCGCGCTCTTCTAGTGGATCCCGTCGCGACCGCCGCCCCTAGTGGCTTAAAAGTCGGCTAAACTACGGACCCACAACACGTCCCGCTGAACATGATCTGACCCCATCGTTTGGTTACACCAGACAGGGAATAAGTCTCACTAGACACCAGTTCAATCGCCCGATGAGCAGTATTTTAATAGCATAGAGTACATGTGGTTTAACTATCAACTGGCAATTAACTAGGTAACTGGGATCCTTCAATCATCTGAACGGCCGCATATAGTATATGTGGCGGGGGGCCAATGATGAGATTGTCATCGACAGTTTTTGTTATATATTTTCAAATTCTGGAATAAAGTCATTACCAACAACCCGCAGCCCGTGTGGCGTAATGGCTAACGCGTCTGACTTCTAATCAGAAGATTGCGAGTTGTACGTTCAATTCTTCCCTGACAGCATGTTTAGAGATTAACCCATCAGTAGCGAGTCTCGCCATGGGCTTCCAGTTACTTTTTTCTGAATGAGTCTTTCTTTTTGGTGATCAGTTATAATTTTCTACCTACCAGTGGTTTTAATGTCGATGATATCGATTTTCGCGAGGACCATTTCGTAATAAGTGGGTCTGCGGGCCGCAATCCCGCTCGCGATAAGCTTAACCTTCACGAGTTCCAACCTTCAGCATAGAAGAAAGGCTGGGCAGTACTATATCTAGTCACGAGATGCTACACTCAAGTTCCGGGATAGCTGTTGTCGAACGCTTGTGGTCGAATGCTTTCCGAATTTAGCGAAGCCAACCCTCAATTGGCTTCGCAATTGTGTTGTATGGACCGCCTAAGGTCGTATATTCAAGGCACTTGACTTTGTGGTAAATGTTTGAAGTAAAAGCACAGTATGTAATCTGTGGAAGGCTTTAATGTACACAGCCAGGTAAGTATCAGAAGAATTATTCTCCAAGACTTAGGCTACAGAAATAAAGTAGCGGCCAATCTTTCTGGCACCCTGACGGTTTGGAAGGTTCAATGAGCTCTTCACAAACGACAGTCTGCCTGAGGTGACTTGCCAAGGTGGAAGAGTCTGACTTCTCATAAGATGGCACCGCTTATTGATACAATAGAACAAAACCTTGGAGTTCAAGTGTCGTGCCCTCTATGTCGATGCTGTATGTACCTAGGTATGTATCCGGTATTCAGGTCTTTGGATGCTAACACCGCGCTGTGCATGCCTCTTACCCTACACCTCAATCCACTCTGGAGAAGAACGAAAACGAAGTCAACTTGAGTTATAGCTTGGCTAAATATCTGGGTTGATGAAGACGCTGATGGGGCAAAGACCTTCTTGGCTTTTAAATAACTTGGATCGGTGTGAAGCTACCTGTGACGTTATTTCAAAGTCGAAGTTGTCGGATCAAGTTCATTGACAACGCTCGCGAAGTTGCTGTTCCTGACGTCTCCTTATCCTCGGTTTAATCATATGTACCATCAAGTTTCAATTACCGATGGTCCTGATTGTTTCAAACCATTTCACAGAACAAATTGTATGTCATATCATCATCATCAAAAATATATTGATTTAAATCTCGCCACCCGAAATCTGGGCAACGGCAATTGTGAAGATAAAACACCGCTCTATAGTCCCTCCAAAATATTTCATAAACATAGGTACCCCCCACGTTCCATCAAAAGATCCGCAGTCCATGTAAGAAACGCCGTGAAATGTAGTAGTAGATATGTTCCCCATCTATACCAAATGTACGGCTTGAAATCCAAGCAAGCACCCAAAAGCTTTTCCAAAAAGGTAGCCCACGACAAAACACCTAGGCTTTTCCTGCCTCGCGCACTGACATCATGAATTTGTCCTCGGCGCCTACCTCGCCAGCAACTCTGGCTGCAGAGACCTTGGCATTTCTTTCGTTGAGGATCGTCTTGACTTCATCGGCCGTTTTGGCTCCGAGTAGCGTCATCTCTCGACTGAGAAGTAGAGCGACAGTGGCTCGAATGAGTAGAGCATCGCCTTCAAAGACATAAACGTCCCATAACCGGGCTGCTTCATCAATAGCCAGATGCTGGGTGAATACGGCTGTCAAGATTCCTGCCAAACATTGTTCGAGTTCGGCAGTTGGGATCTTTTTGGTGAGGTGCGCGTGAAGAGGTGCAGACTTGAGCGACAGGGTCTGCATCACAAGATTAAATGCAGAAGCTTGTGCGCCTGGATCGCCAGTGTAAAACGAAAGAGGCAATGGGCGGTTGAGCACGTTGGCAAGTGCGACGAAGGCGGATGCGGCATCAGGTAGGTTGAGGAGTAGCAAGGCAGCAATTGTCTGACGGACTTGGTTAGCATCTCGAGTAGCACAATGGGGCTGATGATATACTTACGTTGCAACCCCGAACATAACCAATGTCGCTTCTGTACATGGCATACGCGCTCAGCACGTCAACGAGACTTTGGTGCAATGGCCCCTCGACCTCGAAAATCCTCAAGTCCTGCCATGTGTTCTGGGCAGCATCTTTTCGTATCTCTTGGAACCACTTTGCCTTCCTGGCGTCGTCCGCGTTGCCCTTGTCGTCATTGACTCTGGCCTCGACCTCCTGGGCTCTTGCAAGAGCCGCTTTGAACGAAGTCTCCGAGAGACCCAATTCGTTGCCGATCGCTCGACCCCAAATAACACCTCGACTGCGGGGTGCGATACCCTTCCACCAAAGTTCTCTCGTCCTGCGCTCCCGGATGGCTTCGCTCCATCGTGGAATGACATCCCTCTCCCAAATCTGCATCAAATTGTCGGCTGTGCTGTCTCGTCCTTCGATCTTGGCCCTGCGAGAAGCTTCGCGTCGCTCGTCGGCCTTTTGACTGGCTGCCATCATCTTCTGATATTCCTTCAAATGTCGACGCTCCTCGGCAGGATCCTTAGGCGGCAGCCATGAGGGACGCGTGCGGCTCAAGACAGCTTCCTTCTCCTTGGAAACAGGAAGGGGGTCAATCATGATATTTGTCTTGTGAAGAGGTGGTAGTTCTGGGGTTGACTTGACGCGCTGCTTCTTCTCATACATGTCGGCAGATCGTCGAGATGCATTCCAAGTATTGGGGCGTTGGTTTGCGGGCCGCTTGGCTTGCTTTTCTATTTCCTCGTCGGCGTGCTCTTCGAGCTTTTCGGTCAGAGTCTTGGCTTCGGCGTTCAATTCTGCCAGTGCTGCATTCCAACTATGCGCTCGTGTTTGGGAAGGGCTGCGAGGTTTGTCATCGGTTTTCCAGGTGGGCGAACGGAGAGAGCCTGAGGCTTGGGCAACAGCAGGCGTTCCATTTCCGACACTTCGGACACGCTCCTTGGATCGATTGGGGGAGGGTGATACGGATGATGGTCTGCTGGGTGTTCGCTCCTGCATAGGTCGAGGAGACAGCGGTACGTTGTCGAGGAACATGCCATCGGGAATATCATCACCGTCATCTTCGTCGCATTCTCGCTCAAGGTCGGTAAATGACTTACGTTCCCGGCCAGTCTGCCAGCTGCTTCGACGGGGCTTTGCAGCCAAACTGGGTTCTCTCGGATCTCTCGGGTTGAGCGAATAAGCAGGGCTCGGGCTTCGTCGTCGAGTGAAAGTGAGAGAGGCTGAAGATGGACTAGTCAGGTTCTTGGGCCGCGTGGCAGAAAGAGGCTCTGTCAATGCGCTCAAATTGGTGCTTCGAGGGTTCGAAGTGTATACGTTGGTCTCGAGTGTTGGGAAGGGTGGGCGAGCTTTGGAAGCGGTCTTGCCAGCCACCAGGGATCGACTCGAGGGGGCCTTGTTCAGACTGGGACGAACGTCGACTTTCGATGGACTTTTGAGGGTGACATTATCATCGTCGAGACCGATCTCTTCAAAATGGCCAATGTCGGCCATGACACTGCCATCATCGCCGCTGTCTAAAGATTGGAAAGAGGATGTCTTTGAGCTCTTTGAAGTAGTCATTCCTGGCGGAGAGTCGGGGCTGGGAAGATGATTGCCGATATCAAGAGTGCGAATCATTGTCGCATCGCTCGGAGGAGTGGAAAGTTATTGGACGAGATGAGAACTCTGTCGACTCTCCAAGGTGCTCTTCTAGTGTTTTTTGTTGTTATGGATATTAGGGGTTATGTTCGATCGAGTTTGTTCGGGATTCTGGCTTCTGGTGTCGTCGAAATGTCCAAGGCGGATTTCCCTCCTGTTTTGTTCGGGTACGCCGCGAATGGCTTTGCTTCGTCGATTTGGCGGTAACCGTTGTTATGGGCACTGAATGTCGGGGCAGGAGGAGCTGTTTCAAGATTGCCGGGGTAAGACTCGATTACCAAATTACCGGGCCAAAACAAGTCGTACTAGCAAAGCAATTGGGGCCGGATCGAAATCGAAATAGGGACAAAAAGCGAAGGTATGAAGTGAAGATTTGAAGTTTATTTCGATGTGCCGTGGTAAAGGTCAAAGGGATTCAATCGATCAACGATAGACTGGGGTTGGACAATGTAATGCGTAAGATATAGCAGACACTCTTATACTCCCATTGAGAAAGGTCCAAAAGAGGAGAACAGGATTTTTGCAATCCCAGATGGCGGTAATAGTAAGCAGCGATCGGGGCCGTGATGACGGAAATATTAGCCAAAATTAAGCGCGGAGGTTCGAAGGAAGTGGCCGCCTTCAAAACAAAAGGGGGATTAGTTTTAAGGTTAGAGGGTTTGAGACAAGAAGATTGAAAAGATGAAGATGATGCAGTAGAGACAAGGAAGGAAAAAGGGAAAGAAGGGGATGATAAAATGATGAGAGAGAGGGAAGGAAGCAAGGAAAAACGAGTGAGATTCGAGCAACAAGACAAGGAAGTCAAGGACAAGCAAGTCGAGATGCCAACTTTAGGTACTAGAATAGTGTAGTTCTACAGTGCTCATAGTAAGGAAAGGTACCTCCAGGTAAACAATCAAGTCCAGTCCAGTTTAAACCGGGAAGTGGATGACGATCCCCAAACAAGAGAGAGGAGACGATCCCCGCCCACACACATAGACCGCAAAGAAAAAAAGATGGAAATGATTGTAGTCTCTCATATAAAAATAGCGCCAGAGTGACATGGGCTGAGCATGGGTATGGACAGGCCTTTATCGAGCCCACGCCAATCCAGGGGCTGGATCTTCTTCATGGACTGTGCATCACCGCTAATACATCGAGAGGGTTACAGTGTCAATTCTGCAGCTCCGCTGTTGATTTAATCTCGGCCGCATAACCCGCTACTATAAACAGGGTAGCCAGTCATGTTCTGATATCCCGCGAGGCCTCAACTTTGTCTTTGGAGATCTCGATACTTTTGTACTGTACTGTTTTTCTACTGGGTAACGGAAATTATCCCTCAAACCTCACGTACTACAATAAAGCAGCGCAAATGCTTGTCTAAACCGCCGTTGAGCGTCTGGATTATTTCGTCTCTTACACGTGCGGCAGCCAATTTTTGACGGCTCGACACGGTAGGCAATACCCTGGCAGCCTTGGCTAGCCTCAGAAAAACAAGCAATTTCGCGTTCCATTCTTTCCCACGAGCCAACGGAGCCCTACGAACCATGAACCTCCTGAGCCCCTCTGTGCAATACCACCTACTCCAAAGCTTAGAACATCGAAATAAAGTGGCATAAATGTTGGTCTAAAGTGACCAAATATTTCGTCTCTTACATGAATTAGGTAAAGCAAGTCTCATGTTATCATAAAATAGCCTAAGATCATCCCGACTACGATCGGTATATATTTCCACAGCTTGTCCCTCCAGCAGATCTTCGCTCTTTATCCATAGCTCGTACCTTTTCAATCAGCTCTTGGCTATCGAAATCCGAATCCGAACCCACCGAGTCCTCGTCGTCAGTGCCTCCCGGGATCAAGAATGCGTCGATACCCTGGGGAAGCTTGTGCTTCTTTCTCTTCTCCATCTTGGACCTCCTTTTTTCAGCATTCCTTCGAGATTTTCGCCTTTTCCCATCATCATTGCGGAGCGCCTCCTCCACGAAAACTTCGTAGGCTTTAACTCTCGCGCTGAGTAATGGGACTGAAGAGCCTGCCATTTCCGAGAACTTGATGGTAAGGTTGTGCCAGAAGTTCTCACGTTGCTTGTCGGTTTTGATGCCTCGGTGCTTGAGTTCCGACGTTACGGCTCCTTCCTCCAGCTCTGTCAATGAATACGTGCCCCCCTCATATTCCTGGTTTGAGCTTTTCTTGAACGTGAATCTTTGTCCTGCAACATGATTCTTCTCAAGGGCAGCCACTGTGGGTTTGATGGCGTGTTCTGAGACTCCATCTCGGATGATTTGAGCGCTGGGGAGACGGGGCTTGAACCGGTCTGGATCCGTGTCCCGTGTCAACCGCGCTTCTTCATGTCTCTTTTTGACCTCGTCTTTGCATGGCTTCGATTTCGAGGGCGTAGATTGAGGGTCCTTGCTCGGCTGCGACTGCTTCTTCTGAAGTTCGTTGTGTTTGGTTCGCTGAATGGGCGTCTTTGTCGGTGTCCCTTGGTTGGTTGCAGCATGCTCTGCGGTCGTATCGTCAGCAACATGTGTCAAATGTGTCATGTGTTTCTCTGGGTTTACTGTCAGCTCGGTGTATTGACAAATTCCATTTTACTCACTTTGTCGCAACCAGTTAGGTAGGTTCTTGTGATTCTGGAATCCCAAACCCGGTACTGCCAGCTTCCTGATGGCGCTTGGCGGCGTTGATGGTGCAGATGGTGAAGCGTTGTCATCGGCGACTCGTGTGATGGCAGACTCGTTCTATGAAATGCTGCGCTCAGACGAACGGCCAG
Source organism: Fusarium multiceps (assembly GCA_028416715.1). NCBI lineage: Eukaryota > Fungi > Ascomycota > Sordariomycetes > Hypocreales > Nectriaceae > Fusarium > Fusarium multiceps. Next base: position 349,298 of record JAQPZZ010000039.1, on the reverse strand, counting down.
TTTCGGTCTGCTTGTCGCCATCGTGAACGGTCAGACTCGGTGTTGAGAAAATGTGCTCATCTCTAGGAAGTGAGGATGGTAGGTTTGGTTTGATGTCGCGTGCCTGTTTTTCGCCGGACATTTTCAGAATGCTCTTCAGGCCGACAATTGACTGTCGATGGCGAGGACGGAACGGCGATTGCCCACCAGAGCCAAGGAATTGCGGGAGTCTCTCGCCACTGTAGACTGGCTGGAGCTCATATGTGGATGATGGACTGTCGTTGTTCAAGCGAGGGGTGGTGGGCATGTCTTCAAGTCGACCGTCTTGGCCCTGGATCTCTTTCTTCAGGCATTGTTTTGTCGGGCGGTCTTCATCAGGGCCTGTCTGTGCTGGTTCGGTTGGCGAGGTCCCATCGCCAACATCGCTGTCGCTATCAACATCGCTCTCGATGAGAACTGGAGTGTCGACAGAGCCACCAGACGAAGGAACAACTTTCTCGATAACGCAATCAGAATCGCTATCATCGGAGACCACAAAAGGGCGCTGCTCAATTTTGACGCGCTTGGCTGGACGACCTCGAGGACTAGTAGCAGCGATCTTGCGCTTTGGTGAAGGGGCTTTCTCAATGATGCAATCCGAATCGTTTCCATCGGGGGCCGTAACTGGGCGCCGTTCGATTCTTGCCTTTTTGGCAGAGCGACCTCGGGAGCTGGTGGTAAAGAGCTTGCGACGAGGCGAAGGGAGAACTTTCTGAAGGATGCAATCTGACTCGCTATCGTCGGGGACAGTAATCGGGCGCTCCGTGGTGTTGGCTCTATTGTTTGAACGACGTCGAGGACCGGCAGAAACGTTGCGATTTGGCGATGGCGACACCTGTACGATCTCGCAATCGGACTCGGAGCTCTCAGCAGACGAGATTTCGAAGGGTGTGTCTTGGGAGTTTGCCGTGGCGAGCTGAATGGTTCTTTTCGGCATGTTCGCTGGTGGTGTTTCGGCGATGGGCTCGTCGCTTTGCTCGCCACGACGCTTCTTTGCGGAGCGTGAGGAAGAAGGCGAACCTTGAGAGACAGGAGTCGAAGGAATGGTTGGTAGAGACGATGCGGTAGGCTTGCGCCTGGATTTGGGCGGTCGCGCCGGCATGGTAGTTGTCTCCTCGAAGAAAAATGCTGTGGGTGATGATGATGTGTGAGGAATGAGAATGAATGAAAAGGAACGACTCGGTCGTTAAGTCTTGCAATCAAATACAACAATTTGGTAGATAGATGAACCTAAGGACATGACATGCCATGCCAGTGCCAGTAACTGGCAGCTCTCGTCTACAGCTTCACTGGCAGGTAAGCCCCATTGTGTTCTTAGGCAGCAGGCAGAAATCTCTATTGACATGCAATTGTCTTTGTTCAGCATTGGAATTCACCTCAGCAGGAGCATACTTGTAGATTGATCCAGCCCAAGGGGTGAAATTGGAGTTATGAGAATTTGATTCATCCTGCTTTTCTTAAGTCTCCGCGTGACGAATATTCTGAACACCAGAATGAAGCCATCAAATCACCGTGTTCATTGCTACACAAGATTGACTAAGGCTGAGGAGGCACTGGACAGGAGTTCTCTTCTGACCTTTCCAACCTTCTCATAGGGTGTTCGGAGAAATCATAGCTTATTAGTCATAATCTACTGAGATACACTTATTATTTACTCAATGTTGTTCAACGTAAGGCAAGAAGGTCCTCTTTTGCATTTCCATGTCGCCGCATCTATGGTATCATTACAGATCATCATGGTCTATGCACATTGACTCATCAATAGCTACCTGAGCTCAGCCTTACATACGCTCTCGTCGACGAGGAGCCGCCCGGATGATATCGTCTACTCGGAGAAGGAGCTGGAGATGAGGTTAGAATCTGTTCACATCGGACTGTCATGTGGGTACTTACTTCTGCGGCCTCGCTGGCCGATGACACAACAGCCTTCTTGAGCTTGTAACTCTCAATAACACCGAGATCCCGCATATCAGTAATGCCACCACCAGGTGTCATCAAGTCCAGACCATAAGTTGTGAGGCCATCGTAAAGAGCCTTGCGTAGCCTGGCAACAAGATCGCCAGAGTCGAGACCAGCATTGTCGGCCAAGATAGTAGGAAGTTGTCGAAGGGCAATAGCGAAGCTAGAAACAGCCAATTGCCGCTTGCCCTCAACTCGTGTAGCGGCACCCTCCACAGCCTTAGCCATCAGCATCTCAGCGCAGCCACCACCAAGAGTGGTTCGGGGCTCCTTGACAGTCTGCGACAAAACAGCAAGGGCGTCGTGCAGACTTCGCTCAGCCTCATCCAGGAGCTGTTCCGTGGCACCTCGAAGAACAATTGTGCATGCTTCTCCACCAGAGACACCGGAGAACTTGATAAGGGTATCCTCACCAATGATGACCTCCTCAATCGTATCGCAGTGACCAAGCTTAACCTGCTCAGGGTGGTCGAAGGTGGAGGCGATCTCACCGCCTGTCACAAGGGCCAGACGCTCAATGCCATCGAAGTCGGCGTGCTCAATGGACATGATACCGGCATCGGTGAACAGCTGCTCAGGCCAGTTGTAGATAAGTTGTCGGTTGATAAAGCAGTTGATGCCGTGGGCCTTGATCTTCTCAACCTTGGCCTTCATCTTCTCCTTCTCGGCCTTCTCGAGCTCGGCGAGCTTGCTTGTCGAGCCGACCTTAACACGTGCACCGAAAATCTTGACCTTGTCAGTATCCATGGAGGTGTTGGCCACCAAGATCTTGGCCTTCTCCAATTTCTTGGGTTGGTTGACACCAATCTTCTTGTCCAGAATGAAACCCTCATCGAGATATGAGTCGCTGAGCTTGCCTCCAGCCTTCTTGATAATCTGAATGTGGTTGAGGTCTGAAGACTTCAATCGGAGGACGGCGTCGACAGCCAATTCGGCGAACTGGTCGCGGTCCTGGGCGAGAACCTTGGAACTGAGGGTCGTTCGGGCGATGGCGAGAAGGTCTTTTCGGAATGCCTCGGGGTTCTTGCTGTGGTCGACGGCAGAGCCCTCCAAAGCCTTCAACGCAGCTTGGCTGGCTATTCTGTAACCCTCGATGATGGTCTGGGGGTGGATCTTCTTGTCCACCAACTTCTCCGCCTCTCTTAACAGCTCGGCAGCGAGAACGGCAACTGATGTAGTACCGTCACCGACTTCGTCATCCTGAACCTTTGAAATGTTGACAAGGACCTTGGCGGCGGCGTTATCGAGGGCAATCGACTTAAGAATGGTGGCACCGTCGTTGGTAACCATGATTTCGGCGGTGGAGCTAGCATCGTGTTAAAAGGGGGGTTGTCGACCGAAAGATGGGCGCAAAACATACGCTGACTGTAGAATCTTGTCCATGCCCTTGGGTCCGAGAGTACTCTTCACGAGATCACCAACGGCGATGGCGCCAACGAAGGCAGCGAGACGAGCATTCTCACCCTTCTCCTCGGTGGTGCCCTCCTCAAAAATTTGGGTTGGTTGGAAAGACTATGAGGGGCAGATGTTAGCAATCATGATTGCAATGTAGATTGGAAAGGTTCAAGACAGAGCTTCCAAGCAATGCAGACATACCATAATGGGCCAACAATGCGACTGTAAACACGGCGAAACCTATAAAAACGTAAGAGGTTACCGGTCGTTGTCAACGTCAATATGCTTCAGCCTTGGGGTAGACGTTGCAGCCTTTTTTTCTGGAGCTACCTCGCAGCTTAGGATACCAGAGCCCCTCCACCGCCAGGGGCCAGCCAGAAAGCCCACACGTGACTTGCCCCGCGGCTTTCATCTCGAGGTTGGAGATGGCGGGACAGGGACAAATGATTCTCCGTGGCACGCACACTTTCGCTGGAAAGTGAAGCAAGAACACCAAATTTGTACTGAACTAGGTTGGCCCAACGCAACATTAAGATTCCGCACGTTCCCGAGCGACGTTCCCAGTGTTTTTAGGCAGAACACTGCGTGTTTTTAAGAGGCCATATCTCCTGCGCGCATAAAGGTGTTTTTCGCAAACCTTGTGCTCAGTAGCCGAACCCTCTAAACCCTCGAGAAAAAAACATCCAGATTCGAGAGCGGGGCATTTTTTCTTGCACCCCTCCAACAACCACATATCGCCCATCATGGCACCTTCTTTCGATCACCTCCGCGAGGCCGACCTTGACGATGACGAGTTCAACGATGATGATATTGACATTTCCGACCTTCGAGAGCGCTTCGAGGTTTCCCTCGATCAAGGCTACGACAACTTCGTCGTCATCGACGGCCTCCCCCAGGTCACCGAAGACCAGAAGCCTAAGCTCGTCAAGTTCTTGTTGAAGAAGCTCAACACCGTCGGCAAGACACGCGAGGACTCAGTACACATGCCCATGGGTGACGATGGAAAGTCTCTTCGGTAGGTGTCAAATATGGAATACATAAAGAGCTTGGAACTGATACCGTCTTAAGATTCGCCTTTGTTGAGTACTCCTCGCCAGCCGAAGCCGCCGCTGCTTGTCGTTCGCTCGACCTCACCCCTCTCGACAAGAAGCACACTCTCCGCGTTAACAAGTTCACCGATATCGAGCGATATGGACGCGAAGGCCGTGTCGACGAGACCTACCAACCACCTGAGATCGAAGAGTTCACCGAGAAGGAGCATCTGCGATGGTTCCTCAGGGACCCCTCAGACCGCGGTCGCGATCAGTTCGTCATGTACCGTGGTGACAACGTCGGCGTCTACTGGAACAACGAGAAGGACCAGCCCGAGAACATTGTTGAGAGACCTTTCTGGACCGAGACCTTTGTCCAGTGGTCTCCTCTCGGCACCTACCTTACCTCTGTCCACGCTCAGGGTGTGCAACTTTGGGGTGGCCCTTCATGGTTGCGACAAGCCCGATTTGCTCATCCTTTCGTGAACATGGTCGCTTTCTCCCCCGGTGAGAAGTACATTGTCACCTGGTCCAACCGCCCCATCTCTATCCCTGATGAGGGTCACCCCGCTCTCTCCATCGACGACCACGGCAAGAACTACGTTATCTGGGACATCGCTACCGCTACTCCTCTTCGATCTTTCGCCAACCTCGATCCCCCCAAGGTGGAGGATGGCAAGCCCCCGCCTAAGATGCAGTGGCCTGCCTTCAAGTGGTCTGCTGATGATAAGTACGTCGCCCGTCTGAACCCCGGCCAGTCCATCTCCGTCTACGAGCTCCCCCGCATGAACCTCCTCGACAGGACCTCTATCAAGATCGACGGTGTGGTGGACTTTGACTGGGCTCCTGCTACTCCCAAGCGTGAGGGTGTCAAGAACTACGAGCAGCTTTTCTGCTACTGGACCCCCGAAATCGGCAGCAACCCCGCCAAGGTCGGATTGATGAGCATCCCCTCAAAACAGGTTGTTCGATCTCTGAACCTTTTCAGTGTCAGCGATGCTAAGCTTCACTGGCAATCCGAGGCCGCCTATATTTGCGTCAAGGTCGACCGACACTCCAAGTCCAAGAAGTCTCAAGCCACCACCCTTGAGATTTTCCGCGTCAAGGAGAAGGGTGTTCCTGTTGAGGTTGTTGATACCATCAAGGACACCGTTATCAACTTCGCTTGGGAGCCCAAGGGCGACCGATTCGCCATCATCTCCACAACCGAGCCCACAGGCGTTACTGCTGTTGCTCCCAAGACAGCGGTCTCTTTCTTCTGCCCCGAGAAGGCCAAGAAGGGTCAACAAGTGGGTAACTTCAAGCACCTCCGAACGCTTGACAAGAAGAACAGCAACGCCATTTACTGGTCGCCTCGAGGTCGTTTCGTTGTTATCGCTACTATCGCCAACCAACAGAGCTCCGACCTTGACTTCTTCGACCTCGACTTTGAGGGTGAGAAGCCCGAGTCCGATAAGGACCTTACCGCCAACCTACAGGCTATGAACACCGCCGACCACTACGGTGTTACAGACGTTGAGTGGGATCCCTCAGGCCGTTTCGTCGCCTCGTGGGCATCCGCCTGGAAGCACTCAGTAAGTTGCATTCTCGCACATTCTTAAGGTCCATGCTAACCTAATCATAGATGGAAAATGGTTACCACATCTACGATTTCAAGGGTGAGGCTCTACGAGAAGAGCCCCTCGAGAAGTTCAAGCAGTTCTCATGGCGCCCTCGGCCCGCTACTCTCCTTACTAAGGATGAGCAGAAGGCCGTCCGCAAGAACCTCCGAGAATACAGCCGCGTCTTTGAGCAAGAAGATGCCGACCGTGGTGCTTCTGCTGATTTGGCCGTTGTTGAGGCTCGTCGCCGCATGCTCGAGGAGTGGCACTCTTGGCGCGAGAGCGTCGAGGCCGACATGCTGGAAGAGCGTGAGGTGCTCGGCCTACCAAAGGATCCTCATGCTCCTCTGCTAGAGGCCTACACAAAGTCCCTGGAGGGCACAACATCAGAGGAGGATCGGGTGATTGAGGAGATCGTTGAGGAGGTTATTGAGGAGAGCGAGGAGATCCTCGCTTAGAGAGCTTCACTGCATTTGCATGGGAGTGATTTGCTTGTATCTCGGTAGAAAACTGGTCAGGGCGAGGGGTCACGTAATGAAATTCTTTGCTATGTTCATACAGAAGGATAGGTCCAACTCTTTGGGCTCACTAAAAGCATTATCTGGAGTAATCTATGTTCGTCCATCTTTTTGTTTAATGTTATGAGTAGACTGCCAAGGCTCAACCTTGAGGTTCCTGGTCGTGTCTGGGGGGAAAGAGAGTAAGCTTTCCAGTCAATCTGCCTCCATTACTATGGGACCGTCGACTGGCTCTTTGACCATGGTCAATACAACTTCGTGCAGTTAGGTCCACCAGATCTGCGAAGCAGGACAGGGACTCTCTGGTTAGACATGGCGTAGCAGAACGAATACATCAGAAAGGAGCATGATGTGACAATTGTACTTAACTGAGTCTGACTACAACAATTAATTATACTTGACCTTGGATCAGCAGAATTTCCTGTAGCCGGATATACATACTTAGTATGATCCTCCGGCGTCCAACAATAGCTTTATCATCATGTCCCAACCCTCGGAGCAATGGCGTCTACTGGAATTACCTGCTGATCTAGCCGGGGAGTTTCCTTCAGAATTTCAGCTGTAGGATCATCGAATGCAAATAATGCCCGGACATTGACAAGGCTACCTATTGACACTCTTTTCTCAATAAGCTGTACTTCTTCGTCGGTGCCATAACTACCATAATGCATGGCAAGGCAATGCAACAATGTCCAACCATCCCGTGTAATAACAACAGGATTGGCACCGTGAGACAGGAGCAGCTGAGGTGTCTCTGACTTTTTAGATAGTCCTGCAATGTTCAGAAATCCAGGTGCCAGTGCGCTTAGGAATGGCGCCCGTCCCCGTAATGCAGATTCGTCAAGGTAAAGGCCAACGTTGTCAGATAGCAGATACCTTGATATATCGCCTTGGCCCCCAGCGGATGCAAAGTGCAATAGCGTCTCACCATTGTTATTTCTGGATCTCAAAGCCGCTTCTCTCTGAGATTTAGGCAAGTTTGAGGATTAGGTGGAGGGTGTCTAGCGGAGATCCGTAGGCACTCTTGTTGCCCAGGCTCGCATGATTCAGTAGCTCGATAGTTGCTTGAATCCCATTGAGAATTGTTTGGTTATCTGGAGTCTTGGGCAACACTTTTTGTAGCGGGATTGGATGATCACATATGAGAACTAGAAAGATTCGACTATTCAATAAACCCAATGTCACTATTCCAAGACAACACGTTTTCCATTGTGTTATGATTTTCGGCCAGGTCTCCAAGCCTCAGGATGTTGAGGATAATTATATTGTTCGAATACCATGTTAAAGGCCAAGATGGCCCCTGGCGTAAATGAAGAAAGGGTTATTGAAGCCAGCTAAATCAGAACGGTTACACTGGCCATAGAATGCCGCCACTTTATATTAAATGTACTCAGAGCCAGATATGTGATGCCACTAGTACAGGGAGGTAGCACCAAGATAACCTCCTGTGAAGGGAGAGACAGAACAAATGTTAAATAAAGGGACCTGCATGACTGTCATACTCAGGGACTGCTGCGATACCTTCTGCTTCGTGTTCTATACACGACCTTCATTGCCTTTGACTTTGGCATTCATTGTGAAATCTACAACTCACATTGATCTCGACTTGCCTGACGCTGTCTGTTGATAAACTCCCCATTCGCGTTCCAACATGCGTGTCGCTCTCATTCTCTCCAGCATCTCTGCTGTGACTACAATTGCGGCTTCACAAGCAATCCCGACAGTAGCGTCCGAGATAGCATCTGAAATAGTTGAGAACGCACCTGAAATCGCGCCTGAGCTACCGTCTCCAGCCATCGACCCGATACCCGCTGCAGAATTGCCAGCGACTGAGGAAGCATCTGAGGAAGCACCTGAGATCGCACCGATTGTGCCTGAGATAGCGTCTCCAGCCATTGATCCAATCATTCCAGAAGCTCCAGCGGTTGAGGAAGCACCTGACATGGCATCACCAGCCATTGATACAATACCCGTTCCAGACGTGCCAGTATCTGAGGAGGCACCTGAGATCGCACCGATTGTGCCCGAGATGGCATCTCCAGCTATTGACCCAATCATCCCAGAAGCCCCAACGACTGAGGAAGAATCTGAGAAAGCACCCGAGATTGCATCGCCAGCCACGGAGCCAGTACCAGTCCCAGACTTGCCAACGACTGAAAAGGTATCTCCGGCTATTGATCAAATACCTGTTCCGGAATTGCCTTTGGCTGAGGAAGCACCTGAGATCGTTCCTCAAATCGCCTCTCCAGATATTAACCAAATACCCATTCCAGAAGTACCAGCGACTGACAAAGCTACTGATGTCGCACCTGAGATCGCATCTGAGGTAGCATCTCCGCCTGTTGACCCAGTACCCGTCCCAAAATCGCCTGTCCGTACTTCTTCTGGAGTGATCCCAGAAGATATCTTGGACGCCATGCAAGGGATTCAGATCTTAGCGTCCAACCTAATACTTCAAGCGTACGACATCAGGGGCGATGGTGTGAAGCCTCAGATAATCGGAGTATGTATTTGTCTTTTACCACGTCACTTGACCTAGACTGACTTTTTTGTACAGAACACATACCTGCGCTGTCGGGATTTGACTGATGGTATAGAAAAAATGTCTGGCGGAATCAGTCGCCCTCCCACGATGCTTTTTAGCTGGGAAGATCAAATGGCCATTTGCTCCAATTTCGATGTGGTACGTAACACCCCTTGCATGAGACAAGAGCTGGAAGAAGAAAGGAAGAGAAATGCAGGCTAACATTCCTTCAAGTTCGGCATCAACCAATCCAGAGTCATCACTGCACTGGTCATGGAACTTGAGAGCATAGTGAGGGATGGCTTCTTTGGCCGCTTTCAAGATTGTTTCACCCAACTTCAACCTGTTCTCAATCTGTTTATTAAACAACTCATAGTATATACGCCCACGTGCGAAGCTGAAATGTTGAGGAGGATAGATCAGCTTGATGTAGGGTTCAGCAATGCCAGGGTGAGGATGGAGGCTGCTCGGGGGAAGTAGACACATTCCGATGCCGCCCTAGCTGAGGTCATCGTTTTATGTAGGGGTTTTGAATTTATCAATTTTGGCGTCACTCGACAATGTGCCGTGCCCTGCAGTACTGTCTCTGTCTGCCCATCCTTTACAACAGAAGATCAGGTAAGATAAGCAGGGTTGACACGGATATTGTAGTGCATGGGTTGTAAGTCGGTAAACGCTTGGACGATCATGGATGGATGAAGGAAGTATGCCCTATCTGGAGACACACAGATTTCATTTGCAATACATACACGATAGTTCCAGAGCAAATGCATAAGAGCGGTTTTATAGCTGCTTGGAAGTGGAAACTCGTGCTTTCATTATGCAGACAGTCTGGCGGTCAAGTGTTTAAAAATTGGGTTCCCTACAAACATTGATGAGTTGTTGAATTTCATGAGAGCAAGATCCACAAGTTACCCCGAGGATCGAAACATGCATTCATCCTTTTCACAAACTACAGTAGCTCGTGTGTTTGTCTTGGAGTTGCAGAAAAGTATTTTTCTCACATGGGGTTCTGACGAATGACATCCAGACAGGGAAAAGCCAATTCGTGATGCGTCGGTTAAGAATCTACCCTGAAGTCTGAGGTTAGCCAAGAAAACGCACCATTCAAAGGGAGAAAGTGAGACAGAAGCTCAAAGATCCCCACAGCGGACACAGACCATCAGATCCGGGGTGAGAACAAGCGAAACGAAACCCACAAAAATGAACCTCCACTGCGATACGTAGTATCGAATAAGAGATCACGACCGGAATTGACTCCAACATAAGAAATATAGCCGTTTGATCAAATTGACTTGACATGCAAGAATATCATCGCTCGTCAGAACCAGTTGTCAATTCTACTCCGAGTCCTGGCAGTTTCTGTTTGCCCCCAAATGTGTGGGACAAGGTCACCGATTATCATCGCCAATATCAATGGTTTGAAACCGTGACTAATGCACGATTCTTGATTGTGATTGGACGATAAAGCATCTCTCCTTGCAGCGACGGACAATCTGAGAAGAGCATGTATACAGACAGGTATGGATAGGCACACTATTGACAGCTCGGTGTCTGTGGCATGTTACCATCGGCAGCCGCTGCCCGTCTGTAAGGTTCAACGGTATCTTTGTTGAATGCTTGACAGAATGCACGGGCTACAACTATGTATCGAAGCTCATGAACTCGGACCTTGTCTTGGATATAAGTACAAGCAACAAGACACCACTGTACCGGTGCATCTATCTTTGTAAGGAAACAAAGGTACAGATACCAAGGTAGGGCCTACGTACGCCCAGTCTCATCCATCCATAACGAGAATATCCTCCACCATCGTAAAAAGACAGGTCTGGATCGCCTACAGTGTGATTTGAATACAATACGGCCTTCGTCCCTTACTCGAGGGAGACCAGAATATTGTAGTGCCCGGGCAAATTGAGTAAAAGATGTACTGTAGATATAATTCGGTAGACAATGCGCCTCAAACACCACAAAATGATCAAATGATTTCCTCTTGAATTGTCAGTGGTCGGTATTTTTCGTTAATGATAAAACTTCCAAAAGCCCAAGCCACAGTGACGGGAAAGGGAAGCTCGAGCCCCTCCTCGCCTTCCTCGACAGTCCCTGACCTTCCTTTTCTCTTTCCCTTTCGTGTCGGTCCGTGCCACGCCAGTTCCAGTTGCCCACACTGAGAAACGTGCCTGCCCCCCTCGTCGCTACGAGTGGTGTCAGCAACCGTCTTAGGAGCCAAGCCAAGGGCAGGGCAAAAAAGACGTGCTGGGACTCCCTGCCCGACCTCGTCCTCCCCCCATAATATTCCATTCCAACCTTTTACCCTCTTATTCATTCATCTTCATCTTTTGGATATTGTCTTTACAAAGCCCAACGTTCTTGCTTGCATTAACTTACGGGTTGAACCTTCGATCCGCCCCTTACCGTTACGCCGATTTCGAGTCCGACTCCGCATTTACCCACGGCTCCAGCAGTCTCTTTGGCGTGACTTCATTCTGCATTGCACCACAACCCCCGAATCTCGTATATCCATTTCATCACCCAAGGGCGCAGCACAACCAAGCGACCCAAGATCAATACCTTCGATTGAAAACTCTTGTCTCTACCGCTGCCGGGGTCCTATGTGATCGCCCGCAGCGTTGACCTCGGCCGAAAATGCTGCGACGACCTCCCGGCGAGGGACGTCGACCTCAGCAAAAGAAACTCCTCGCCTTTTTTGCTGTCATACTATTGCCTTGGTTACAGCTTGTCGATGCTCAGCAGCAGCAAAGACCAGCTAGCGAATTGCACCGCCCTGGTGGCAGTCAGCCTCTCGCCGATGATGCCGTTCAGTGGGCCGCTACGCCCATTGACGCGACAAACGCACGCGAGACTGTCAACCAAGTAAAGCGTGCTTCCGCAATCCGACAACCTCGACAAAATGACGAACGTACCCGAAAGAACAAGAAGAGAGAATACCAATACACCCCTGACGATGCGAGCGCCCTCGCAACTTTGGCTCCGGACTCTCGGTCCGTGGGAGCACCAAACCCTTCATATCGGTCCACCAGCGCTTTTGCTTCTGGGCTGGCCTCGCCGCAGATTGCGCGGAACTTGAAGGATTGGGAAGTGGAAGACTTTGTGCTTCTGGCGACCGTCGATGGAGATTTGTACGCCAATGACAGGCGAACCGGAAAAGAACGCTGGCATCTCGAAGTCGACCAACCCATGATAGAGACAAAGCACTACCGTTCCGAGGAGTCTGTTCTCAACGAAAACTACCGTGCAGTCGACCATTATGTTTGGGCCGTTGAGCCCAACCGAGACGGCGGAATATACATGTGGGCGCCAGACTCGAACCATGGCTTCATCAAGACAGGATTCACAATGAAGAAGCTCGTGGAAGAACTGGCTCCATATGCTGATGACAACTCACCGGTGGTTTACACTGGCGACAAGAAGACGACAATGATCACCCTTGATGCGGCGACCGGACGAGTTTTGAAGTGGTTCGGCTCTGGAGGTTCTCATGTCAATGAAGCCGAGAGCTGCTCACGTCCCGACACCCTATACGACGCAGGCAACCTGGAATGCAGCTCGACTGGCACTATCACGTTGGGAAGAACCGAATACATTGTTGGAATTCAGCGACGCGACGATGGTCTCCCCATCGCTACTCTCAAGTACTCAGAATGGAGCCCCAACAATTACGACAGTGACCTCTTCCAGCAACATCACTCCTCGCTTGACAAAAAGTACATCACAAGCCAACACGATGGCAAGGTTTATGCCTTCGACTATACACGATCTGAGAAGGTGCCCGTATTTAGCGAGCACTTTTCTGCACCTGTTGCTCGAGTTTTCGATGTGTGTCGACCAGGTGACGCCACATCTGAGAGCAACCCAGATCTTGTTGTCCTCCCCCAGCCGCCAATGCCACCCGAGGATGAGACACAGGACCGCATGCGCAGCAACAGCATTTTCTTGAACCAAACTCGATCAGGAGATTGGTATGTCATGTCAGGTCAATTGTATCCTCTCATCGCACATGCTCCCGTAGCCCAAATGTCCCGCTCCGATTGGTGGGATATTGCTCCTGCTTGGGACACGCTCAACCAGACAAAGCTGTCGAAGGTCCTGGTAGGCACCCATTATCTTGGAAATGCCGATAAGAGAGGCAGTTTCCATGCCCCCAGTCTGCCTGCTGGTTCAATTGAGGCTCCAGAAGTACATGATGGGTACGATGACAATGTGGAGTTTGAGCAAGACCCCAACCCTCATACAGACATTGGCTTCGCAGATGAGTCTATCATTCTTGACAAGGTCAGATCTATATCCGACAGTGCCGCCAAGAGTGTCAAGGACTTTATTACCAATCCTGTTGTGATCATCCTCTTCATCTCGGCATTATATTACAACCAGAAGAACATCCGCCGACACCTCAAGCGTGGAAAACGCAGGGGCTTCTGGAAGGAACTTCAAGATATTCTGGGCATCACGGAAGCCAATATTATCAATGACGAAGTTGACGATGCTCAGAGCACCGACACCGAAGTTAATCCTGAAACCACACCTGAACCTATCACTGAAGAACCCAAAACCGAACCACTTGATGAGCAGCTTGAGGAGAGTACAAAAGAGCCGCCTGTTCCGGCTCCTGAATCGTCCAACTTACAACCTGATGGACTCCCACATACTCCTCTCCAGGAAGTCGAGCTCAGTGACCGGGAAGCAACCCCCAAACCCAAAAAGCCGGTGGCCGAAGTGGACGCACAGACTCCCGTCAAGATTGCGAATGACTTGCAAAACTCTCTCCAGAACCAATCCAAGAACTCGCCACCTGCCGCCAATCAAAATGGTGCAGCTCCCGAGAAAAAGAAGAAGGCACACAGAGGAAGACGTGGCGGGGTGAAACATCGAAAGGGTAGAGCCCAAGAAGCTTCTCAGTCTCGCGGCGACGACCCTGCCGCTGCCACTGTTGAGGACGCCGTGAACAATGCCAAGAAGTTGGGAGAAAGACCTAGTCTCGAGCCCGATGTCATGACTGTCCACGACGACATGCAATCTGTAACGGGCTCTACTATTCGTATGGGAAATATTGAGGTGAACACAGATCAGCAATTGGGTACAGGCAGTAACGGTACCTTGGTGTTTGCTGGTAAATTCGATGGCAGGGCTGTGGCTGTCAAGCGCATGCTTATTCAGTTCTACGACATTGCCTCTCAAGAGACCAGGCTGCTCAGAGAGAGTGATGATCATCCAAATGGTAGGTTCTTTCGCTTCACAACACACTACCCATTCTGACCTTCTAGTTATCCGATATTACTCGCAGCAGATCCGCGACGGTTTCCTTTACATTGCGCTCGAACGTTGCGCTGCTTCCTTGGCCGATGTCATCGAGAGACCACACTATCACCGTGATCTCGCAAACGCTGGCCGACACGATTTGCCCAACGTCCTCTACCAAATCACCAATGGAATCAGTCATCTACACGAGCTCCGCATCGTCCATCGCGATCTCAAACCACAGAACATCCTTGTCAACAAGGGCAAGGATGGCAAGCCAAGAATGTTGGTATCTGATTTCGGACTATGTAAGAAGTTGGAGGGTGGTCAATCGTCCTTTGGCGCAACTACGGGTCGTGCTGCAGGAACATCAGGTTGGCGTGCTCCTGAGCTTCTCCTTGATGACGATGCCCGAGAAGGTGCCATGATGGAGTTGAGTACTCAGAGCGGCTCCGGCTCTGTTCTGGTAGACGACAGCAACATGCCTCGACGTGCTACCCGAGCCATTGACATCTTCTCACTTGGCCTGGTCTTCTTCTACGTCTTGACCAACGGTTCTCATCCCTTTGACTGCGGCGATCGATACATGCGAGAAGTCAACATCCGAAAAGGCCAGTATAGCCTGGATCTTCTCGACTCGCTTGGCGATTTTTCTCATGAGGCTACGGATCTCATTGCATCCATGCTTGAGGCTGACCCCAAAAACCGTCCAACAGCGAAGGAAGTCATGGCTCACCCCTTCTTCTGGTCAGCAAGAAAGAGGCTTGCATTTTTGTGTGACGTGTCAGATCATTTTGAGAAGGAGCCGAGAGATCCTCCGTCAGCGGCACTGGCTGAGCTTGAGAGCCACGCATCATCCGTGACAAGTGACTTCCTCAAAGCACTCCCAAGAGACTTTGTGGACTCCCTTGGTAAGCAGCGCAAGTACAACGGGGCACGTCTCCTTGACCTGCTCCGTGCTCTACGAAACAAGAGGAATCACTACGAGGATATGCCCGAGGCGCTCAAACGAAACGTCGGGGCTCTGCCTGATGGTTATCTCGCGTTTTGGACAGTTCGCTTCCCTTCACTGCTTTTGGTGTGTTGGAATGTTGTTTGGAGTATTCGATGGGATAAAACGGATCGTTTCCGTGAATATTACGAACCTGCGGCTCTCTAGATGAGATGAATGTTGGATACGAAAACTAAAAATTGGTGATTTTGGATAAGCTGGGCTTGGTAGATATTTTAGTTCCAGAATTTGACAACGCTGTGCGTATACTTTGACAACAAACACGAGAATTTCTCGGTGACATTACTGTGAACCCGACCTTAGCACTCAAGTGAATGGATTAGGTTCTGATTTTTGAGACCGAAGCCGGGCATGGGTTATGTCCATTTAATGTTCAAGATGGTTTCGCAGTGGCGACGGTCAAACTGAATCCTACCAGAGATCCTCGCGATGCTCCCACATCACCTCCCAAGCCCGTGATCAAATTATTTCGTCTCATTGAGGTCAATTCTTCTGATACCCTGAGGATCAGTTCTAGCTTCATGAGTCGTTATTGAGGCTGCTGAGAGAGACGACAATAGCCCTGGTCAGCAACGTTCGAAAACCGCAAAGCGAAGATCTGATGGGCTCCAGATCTCTACTTAAAAAGGAGTTGCAACTCTTTCGACGGTTCTCCAGCGTGTGACATCATTCACAACATCCCACTTTGCTCTTTGTATAGGGAGGTGTGAAATGACGTGCGCGTTTCGTTGATGAGTGTGGTTGATAGCTTCTGCGATGTGCGCGCGGTTAAAGTGATCATGGTCTGTACAGTAGTATCCCTGTATTGGCTTGTTTCTTACGCTATCATCCTCTCTGTCAAGATTTGACTTTTCCATGTTACCACTCAGACTTCTACCAAGGGTGCTTCAGCGCCAAACTACCTCGCTTACATCACCGTTCATCCGGTTCCAAAATCCAACGTCATTCTGCCCGCTGGGGAGTATATACATGCTAATCCGGTGCTATGATTCCATCCAATTTGTCCAAGGGTGATTCTAACCCCACTGCACAAGGACCTTCTTGCCCTTTTTGCTTCCTTTCTTCTTACCACCCGCTTCACCATCAGCGGGCTCTTCATCAGCTGGTGTACTCGGCCCACTGCCGGTACCCCATTGAAAGCCAGTCTCACGGTTTCCATAGTCACGTCGTACGGCGCGGCCGTTGCCGTAGCCGAAGATCGTGGTCGTGGGTTTTGCCGCTGCGGGGAGAGCCGGGAAAGCATCCTCGCCGGTAGGACGGGGAGCGGGACGAGGACGGTTGAGAGTCGTGGATTGTGATGAAGAGGGAGCGGGAGCTGTCCAGTTAGAGCTGGATGCAGAGGACGACTTGCCAGTAGATGGGAGGGATGGGAATGCGGAGGCGGATGCTGATGGTGGGTTGACTGCGGGACGAGCGGACCATGATGATGGACCGCTTGAAGAGACAGGCGCAGGGCCACCAAGTCTCGTGCTGTTCTTCAGCTTGAGGACGCGGTTCGAGTACTTATTGGTAGCCTTTGCATTTGGAACAGCTGGGTTGGCCGATGCCGCGGAGGCCCAACCACTTGAACCTGAGGTTGCACCATGCATACCACTCAGGCCGGGCAAGCTGGGGTAATCCTCATTGATAGCACGCCAATCCTGCCAGGCTTTACGAAGGGCGTCGGCTTTGTTCTTGTCCTCGTAGAGATCCGCAACTTCTCGCACCATTGTGCCAAGAGCGTTTGAGGAGGTGTCGGCAAAGAGAGTGAAGAACGCATCGATCAGCTGTGGTGCAGTAAGGCCGCCTTGTCGGTACGAAGAGATGTGGTTTCGGAAAGTGGCCATGCGTTGGGAATCATTGCCAAGAAGATTCGAGGCGCGCTCAACAACAGCACCATGGCGCACAAGACGAGCACGCTCCTCAGGGCTGAGATTAGCGGGATCGACAGTAGCAGACTCGATGGGATTAGCAAGGTTAGTCTGACTGGCGCGGGGAGTGTTCGATGAGCTGCCGCCACGAGCCTGCGATGAGGCTTGAGCTGGTGTAGGGGAAGGGGCAGAAAGACCTCCACCGAAGGTTCGATTCGAGACGGATTGTGCAGAGTGGATGGCCATCTGTCGCTGGAAAGCGATCTCATCACGTCGTAAAGGCTGGGCTGAGCTTACAGGAACCGGTTCCGCATTAGGGTCACGGCCTCTGTTTCCTCCTCTTCGCCCATCTCTGCCTCCACGTCCTCCACCTTCTCTTCCGCTACCGCCGCCAGATCGGCTCTCCTGCTGGTATGGTGTTCGGATATCGAATCCTGAAATATTGACAACTCGGGCATCTCTTCCTGTCGCCTTACCGCCGTGTTCGCTAAGCTGATGAGCCTGCAAGTCCAATTCCGACTCGAAGACTACAAACTTCTTTTCCATACATTCTCGATCACCGCAAAAGTAGTGGTCCTTCTTGAAATGCTCTTCCAGGGCGTTGTAGTCGACATAGTAGTGGGGATGTCTCGAATCTCGTCTGTCACAAATGAAACAGCGCTCGTGCTTCATTCTGCAGTGCTCATACAGCTTGTCGTCATCGTAGAAGCGCTCCCCGCAGAATCCACAAAGTGGATGTCCCTTGAAGCCTGTCTGGTCCGCCGCTCCAGGCTTGTCGTCTCCATGACGCATATGTCTCTCTAGCTCCTTGTCCGCAAATAACTCATGCTCGTGCGTGAAAACCTTCTTGTTACGAGTGCATAGATCGCACATGCGCTTGCGATGGGCAGATTTGACATGACGGTGCAGATCGGGCCAGCCAAGACCAGCGAAATCGCAATCCGGCTCGGGGCAGTTGTATCGTAGAAGGAGTACAGTGTCGCCGACAATATCCTCTTTGGTGTACTTGATGCCGATGTTGCTGTCGGTAGTGGAAATGTCTTTTTCGGAATATTCCTCGAAACGCTTCTCGGGATCATCGGTAAAAATCACATACGGAGCTGGGGTCTAAGACACTGTCAGTACTACAGCCACGGCTGGAAGGAAAGCAGTAACATACACGACAATGAGCACAGTCCTTTGTCTTATAAAGGGCTCTCATGCGTAGTCCACAGATATGACATGTCGTGTGGTTGCAGGGTGCAATCGAGTGATGAGCGACAGGGTTGGCGCAGATGAAACACACTTCGGCGTCCTCGTCTTCAGTAGCTTCAGCTGCTTTGCCAGCAGCCATGGCATGGGCGCGAGACGCCGCAGCAGCTACATCTTGAGCAGCGGGGTTGGCAGGTACGTTGGGGACGTTGGCATTGTTACCGCCTCGACCGCGCCGTTGGCCACCTCGTCGGTTTTGATTTCCTTTGCCTCGGCCTCGTCCTCTGTTGCGCTGGCCGTCGCCTTGGGGTTGAGAATCGGAGGCTGTTACCCCGGTGTTGTTACCCTCCTCGGATGGAGCCATGACGAGAGGTTCCTGGCTCCTGGAAGCTGAAGGGTCGATCGTCAATCGGGCAGATCGAAGGTAGAGCTTTGCTATGCTGCTCGCTCGGTCGCTCACTTGCACAAGGGAGTTCCGGGTTGTCAAGATAATGCAACTTAAATGCAGAAGATCTTCGGTTACAAACAGATAAGAGCTATAGTGGAATTTTCGTCAACACGCTCAAGATAGCCTAGTCGCTATGGATGGCAAATGCTCGTGAGTTATGGTACAGCTGTGAAGAAGAAATGATGATGTCGACTAGGTTTTAATCGAGCGTTGCTTGTCTCTTATGGCGGGGCAGAACTGTAAGAGGTAAGAAAGAGTGACGGAAAGTGTCCCTGCCGTGGGGGATGTGGCTGTTTGCACGGCCACTTCCATGAGCATCTGTGGCTGAGTAATCTTGGCAAGACTCACCACCGACGCGATGTATGAATTGGTGATTCCAATTGGCTCTCGTTTAACTGTCATTTAAAGCTGGGAGTCACCGGCCAGACGAACCATAAGGCTGACTAGCATGTTGGCATGGGATTGACTGACTCATCTAGACTAATCATGACGACCAGGTAGAGCGGCAATTCTATCTGCTATCATGATACACCCAGCGAGACTGCGTAAATTGGAGACACGCTCATGATGGTGTCTCTACCCCAAAAGTCTCTTCCACTGAATGAAGTTTGTCCACGGTGTAGTCAATATAGTGGAACACTCTTAATGTTCTCCGAAAAGCATTAGAAATGCAACTTTAAAGCAATCAGATATAATCCTTCCCTCAATCCTAATGAGCATCTCACTCGGTCAAAACTATAGTCTCTATATAGCCCAACACCAAAGGTGTTATTCACTGCCCATAGACTCAAAAGTTATCCACTGCGAAGTGGCCAAGCTGCGCGCGCATCCTCGCTATAGAAAAGAATCACTCTCGTTCCAATCTTCATATCCTTACCAAAGTTCACCCGGTATGCTCCCCTTTTTTTCCTATGCTGAATCGCCCGCCAAAGAGAACAAATGAAACATGAGCAAATCATGAATACCGGTTACGCCGCCGCGCGCCCAAAACGCTGTCATCTGTAGAGTATCCGTTATAGTGTAGAAAGTCGCACTTTATTCTTCGACGGGGTAAAGGTGGCTGCCAATGTCTTTGTTCATCTTGAACATGTCGACCTTGGACTGCTTGAAGACTGCCTGCATCTTGTCGTCGCATATGATCTGTCGCTTGTCCTTGGGATCTTGGAGATCGTTCGCCTTGATGTGTTCCCAGAGCTTCTTGACCACCTGAGGTCGGGATAGCTGTTTCTTTGTCAGTATTTGCAAATCTCGAGCTGGCGTTGTGCGTTGGATGTCACGTACTTGGGTCTCGCCAACCAACTCTGAAAGAGTTTCACTCAGGTTGAAAGGCTTTTGGAAGCCACCGCCAGCCTTCCTCTTCTTGCCAGTCTCGCCATCAGCTGGATCTAGGTCGCTGTCATCATCAGCCTTGACCTTCTTGGCGCTCTTCTTGCGAGGTGCTGCCTTCTTCTTGACCGGCTTGTCACCCCCTCGCGTTTTGCGACCTCTTGCTAGGCTGTTTTCCTGCGCCTGAAGTTGAGCAGCGAGTCTAGCGTCTGCATCTTCGGCCGAGGATGATCGCTTCACCTTCTTTCGCGATGGTTCGGGAGTCGCCGATTGTTCAGTTTCGCCAAAATCGGAGGTACCGTTGGTCGCTGGGGGCTCGATGCCGGTATCAGCTCCGGAGGCGGCATCGAAACGAGCTTCAATAAGTCGCTTGATAGCGTTCTATCGTATGTGTGTCAGTAAAACAGATGATTGTCGTATGCGGTCATGGTAGATCTTGCATACTTTGTTCTCGCTGAGATCTTGTCCACCGAGAGCATTTTCCAAACCCTTTCTGATCGTCTTTCGCGAGATTGTTTCGAGGTCGGACGTTTCGAGAATGTCGTCGATGATGGCTGTGTAGCGCTCGAGCTCTTCGGGGGTCACTGTTACGCGATGTTATTTGAGTGTCCAAATTGCGGCGAGAATTCAAGCAGAAGTATGCTGGGGAACTTACGAGGGGCACTCATGATGACGGTAGAGCTGATGGTTCTAATTTGCTGTGCTCTGTGCAGAGTAGAAGAACGAAATTTGGGGAGTAAAAGCGGCTCGGCAGTAGTTGCGAAACGAGAGGTGCCTTGAACAGCAGGGCGAGAGTTTGAAGATAAAGAGTAGGCCTTGGGGCTGTTCGTCAAAGAAAATACTGGTATGCGATCAGATGCGCCGATGGTCGCCAATATCAAAGCATATCCCGGATTAATTCGCGAACGTGCGTTAAGTATTGTCGTCAATCGGTGCATAGATTAACGCGATCTCGTGTGAAGAAAGATGGTTCGTCGCGAGGGTCCCGGGGTTTGTCGATTGCAGTTGACGAACCGCGGCATGGGACGATAAACACCAATGAGCGATAGACAGCCAAAATTGGTTCTGATAGTAGGATGCCAAGCCAATAATGGGGGCGCAATGAGATGGGAATAATGAGCAAGAAGGAGATAAATGAAGGTATCGCGAGCTCAGGTCGGGCTGTTGTGCATGGATCAAGTTGATGTTCACTACAGAACCTTGGAAGTCAACTAACGATGGCCGATGAGGCTGCTGAGGCTCTGGTTTCCGTGGCTGTTGACTGGGGTCGTGACCAATCAGAGTAATTCAGGTCTGTGCTAGTGACTTAATTGGGTAAAGGGCTGACACGGGAGGAAGCGTGCTTCATCCATAATCTGCCCGTCGGTTTCTCCATGTTATGGATTGGTTCTTTGTCCAGTCACGTGGAATATTCATGAAGCTGTAGCACAGGTGATTGTTTCGAACAAAGACTTTAGATTAATTAACATGTTCATCAATGGTTCACTCAATCATCTATCTGCACATTGGACGAAGAAGCAATGCCAAGACTTGAATTATAGGTACCAAGATTATGCATGATTCACCAAAGATTATTCCATCAACGTAACCACATGATTCCTCCAGCCCCAACCCAGTGCATTCAATAAGATAAGTGGAGGCAGCCAGATAACTTTCAAGCTATCGTAACACCCGGTTTCCACTTTGTCCTCTCTGCTTTTGTATGTGCATGTCAGGGAATACAAGAGATGAAATAATTCGGTCACTTCATGACAGCTAAATAGGCACTTACGCTTCTTTATTTTGGCAGTCTCAGCCTTACGGCCATCTCTCCTGTTACCCACCTGCAGACGCAGGTAAGCACTTAAAGAAAGTGACATAAATGTGGCGCTCAACCACCGCCATTCATACATGTACAAATACACTCTATAAGATGCGACCATTAAACAAACGATTTATCCCAAATGTCAAAGACTCTATGTGCCTATATCAACCTCGGTTACCGGGTCATGAATTGCCCCGCGCTACGGAGAGTTAATTGCCCCTACCCCGTATGAGGTAATGAATGCGCTTCTATGAAAACAAGAGATCACCCAACTTGATCATCAACAACATAATTCTTCACAATGCCTCTGCCAGCAAAACCTCTCGACGCTATCAGCCAGGCGTTCCCTCCCAAGCCTCAATTCACCGAGGCAAATGTTCCTGACCTCACAGGAAAAGTCACCTTAGTCACTGGCGCAAACACAGGCGTTGGTCGCGAGATCGCTCAGGTTCTCTACAGCAAAAATGCGACAGTCTGGGTAGCTGCTCGCAACGAGAAGAAAGGGCGCGATGCTATCGAGGGTATCGAGAAGCAGCACCCTGCATCTAAAGGTTCTATCAAGTACCTCAAGCTCGATCTTGCAGATTTGACCACCATTGGAGCATCCGCCAAGGAATTCCTCGCTGAAGAGAAGAGACTTGATATCCTGTTCAACAATGCTGGAGTTATGACGCCACCAGAGGGCTCCAAGACTGTGCAGGGATATGAGCTCCAGCTCGGAGTCAATTGCTTAGGTCACTTTTTGTTCACGAAACACCTCACGCCTCTCCTTCAATCGACAGCCAAGTCAGCACCCAAGAACTCTGTCCGTGTCATTTGGGTGTCGAGTTCAGCGGCGGATGTCTTATCGTGCAAGGACGGGTTCGAGCGAGATAACCTTGATTACCATGAGCCACGCAACCTGATTCACAAATATGCCACCAGCAAGGCCGGCAATTATTATCACAACACCGAGTTTGCAAGAAGGTACAAGAGTGATGGTATCGTCAGTGCAGTAAGCTTTAAAACTCATGGATTGGTGGCTATATGCTGACAGACTAGTCTTTAAACCCTGGCAATCTGGCAAGTGAACTTGATCGAACTTCGCCATGGTATATGTACTATCCCAGGCTCTTTACCACATATCCTTCCATTAACGGCGCCTACACGGAGCTCTTTGCTGCTTTTTCGAAGGATATCACTGTTGAGAACTCTGGTATTTGGGGTAAGTGCTATATCCCTTGTTGATGCGTGGTCATGCTGACAACTTCAAGTGGTTCCATGGGGACGATTCATGCCCATTCGCCCTGACCTGCAGAAGGGAGCTTTGCCAGAATCTGAAGGCGGCACTGGTATGGCAGAGTTCTTCTGGAAATGGTCTGAAGAACAGATCAAGCCCTACTTCAAGAGCTAGATGTAAACACCATCATGAATAATTACACCGATATATGTCAACTATTTGTCAGTCTTCCTACATCATCAGACACCATGGTATGCTGCCAAAGAGCCTTCATAGCATGGCTTTGACATCAACTACTGTCCTGGTCCCTGACTCCAACATGTCCAAGTGAAGATGCCAAACCCGAGTCCAGGTCTCTCATCAAGTCTCCCCACAACAGTCCTCCTGGCGAGTCTGCTGTCCACAGCTCGCTATCTAGCAAATTGTCAAAGTCGGCATTGACCAGAGCGTCCTCTCCTATACTCATGACTTGGTAACTACTTGGCTCCATTGATTCAGTCGCAGCATCCGGGGTCTTATGGCTATCAGCCGGCGTCGTCGCAGGCGTAGGGATTCCGAGTCGAGCACAGAAAGCATGCACGATCTCAAAACACTTCTCTTTCAGAGTGTGAACTAACTGTGCACATTCACGACTGCCTGACATTTCGAAGACCCGTGCAGCCTGTGTCAGCAGCCTTCGTGCCGTGGGCGATAATGGGCATATGGGATAACCGCAGGCGAAGCCGGCCAATGCAAATGTTGCAGTAGTCTGCCAGCCAGTGACTTGATAAAACCCAGCGAGGGTTTCAGAGGAGCTGAGGACTTGGTGAAGCATAAGCGTCATCATAATACCAGAATTGACACCAGTGATACAGTGATTGTCGCTGTTGAAGGTTCCGAGAGCTGGTGTTGGCAGGAACGAGTTAAATGTTCGAGTGAGCATGATGACTAGAGAATGGTAGTCCAGCTCAAGCACTAGACGCTGTCTTTGTAGCCATAGGGGATCTGTTTGGCTGAGATTGAGCGTAGACCGGTCGACCGAGAATGGCACACCTTGTACCCTCGACGTCTTAAGGCTTTCCGGTAGCTCTTCAACCCATGTTTTGAGACGTTTGAGCTGCTCCCGTAGATATTTTGCGCATCTTTCGCGTGATGTGGGATGTTGGTAAAAGTCGGACTGGCCAATGTCTCCCAAAACGTCCTCTACCACCGCCATCAATTCGACGTGAACCCCGCGGGCAATTTGGAATAGCCGCTGCCTCTCGTACGCGAATCGAAGCCAGTTGATATTGGATGGCTCGGAGAAGTTGAAGTTTGGACCGTCGACGTGGGCAATCTCATCGGATTCTGGTCCAACTTGATCTTCCAGCTGATCGCCTGACACTGCGAAGGGACGGCCGAGATGCAGAGCAACTTGTGTGTCCAATGTAACCAAACAGTGCCAAAGTCTAGAGCAAACGTTTGTCGGGAGTGTGCTTGTCTCGATCTGGGTGTTGTCATCGTGAGTGGTGTCAAATTGCAGACCAAGAGATTCTGCTGCCGCCACCGCTGACCGTATCATCATGTAGGCCGAATTAGTCTGGTTAAACGCCAGTAGGTATATAGCACTGAGATAATAACACTGCACTGACATCAAAGTCGGCCTTTCCGAAATAGCACTTAGAGACTGCTGTGCTTGGAGGTAGAAGTTGTATCCAGGCTGATCAGGCATAACGAGCTCATCAGTCACCGTGTAGGAAGAGCCGAACTGAATACATAGCGCAACGACGATGTCCACCATCGGACACGCTCGTCTCGAATTTTCATGCCATAGCGATTCATAATGCTGTCGAAAAGTAGCCTCGTCGAGCACCGGGTAAATGACGTGGTAGCTTTGCCAGTAAAGGTCGAGCAGCGCATCTTGTTGCTCTCGTTGGAGGCGATCACAGCTCGACGGTGTTGAAGGAGGCGTTAGGTCCGACTTTGGTGGTGTTTTCAGCTCCAAATCCACTTGGATGAATGTTGATAGTCGATGAGAGAAGTAGGCGAGTGAAGATGGACCGTACTGAAGGCCATTTATCCGTACCCCCTTCCATCTTGATGAGCGCCTACGAGCGGGATCATCTCTTCCACGTAGTGACGATGGAGTCAACAGCTTGTTCTCCAACTCCTGAACCTGGCTTCTCAAACGTTGAACCTCTCTGCAATCTGGTCAACCGGGTAACCAAACACATTTGCGCTCAAGACTTACTTTGTAGCCGCCGCCACGCTCTTGAAATCATCACGACCGGAATTCACACATTCCCTCTTGGCCTGCTTACAGCTGCGACATGGTCGAGTAGAGTCGCATTTTACTCGCGTCAACCGACACCAATCGCAGGCTCGTGAGACCTGGGCTCTCTTGGAGCGAGGCTGCGACGATGAAGATGGAGGGGTGAGAGGTTTCCCATTGCCCGGTTGCGACGTCGAAGTCGTGATTTCAAACGTTGTGAACATTGCGATCAAGAGAAATGTAGAAGTCTAGATCAGCCTTCGTCAGTATTTCCTTGGTTTCGAGACGTGCTGCTTGGTCTGACATGGGTGGGATGGAATGAGTCAGGGATCTTGTGTTAGTTAGTACATGTACTTGCACGGTGCTGGGGGAACCAAGTCGGAGAAGAGTATAGTATGGCTATGTAGATTTACCTGAGATGTATTGATTAACGAATCATCAGTGATCGTTTTCTTGTCTATCTGCTTCGGCATAGATCTCAGGTATACCGGACTGGAAAGAAAACCTCATCCACATACAAGAAACAGCGACAAGAAGATACGACCAATGATAGGAGCCCCAACGTCATCTTGCTCCCAAATGAGGAAGTCGGAGGAAACTCCGAAAACTCCTTTTGGCTGCTTATCCCTCGAGCGATATAGGGTAGGCATCCACTCGTTATAAATGAAGTGAATTGAATTAAATACCTATGCTCTTGTTCATGTGTTTGTTGAAGGACAACGCACGCATCAGGAAGTTTCAGACGAGCGAGAGTTCAAATACCTGTACCTGTCAAAGTACCTAGTAGGTAGGGACCACGCCATCATACAATAACCCTCCAGGCTCGTAGCTGCGCCTTCCTACCAAACAAACATGACAATCCATTGATAAGGAACGTAATTCGACTGCACAGGTATCACTTCGGGAAGGAAGAAAGGAAGAATTGAAAACGTCCTATCATGATGCCACACTGTCAAGGAAACAAGTGCTTTATGTTTTTCCATCAGTTCTTCTCTGCGTGTGGAAACATTACAATACCCATTGTCAGATGAACAACCACAACACGCAAAGATGATAAGTCTAGCTCTTGTTCTTTCTCTTCTCATTGCGTGTGTTCTGTCTTCTCCACAGCTTCATCGTAGATCTGAGATCTGTGGATCGCCTGACAAAATTGACTACACATTCGTCCAAGGTACAAGATGAACACCAGAGTTTGACTGTCGTGATGACTAACTCGAGGGATAGATCCTTTCCTTGGGGACGTTGATTACGGTCAGCCCGGAATTACTTTTACCGCGGACTATGGAGATGACAGTCTGCGCTGGTTTATGGTGTATCAGAATGCAATCGACTTCAAGCCGTATCGAGCCATGAAGATCCCTTCCAACGCAACCGTCTTCATCGACTTAACAGCAGCATGCCACACGTTCTCCGGCAGACTTGTCCGTGGCACCGACATCAATTTCAACGGCGAAGCTCATAACCTAGGTACATGGGCAGAGGTGAACTGGGGAAACTACCCACTTGCCTATGGGGGGGTGTCTGTCATCGAAGGTAATTCAGCATGACCTTACAATAGTTACAGAACTAACTTGGCTCAGGGAACGACGGACCGATTCAGTTCCACTCCGAAGATCTGAACACACCAGTCATGGGATTCGCACATGATATCATATCTGTTGCACCTAAGCAATGCCGAGAGATCAAGGACAGTGGAAGTGTGGCCCTGAAGCCAACCGACAAGAACGGTTACGATGAGGCAACACGCGACTACACCAAGCAAATGCTACGGACTGAAGAAGTTTCCATAGACAAAAACTCCACTGCTACGGTCATGTCGCATAAGGGAAGGTTTAGGATTAGGTTCCTTCATGGGAATCACTAGGACTAAGTACAGTTGGGCCAGGGTTGACTTGACCGTTTTATACTCCGAAGGCCGCTGAAAATGGGAACATGTTTCGGATGGAATGTGAACGAGCACGTCAGCCATAGCTGGCAAAAGTTCGCAGGCTTTACAAGATATCTTAGGAATGAGTTAGCTTTCCTAACAAAGCCGTTGGCCGTTGTTCAAGCAAGGAATTACAAATGCGACACCCAAAAGCATTCGATATGATCAATCGTTTTCTAAAGTCGCAGAACACCCTCTCAAAAAAAAACCCGGATTAGTGTTTCAATCGCAGAATCTTAGCTCTAAGATACATGACTCCAGATTTTCCTGCCCGTAAGAAGGGTTTCAATTTGCAGCACTTTACATTTCTCTTGATAAGTGATGCTTCCTATGTTAAGAGGTGTGGCGTAAGCGCTCACCAGCCACACGTGCGTTGCCCCTCTACCCATTAAACCATCCCACTTCATTTTGAGTCGGCCCCTCCAAAACTGAGCTGGAACTTGATCTCACTCACCTTATTTCAGTTAGTTGGGCAGGAAACGCGGCGCGAAGCCTGGAACTCAATGAATCGTCAACAAAGACCCAACCTAAAAAACGGCGTCGACCTCCAGCTTCAGTCTGCCTTCAATGATGGCAATTGGGCTGTGGTGATTCGCCTGGCAGAGAAGCGGGCCAAGACGTTCAACGACCAGTACTATGAGGTGCGCCCTTTTGCAGTTTTTATTCAAGATCATTGTAGACTGATTTAGTTTAATAGATTGTCAAAATCTGCGCGGAAAGCCAGCTCGATGATCCCAGTTCCAAGTTTGCTGCCATAACCGCTATTGACAAGTTCATCAGGGAGGAGACCGTTGTCAAGGATGTTGATGCTCTGGATCTTCTCGAATGGGCCGCTCAGGGGCTCAATGATGAGGAGGACTTCCCTCAGACTCTTGGACCGTTGAGAGCACGCCTCGTCAAAGCTGCGCCAAAGGACAAAATTGGTGCCAGTCGTTGTCTGGAGTCTTGCCTACTACATTGGGACCTTGTTAGTGCGCAACAGGTATGATGGACTCAATTATTAGGCAAGACACCCTTTGACATCTTTCCAGATCGCTGCGATATTGGATAGATCCTTTGCACAGGACCGAACATTCATGTTTTGGAATATCGTGATTACACACTTGCTAGCGGTTCGTACAGTGTTTCTTCTTCTCGGACACAACTGACCGTCAAAAGACAAGCCCGCAAGCACCTCACGAAAAGAAGAAGCTCTACGGCATGCTCGCACTAAAACAGATTCAACGTGCCGCGCAGTTAGCTGAACAGGTATTTGCACTTCTCGATTCCAATAACTTGTCATTAATTGTACTAGGACGCTGGCAACGATGCCAAACCCCAAGCTCGAAGCATCCAAACAGAAGAGGAGACCCTACTGTTATACGATGTCACCGAAAAGCACGGCTCTAAGGACGACTTTGAAAAGCTCATCTCCAGTCCTGTCTTCAATCCTCTTGCACAGTTCCGAAAGGGCAGAAAAGAGTTGTTATTGAGGACGATCGTCCGATATCAGCAGGACCAGAACTATGAAGCCATCTTCCAGCTTTGCAAGGATTGTTTGTCTATTGAGGATGACAATGGACAGCCGAGCCTATTGGCAGCCGATTGGAAGGTCTGGAAACATTTCATCGATGCGGCTGTTCAAATAAAGACAGTCAACCCGGAGTAGGTTTTGTGTCATCTTCAAGCTGAGCTTAGACTAACGAAACACAGCGTCGAGAAGATTGTCCAGGAGTTGCTTTTGAAGTTCATCGGGTCACCAGATCTGCGACCCATCTACAAGCGCATCATCCTCCTAGCGCGCCTTTCGGCAGCTTTCAACCTCGTATCAAGTGATGGAGAAGACATTATTGATCATGAGCCTGCGTCTTTCCGATTGAAAGAATTGATCGGCTACATCAACAGTCAAGGCACCAACGCCGCTTGCTTCGACGACATCAAGGTCTTTGTAGAGAAACTCACATCCCCTGCACTCAAGTACCTTGCCTACGACTTTGCTACCAAACTCTCCGAAGAGACCGAGGACCCGATCAAGTCCGCAAGGCTACGCAATCTCTCGCTCAAGTTGCAATATTTTGCGGCCACATGCCCCTCCATGTATAGCACAGTACCTGGCGAAAACCCTATGCGCAGATGCATTGTGTCTGGTACAGAGGTGGATGCCAGCCAGCCTGGACCTACTTTTTCCGTCATCGCCGAAACTGCACTCAAGGTCCACAAGTCGCTAGCTGATTTGACTTCAAAGGATCGGTCTGTAGAGGCTGAGATCAGACCTGAGCTAGCTGTCATCGCTGCCCTCTGCTATATCCAGGCTGCCTTCCCCCCTACAACTGATATCTCCAATTCGCCCACCTCTTACGCTCCTCTCCTTCAAGCCTTGTTGTTGCTCGAACATCAACTTTCTTTGACCCCGAAACACAGCATCATCTCCCTCCTACTAGTACAGCTGCACCTTCGCGTTGGCTCAACGTCTCGAGCCCGTGAGATCTGGGATACGCTCGGAGTCAAACGCACTATCATGGATTCCTTGGCGCCCATCTTCTACGACCGACTCTCTACTATCTCGCCGGCTATGATATCACCACAAGACGAAACAGGATGGGAGCTCCTGGAGCTTCTCAGTTCACACTTCAACGTGTCGTTGAAGCTGAGGATGCCTCGACGATTGATCGACGCCTTTGAGTCGGGCAGTTATAGTAGCGTTACCAGTATTCCAGAATACATGGAGAATCTACGATGGAGCTGCACGCGAGCGATGAGTCTTGTGGAAGAGACCAGGACTGATCGAATCATGGGAGAGCAATTCTCTGAGGTGTTTACTGATCCCCGATTTAGTAAGTTACAGCGAATATGTGACCCTTGCAATTGCTAACTGTTGATAGTTGAAGTGACGGATGATAAGAAGTTAGTTGAGACTATAGACTACGGGTCATTCCCTTCATGGGATTGCAGTTCTCGATCACCCATATATTCTCGCCTACGACTTGGGCCCCCTCTGACTGTAGGTCATCTTTGTTGTCTTATTAAACGTCACTGACATTCATAGAACCGTCGCGCACATTTGTCATTGCTCTCCGAGTCCTTCCACGAACTCATGAGCTACAAGCCTCCGGCCATCTACAAGGCTTCTGCAGCAGCCGCCGTTCCTGACCAAATCTTTGTTCTCGAATCGCTCACTCAGCTGAGCGCTTCCTTCATCAGATTCTCGAACGGTCCCAGCACAGACTTCACTCCACAAGAGGCAACCTACTTTGAAGTGATCGGTCTGCTGAGTACGCTTATCCCATTCACCACTGGCATTAACAGGGCCAACCCCGTGCCCGAGGAGTTTGCTCAGATTGTCGACACGCTGAAAATCGCACTGGACACGCTCAAGCTTGAACTGGTAGCTCCCACAACTGCTTCGGATCAGATCAAGACTCTCAGCACTTTCCACTCCCTCGCCATTATCCGTGACACAGCAGCAGCAACAAAGAGCGCCGCACAATGGATAATCGCCTTCAACGATCGCGAAAAGGAGCGCGACCGCTCTGGCAAGAGCAACTTGCCAAAGGAAGTCATGACGCAGATCAAGGAGTTGGTCACGGTATCTGAAGCGGCACTCAAGGAGGGCAAAGATACCGTAGCCAAGTTAAAGGAGCAAGTTTGGGGACGAGACTTCGAACCTTCAGCAAGAATGTGGATCTTTGAAGGAGCTGAAGATGTTCTGGAGTTTGTGGGGCAGAATGTTCTGAAAAAGCTTGTCAAGAGTTGGGAAGCAAACATCAAGGGATGGCTCGGGGTGAAATGGAGTTAGACGTTATTTTGGGAGATGAGGAAGATCATCCCTGTCGTGTTGATCACGCATGAGCAGACAACGAAGCATGCCTTTAGACATCTTTAGTACAAGCAATCCATATAACATGATCGAGGAATTTATCCGCGACACAGATAACAGTCAACGGCATCTATTTTTATGAGAATGCTGGCGAGTCACGCATATCTTGTGATGCTGGAGATCCGTTTCCATCGGCCCCACCCTATTAAACTCGAATTATAGTGGGTATGAACCCCTAACCTGATCTCGATCTCCAAGATTTCTGCATCCTTTGATCTGCATCCTTTGCTTTGCTTGTCATTCCTTTCAAGGCCGTGGAAGTATATACGTCGTCGGCTGTATTTGTTTGCTTTATTTCTTTCTTTTAGTGTCAAGTTTCACTTGTACATTTTCATGAGAATATAGATATACATTTCGAACGGCTTCGTCATTCTGCATTTTCTTTGCCCAGCGCCAAGCCTTGTCCATCCTCTTTAGCTGCATTCGATAACGATAGCCTGGTTGCTTCCTTGTTCTTTGGATCCTCCTCTGACGATTTGACATCCATGCGAGTCTCCTCGACTTGAATACCTCGAATATCTCGCGACTCGTTGCGACGAACCGAACCGAGTCAAACTTCACAAGTTTGAGACATCGATACCAGTAGCGACGTCATACCGCTTTAGTTCTGCGACATAAAACAATATCTGCGACATTAGAAATGGTTTCCCGAAATCGCTCTGGCAGACGGAGAACTGCTGCTCTCGCCTTTTTCATCGCTACCGTCGTTCTCCTAAACTACAAGGGCTTCTTGACATTACCGAGCTTTGAAGAAGCCAAACCCGACCGACCAGAACTTGCTCAAGCACCCGCATGTGCTTCCTCCATCGATCATCTCCGACGGTCGGCGTATGGCCTTACGAGGGACGTCGTCTACCAGAAGCGATGCATCCGTCCTGTCGTGGACAAGAAGATCGATAGCCAAATTGTGTCACAGAACCCTGATGCGTTGATAAAGACCGGTGAAATTGTTCAGCTTGACCAGGCTTGCGAAGGATGGACCGAACCGGCTTGCGAACCTGTTACCCTCAAGGTCCCTCCGCCGTACCCTCAACAGGATTACTCAGCTTTCATCTTTGGAGTTGCGACAAGTCTTGGTCGCTTGAACGAATCGCTCTCACAGTTTGAAAGCTGGCTCGGCAATACACATGCACACCTGCTGGCAGTCATTACGGACCCTGGCGACGAGCACAAGTACAAAGCGGTTGCTGAGCAGTTTCGTCAGCGCGGCGTCGAACTGACAATCAAGGATCCATGGAATAAAGCCATCACGCCGAACGAGCAGCATTTCGCTATCGTCCGCGATCTTCTCGAACATGCTACACCCAAAACCCAGTGGGCAGCGATTGTCGACGACGATACTTTCTTCCCCTCACTGTACCCCATGAGCCAGATCCTTGCCAAGCAAGACCACAAGATACCCGCGTATATCGGTGGCTTGTCGGAGAACTATGACGCTGTCAAACATCATGGTTACATGGCCTTTGGTGGAGCTGGAGTTTTCCTAAGCCAAGCTCTGCTTCGTGAACTAAATCCTCATCTTGAGGAGTGTCTCAAAGTCGACCATGTTCCTCAAGGTGACGGTCTTTTGAAGCAGTGCATCTATAGCAAAACCAAGACAAAGCTTACAGTTGTCAAGGGACTCCACCAGCTGGACATGGGTGGAGATATGAGCGGGTTCTACGAATCCGGCCGTCTTCCAATGAGTCTTCATCACTGGAAATCATGGCACCAGGCCCCTGTCGATAAGATGGTCAAGATCTCCGAGTTCTGCGGTAGCTGTTTCCTGCAGCGCTTCGCCTTTGGCTCCGATACTGTTCTGACAAACGGGTACAGTATTGTACAGTACTCGGCTGGATTAGAGAGTGTAGATCTGAACAAGATGGAGGGAAGCTGGGAGGGCGCCAAAGGTTTTGATTGGAGTCTAAGCCCAATGCGAGCCAAGATGGATCGCCGACTGAAGAAGAGCTATCGGCTTGTTGACACAGAAGTAATTGGGAAGAATATTCGGCAGATCTACATCCACCGTGTGGAGGATGACATTCCCGGGCCGGGCGAGAAGTCAAGTGATTCAAAGAACCCGCCGCCCAAGATTGAGGAGAGGAAAGATGAAGTGATAGAATTGCTGTGGGAGTTGTAGAGATTGGATTTCGATTCCCGGTTGGACCGGAGTTGCATATACGACGAATGATACCTTGGGTGGATAAATAGATAGACTTGGTTTTAATGTTAATGCGCTTTTCCCTTTCCCGGCAATAACATGAGAGCAGAGGGGCTCTCACAATCATGTCTTTCTCCAAATGTGCCACACCAAGATAATAGACTAACGTTTATCAGGATATGGCGTACACGCGATATCGGACTGCGGAGAACAATACACTATCGTAGATATGATCATCATATGAGAGCAGGAGAGTATTTATACTTCAAGATGTCGACAGAATAACCGTTGATCATCAGTCCTCATCGCTAATCACTCAGACATTGCAATCATATCTTCATAATGACTCTTATTCAAATGCCTGATGGCTGGCTCCAGCCTCTTTCAAACCTCACTCTTCTTCCTATGGCCATTGTCATATCAGCCTGGGCTGTTACTATCATCGTGAGTCTTCTCCAGGATCATGATCTTTCGCAATTAATAACAAAAACAGGCAAAACAATGGATGTGGAGTCGCAAACAGCACCTACAACCGGCCACGAACGAAACATCACTTCCTGAGAAGACGTCGTTAATTGAGCCATTGCATAACTTTGACTGGAAGACGGCGTCTAGGCGTCAACTGCGACCATTCAAGCCAACATATCACATCACGATGGGTACGACTATCTTGAAAGTAGCCGTCAAGTCAACTAACAAGTTACAGCTATCCAGGCCAGCACACCTTCAGAGCTGATTACTATTGATGAAGATTATGTTGATCGCATTACCCATCGACGTAGCATCATCGCTGCCCATGGCCCAACTGTACATGGCCACATTCCCGAAGGCGACGCAGCCGTACGCGAGCTCTACACATACCTCCTATCCGAGCAACTCCCCAAGCGTTTCCCAGCCATCTTCCGCCTCTCAAGCGATACCTCCACATGCGAGAATCTCGCCACCGGAATGTCTTTCCCAACGGTCCCCAGAGGCGACGCAAATGCCGCGCTACGTATCCTCGGCGAGACGATAGAAGAAGACCTCTTTCTCCTCCAACAGACCCCCGAGGGTCACCAGTCTGTAGCATTCATGTGCTGTTTTCCTTCTGGTTTCGATCCCTCAGAGAAGTTAGGCAAGACACTCGTCGAGATTCATGCTCCGGTTCCGTCGTATGAGAAGATTGGGTCTAGTATGGAGAAGTTCTTTGCGAAGCTGGAGGTGGGAAAGAGTGTGAAGCGGACAAACGTGAGAATCCTTCTAGAGGCTTGGTGACGAAACTGACGAGTCACAGTGGTCCGTTCAAACACATACCGAGTTATTCAACTGTAAGGGCAATCACATAACAGGCGACGACACGTACGAGAACGACGAGAGCGTTGACATCGAGAAGGTAACTCGCTCTATCTACAACGGCTTGTCCCTGACTAACACGTGCCCAGACGTTTCTCCGAATTGAGCTTCAGACTCTAACTCGTTTACCAAAGACTCGCGCTATCCTCTTCTCATTCAAGACATATCTGTACCCAGTCCATCAGATCAAGGAAGAGGGCCTTGGACCAGCTTTCGCGGACGCTATCGAGGGTCTTGCCAAGGGCAATGCACCTGGGATGTGGACTTATAAGAGTGCAGTTCGGTGGGGAAGCAGTGTGATTGACTATCTGAGATCTTGAGGATCATGTTCCCCGACTGAAGGGACAGATGGGTAACAGGAGGATTATCCTCTAAGGCTTACTACAGAAATAGTGCAGTCTAAGGTAGCATAAAGTGATCAAATTATTTCGTCTCTTGTGCTTGCAGCCGCTAATTCTTCTGACGAGGGATTGAGGCTCTAAGCAAAGCCATGATCATCATACGAATGAGCCCCAATAACAGTCTCGCCGAGTAACTGCGTAACTCAAGTCCTTGCTATTTTCGAGTAGAAAGGCAGTCTGGTATCACCGGTGTCACTCTATGCTCCTTCCAAAACGGCCGAGGATGATCATGTGGGATTCTCTCCGCTACATCTGCGAAACGAAGTACAAACAGGGCTATACCTTTTCAAATCTAAACTGCGCAAGTCCGAGGTTATGTCCAGTGGCAGGAGTCCATTACGTGTTGCGGCTCTGTGGTGACTTGTTACTCACCGACTGGTATATAATTAGGTTGCCAAGTTCCATCTCTTGCTCCAATAGATTGCAAAGGGCACATCAAAACCGTCCTCTATCTCTCAACTGAACTAAGAGTACCTAGTTTCTTCGCTTGATTCTACAAAAAATGACAGGCACCGAGTCACTCGAGATGTCTCCTCGAGAGGCAACATCCGCCAATGCCATGATGGAAGAATCGGATAGTCCTGGATCTCCAGATTCCGCATCCATCAACACCCCCGATGATGAGAATGCGCAAGCCAAGACACAATCGCTCAGAAACGAGCACCGAGAAAACGAAAAGAAGGGGCCAATCTGCACAGAGCATCCGTTCAAGAAGCACGTATTGCACTCCATAATCACGGTCGCTCTCATCGGCATCACATCCCTCGCAACAGCATGCTGGTTAATCGCCTACATACAAACACGCTCCAAGAACGAACGCCCATACATCACAGCAGAAATAATCGGAGGCAGATTTTCCTCGACAGCAGCAAAACTCATCGACGCGGCATTCTCAATGCTGGTAGCACCAGCTGTCATCGCAATCGCCAACTGGCACATGTTCAAGCTCGCTCGTCTCTCTGCCGTCAACGAACATCGCGGACGAAGCTCGGCAGTCAGCATGAAGGTCCTCGTCGAGGTGGCCAATACTGACTGGGGCTCATTTAGTCCATTGAAATTCTGGACATTTGCTCGTTCGAAAAGACCCCGCGTTATCTGCCTCGGCGCTATCGCTGTGCTTTCAGCGCTGAGTTTCGCCTTGTTGAGTAATGTCGTCGCATATCAGGCCGGAATGATGCTCGAGTATTTGTAGGACACTTACTCGCTGCTCCCTCTGGACACTGATGCGGCTTCGCTGTACGGTCAGGTGCTTGAGCCACGAGTGTCGGACAGTCTTCGAGAAAGACTTGACACTCTGCAACCATCGATGTTAGGATCGGCTGTTGATGGACTGCTCGAAGTCAACGTGTCGGCCCGATCGCGAACTCGACTACCCTCAGATGTGAAGAAACTGTTTGACGCTCCCGTTTACCGACTCAACCTGTCATGTCACCCCTCTATCGCTCAAGCTGTGATGATTGAGCGACCGGATGATCTTGATCCACATGTCAGAATCGCCTTCGAGAGTACAGCAACGACTCCCGAATTGGATTCAACCAGGTTTCAGGCAGATTTCGGTACGGATACCTCCATCCTGTCCGGCAAGTCTTTACGTGATGCCAGTGTCAGGTATCCAGGTATCCAATATCCGCTGATTGCTTTCAATCAAAGTGCCGTCTGGATTGGTACCATCAATGCCGATCAAAGTTCCGGTATCAATACACCCGGAAGAAACAATTTGGCATTAGCAGGTATGGATTGTCATCTCGCAAAGTCGAATGGACGCGCAGATGTCAAGGTGAATGGCAGCCAATGGACCATCATTAAAGACACCCTGTTTAATGAACAATTTGATCCCAGACCGAACAATCCGATGTCAGCCTTGACGTCTGCGCTGGACTTCTTCGACGACGGTCATGTTGGGGCAGCACCAGGGCTAGGCGGACACTTATTGCGTGCTGCACTCAACATCACGAGCGAAGGAAATCAGCCTTCGTGGAAGCTTGAGAGTCTCTTTGGAGCCTTCCTCTGGTACGAAATAGAAACGAGATATATACTTCTAGACGACAGTCAAGCCAAGAAAACAGGATGGTACCAAATCCAATGCGACACTGATAGATATGCCATGACCTTCATCCCTTGGCTCCTCCTTACTGGTCTCGTGGCACTAGGGATCGCATGTGGAATAACAGTCGGCCTTTCAATCGACTCCCGAAAGATACACTCTTTACGTACTGGACGAATGCTGGACTCGATTCGCCTGACAGCTGATGTCGGCGTAGCTCTAGACAAACGGGTTTTTGAAGAGTGTTCGACCTGGCACAGTTCCAGACTAAACAAGTGTGCTGACGAGGCGAGGTTCCAATATGAGGCGGACACACGGTTGAACGGTGAAACTGGAGTCTATTCTGTAGGAATTCGTCTTCGACAAGTCTCGCGACCGCATGAATGATAGATGATTCTGGTCGGAAACGCAGTTGGTGTTGAGAACGCTTCAAAGATGCGACCTAGAAATTGGGTGCTGCCTTTCGGCGTGCTCAATCTGCATATCTCGACCCCGTTTTCTGCTACAATGGCAGTCCATCACTTATTTTGCCATGCTCGTGGTAAAATAACTGTCGCCTCGGCTGTCGGTAACACAGCGATGTAATGGAACTCGGGGAAACCCGAGGATACAATTGCGCGTATGAGGTACATGATTGGGAAATGAAGTTCTAAGTCTGCAGTGGTTGTGTCGCCGTCATCGGGAGTCGGTCAAGGCCCTCTCAAAGTACAAGTATTTGGTCAAGTCATGACATTGATGTTGTTGATGAACTGGTTGATTATTAGAATACACGCTGGTCACAAACAGAACCAGGCTCGCTGATGTCAAAGAGCGAAATCTTTTAAACACGGCGCTTCCATATAGTACAAGATCGCCAAACTCCCTTGTTGTTACAGTACCTTCACGGTTGATCGTCCCAGTGGTCAGGTCCTTGGGTCTAAGAAACCTCTTAGAACCAACCCTTTCCCTCCTTTCTTCGCTTCTCAGTCTGCATATACAGATTAGTCTCTCAATCACAGCGCAGCGTCCATTCCTATTAAACATACCCACTCTTGTTTGCAATCACGATAGGCCCTGTAAAATCGTCAACCCCATCCCAACTGCATTGTCTATCGATGGACGCACTGGAAGTACTCTCCGCACATATTCTTATCGCCCCCGTTTCTGAACAAGCATCTGTAACTTCTTTGCGCAGCTTCCTGACAAGGATCGTAGAACTCGCTCTTGGATTTGCTGTACGTCATCAGTGTCGGGTTCGTCGTGAGGCGGTTGGTTGGCTTACGTCTCGAACTTTCGGCGCTTGTCGTCAGACCAGGCCTGAGTGTCGGCTTTGGAAGGCTCGGTGGTGTCTTGCGGCGTGGAATCGGACATTGTTGGTTGTGTTTGGCGATTGATGAATTCACAGATGAGGATGATTCGGTTTGGGTGGGACTTTGATCGGAGAGCTGGGGCGGGGCCGATTGAACGGGTAAGGTGGGGGCCCGTTGGGGTCTGACATGATGGCAAGAAGACCACCCTACACCAAAATGATACTTTTCCTTTCTCATCATGAGTTAAGAGTGACGATCAGAGTTAATTATAATTAAAAACCTCTTTTTTTCCCTCTTCAGCTTAACATCGACCAATCAACTCTGCCAAAAGCCATCACTGCTCCAAGTTTCTCTATCCCCTCTCGTACTCTCCAGAAGCCCATCCCTCGCTCGTATCAACTTCCTGGTCGTCTCCTGAGTACAACACAACCCGACGTCAAACTCTTTCAAATCAGGGTCTCCCATGGTAGCAAGCGCAGCCAGACCAAGGTATGAATGATACATATCTGGTGGTCCTCCGACAGCCTTGGAGAACCCACCGATGCGATGTTGCGTGATGTTTAAAAGATATCGTCGTGAGGGAAGGACATCAATAATGGAGGTGTTTCCGAGCATCTAAACAACATATTAACAAACGGTTTTCCGCGAGCCACTGATAGACTTACCGAGAGTGTGCCACCAACCCACCAGCAGTAGCACGTATCTGCCTTCTTGTTCCATCGTCCATTGAAACCGACGTGTCCATAACCAGTCTCACCAACATTCGACTCAATAAAGTTTTCCTCTACCTCATCGCTTTCCTCTTCTTGGGGAAGATAAGCAAAGGGACGAGATGCGAGAAACTGCATAAGACCCCCGCGATTGGGTACGCCCTCCTTTAGTGCATTCTCGGGAGGATGAACGGCTGTAGAGTCCAGTGGTCTGTCTAATAGAGATAGTGCACCAATCGCGCAGTATGCGTATCCAGCTAGAAAGGGAGTTAGTAAGGAGCAAGACGATATGTTAAGGCTCCATACCGTGAGATTCGTGTTTAGAGGACTCTGCCACTCCGCCATCGTATGTCTAATTGAATTAGTGAGAGTCGGTCTCGATGTGTGAGTAACTTAACTTACCTGGCCTCTTTTGATGTGAGCAACCATTTTATCGACATCCAGATCTTCCACCCACCCCTCATCACCCTCTTTCATATCTCCTCTTAGCATCCACCTGATGCAACTTGCGAGATAGCTATGTCTCATATCCCTTCCACCAACAATCTCCCCATCCCACATGTTCTGCCCATAACTTCCATCTTCCCTTTGGAGACACCTCAACCACTTCAACAACCGCACTCTGTCCACACCTTTGAAAGCTGACTTTGCCTCCTCTTCATTCTCAGCTGCAAGACCCAGCAACACGAGAGCAAAGAAGGTAGCTGCGATGTTGGCAGTGCCTTTGTAAGCTTCTTGACCAGGCAAAGCGTGCGTTGAACTTCCGCAGAAACCGCCTTCTGGATGTTGTAGGCTGAGAACCCAGCGACGGATTGAGATGCGTTCAGATGAAGTGAGTGGGACGGAAAGAAGATCCAATGCTGAGATGGTGAAACATGCGAAAGTGAGTCGGGTTGAGTCGTATGCTGTGTAAGGCGATGGTAGATACGTTTTGTGGCAGCGCTGCCAATATTTGATGTGTTGTTGCTTATCTAGCAACGGACTGTCTAATTCTGACATTGTACGTAGTTGAAGTAGAATTCCGAAAATATGCGGCTCAGTTGTATTGTTGTTGAAGGAATCTTATTCACATCGCATGCATACAGCTGGGGTAGGTAAGATCCGCAGTCTCAAACTCCCAGGCTCACTAGCCACAGACACAGCCACTGGACAACCGCGGCGCCACAAGGTACGCCTCTATTGTGATTCGTCAGGTAAATGCTCAAACAGCCTTATGCACCAGAGCTACGAAGACCCCACCACCATCGCGGCATGTGATGCAATGTCTAACTAGATCGAGCCCCTGGCAGCTTCTGTCCGTTCCTTTTCACGAGTGTCCAGCAAGACTTGATCACGAACAAACACCTACGCACCCTCCTTTACACTCTTTTACCTAGAACACTGTAACCCTAAAGTTGGTCCTCCGACATACTCCTCCTTTCGACGACTGGCCACGTGCCTCTTTTGCGACACAGCATATCTCGAGAACGAACAGCACTCCGTCTTCACTGCGCATACCAAACCGCAATCATGGCGCTCATATCTGCAAAGACCATCATTACCTCCGTATCCCTCTTCCACCTTACGCTCGCCTACTTCTTCCTTACAAACCCAAGCTCCATCAATGAGCAGGCACTAATCTTCATGATGGGCGAGAGCATGGGAATGGTAAGTTCTGTAATACCGTCGCCGTCTCCCAGCTAACACCAAACTCCAACAGCCCTTGGCCAGAGGTTTCGAGTCACAAAGCTCTCCTCTCGCTTTGGCCGCAGTGGTTCTCATCTTCATTGGCTTCAGCGATCTGGTTTCCCTTTCCATGCCCGACGAGATCTGCTTGGTTTTTCACTGGGGTATCCAAGGTATGCATTACCAACACTCCAATGAGTCTGCAGCAACTGACAGCAACAGCGCCGATTCGATCATTCCTCTCGCTCGGTTTCGTCGCTTACATCTTCCTCTTCGGTCCATCGTCTCCTATCTACGACAAGTCCTCTCGTGGTCCCATGACGCACCCGAGCGCACATAACCCATCGTATCGCCCAGCTGGCTGGGGCGGAGATATGCTCAAGAACCGATTGTTCTTTACATTTATCTTTATCGAGACGATGACGTGGTTCTGGATCTGGGTTACTCTGCGCGAGGAGAGAGATGCGATCTTGAGCAAGAAGTCTCGAAGACGCAACTCGAATACCATGTAAGGACGTCGCTTGAATAGAGCTTGGAGGAATGAGGTCCATTTGGTCCAAGATCGTGTTTTCTTAGGGGAGGCTTGACAACACCCAATGAGCTCATAGAAGGTTGCGCAAGACCACCCACTGCTGCCGTCTTCAGTTTGGATGCACCAGGGAGTTGGATTGACTGGTCCAGATTGACTATGCGTGTCAAATAGATGTGCTACTATGGCAGCTCGGTCGTTTCATGCCAGCTGAGGCTGCTACCATATCTGTCTCATGTCGTTATATATAAAGCTCAAGGCTCAAACTCGTAAACCAAAAACAGACATCCATAAAATGCTACGACTCTATTGCTCGATGGACAACTGCAAAGCTTGACACGCACAAACAAGAAGACAAACAGCGCGCCAACAAGCTTTTACAATCCCACGAGAAAAACTTCGCTTCCGTCTATAAAATTATACTAGTATCCATCGTCAAGTCATCTTTTATCAGAGGTGACGCTCATCTACTATGAGCTTGCAGGAGCCTTCTCGGCAGTAATCGTTGAAGCCTGGCTTTCTGACTGTCTTGCGATAATGGTGGGGGCAGGTTCCAACTCTGGTTGAGGCTCATTTTCTTCAAAGATCTGCTCCTCAATCTTTTCGCCCGGACCGCCTATGACTGGGCTGAAAACATCAACTTCTTCGATATCCTCGTCCATCTCTGACCCTTCATCCTCCTCTTGAATAGTGATTTCTCCAGATCGACGTCCCAGACCAGAGGCACTAGCGCTGCGGGAATGTGACCCAGACCCACTGTTGCGCTGGCCTTGAGAAGGTCCACCAAAGTTGTTAAGAGTCGG
The DNA here is from genome assembly GCA_028416715.1 of Fusarium multiceps. NCBI lineage: Eukaryota > Fungi > Ascomycota > Sordariomycetes > Hypocreales > Nectriaceae > Fusarium > Fusarium multiceps. The sequence continues at coordinate 307,220 of JAQPZZ010000039.1, read as the reverse complement.
ACCCTTGAATAAGTTCCGCTTTCGTTTTGCAAACATGATGCCTGATGCGAAAGGATTGGGTGATCCTGGAGCTTGTGGTGGGCCATCAGATGGCATTCCTTCGTTGAACATATTGAGGGTCGGTGGGGTGGCTCGAACGAGGCGAATGTTCGATGGGAATGAAACTGAGGTCGGGGTTGCTGGGAGAACCTTGACTGAATGGTGAGGGGAATGACCTCGCTGGAGAGGCGTTTTCGACATGGATGTGGAGAATGAGGCAGCTGAGCTTGTTGAAGACGCTTTGGAGTGAGTATGGTGATGGTGGTGAATTGATCGCACTGACGACACTGACGAGGATGTCGACTTTCGGCCTCGCAGTCCAGCCGAAGACCGCCTAACAGTCGAACGTGGCGTAAGAGGCGAAGGAGACAGTGACTGTCGCTTGTATGATGTAGCGAGACGAGGAGGTGGAATTGTTGGTGATGCGAGACTTCCTGATGCCGTTCTCTGGGAGCTGGCTCCACCTGTCCTTTGGCCGTTAGCCACTACACCCTTAGGCAGCGAGGCTGTCGGCTGTGTTCCAGGAGAGGTCGCGGTAGGATATTTGCTAGTCTGTGGTCGTGAGCTTCCATCTTTACTGCTGACAGTGCTTCCCTCCTTCTTATGGAGGTCTGGGGTGCTCTGACTCGTTCGCCTAGCATGGCCACGTCTTCTTCTCGTTGCGCTCTCGACAAGCCAATGTGTCATATTCTTCCAGTGAGATATGAGTGGCTGGCTAGGTCTTCTTCTTGGTCTCTCGTTACCATTCTGTTGTTGACTGTGCTCATCGCTCGTGTTAGAACCAAGGGCATCCGAGGTGGTGACCAGATGAAGTGTAGAGCCTCGAGATCGAGCGCTGCGTATCATTCCCTCCTTAGGGGGTGGTATGGGCCTGCGCTGACGAGACGTTGAGATAGATCGTATTGAATCCTTGTCGACGGGCGGCGGAGGTTGGTCACTGTCCATGTTCAATCCCCCCGAGTCCCTGATTTCTGGAAGCTGCGGAAGATCAGACACAATGTAGTCAACATAGTGAGCACTCCTACGCTCACTCCTTCCCCTGTTTCGAGAATTCGACTTTTCCAATCTTAATTGCCGCCCATAACCATGAATCTCATCGACTTCGTGTAATGTTGGAGCCATTCTTTCCAAGCGGCTTGAAGCGGCGGATAATCGTCGTATACTGCGACTATCGAGCTCCCTCTCCCTTCGCTTCTTCTCCCTGCGTTGCATTTTTCGTTGTTCCTTCTCCAGTAACAAAGCCCACCACCCAGCCAGTGCATCACATTTTTGCGCGAGTACACTTTCTATGACTCCATCAATATTAACGCCAGCACTTCGCATTCGCTGCAAGCAATCCTTCTCCAAAGGCGTGGAGAATGGGGGCGGTTGCTGGACATCTAGAATAGCCCGTTGTGTTGGGGCATGCTCGGCCAGAAATGAGTTGGAAAGAATCTCAGGCAGACCGGGGCGCAAAAGCGGTCTCTTCGACAGCAATGCTTTGATTAATGGAATCGCATTGGGAGGCATATGTTCTGGGAATTTGGGGTCTTCGCTCAAAATCTTTGTCCGAGTCACGTTGTCATCGTCATCGTCGAATGGAAGTTCGCCGCATAACAGTGCGTAAAGAATGATACCTAAACTCCAAACATCAACCTTCTCACCGGCGTACTTTTCACCCTTGAGCATTTCTGGCGCCGAATAGCAGATGGTCCCGCAGAAAGTCTGCAGATGGTTTGTTCGGCCCTCATATTCTCTCGTAAAGCCAAAGTCGACAAGTTTGACATTTTCGTGCTTGTCGAAAAGGATGTTTTCCAATTTCAGATCGCGATGGACGCATGATTGGTTATGGACGTAGCTGACAGCGCCGACAAGCTGAGTAAAGATCTTTTGAACTTTCTCGACGGGAAGGGGACCGTGCTCGAGGAGATGGTTGTAGAGTTCGTCGCCTGGGAGTGTTAGTTCGGGACATGGCAGAAGGCATTCGGGAATGGCTACCAGAACAATACTCGAGCACCATCCAGACCATGTTCTCTGTCACAATGACCTCGTATAACCTCGCGATGTGTGGATGAATGAACTGTCGGTGGTGGTGAATCTCGCGCGCAAGGTTGGAATCACCCTTGTTGGCTGACTTGAGCACTACCTGCTTGAACTTAGCGACTGGCCCAATTTTGCGATCATATCGGGACTGATGCGAACCTTGGAGCCATTGGTGAGTTTGTGAGAGGCAAGGTAGACCTTGCCGAAGGACCCCTTTCCGATCAAACGTCCAAGAGCGTAGTTACCGACGGATTTCAATTCGTGGCTCGCAAATTCGCTGGGGATTATGTTAGCCGAATCATTTGTAACCAGGGGCGCGGGTCGTACTCGAGAAGCTCCTGATATGAGCGGGCAAGCTATTGTTTGTCAGAGCCATGTCTCCTCAGCCGTTTTAAAGCTGCATCAAATGCAGACGAGATAGCAACGCACCTTTGCCTTGCGCACAAGCTCAGCTTGTCCTTTTAAGGCCTGCATCCCTCCGCGCCGGATACCACCAAGCCGTGCCGCGAGGAGGGAGTCGAATTATTCGGTCGTGTTGTTGGTGACGAAAAGACAATCGAGTTGCGTCGGGCAACAGGAGGCGGTGGGAATGCGTTGGGTGACGGTGTCGTTCTACTTTTAGAAATGCGGCAACACATGCAGAATTCACCCAACAGTGTATTAAAGATATAGTAAGATAAGACTCGCGACAAAGTCTCAAGGTCGAAGTCTAACAGGTCGTCATCAAGTATATAGTATTATCGAGTCGGTCGCGTTCAATGCTGCTGTAATGGATGTTTCGTTTCGTTTCGCTGACTGCTGGGTCATTTGGTGGTCAGACTCGAGGCGGACAATTGAGCGACGGTTCGCGAGGTAATGGACGACGATAAAGCAAGCACGTTCAAAGGCGCAGGATAGGGAATGACACGAGAAATAAATATACGACGCAGAAGCAAACGCAAAGAAGGGTATTCGTGGAGGTGGACAAGACAAGGCGAGGCGGCAACACCTGTTGGTTGTATGGAGGAAGTGTCGGTTTGGGGTAATTATTTTGGAGCTGCAGCTGGACATTGGAGGTCCGACTTTGGCAAGTCTACAACAAGGGCAGGGGTACACCGAGCGTCGGCGATGGCTCACCAACAAGGAAGTACCCAGGTACATCAATCTATCGTCATCTCGTCCGATCAGATTCATCCTTTCTCATCTGGGACCATGATGTCTGTCGATAATATGTAAATTCCTAAAAATCTTCATGGCCAGAAACAAGAACTTTTGAACGCCGATGAAGAACTTTGCAGATATTGCCTAATGCCCATATACCAACTAGTATTGTCATCCCTTCCTCGACGACAGGTCTAGTAGTATAGCGCGAAAAGATTGGACATGGGAAATAAGCACCAGGGGGATTCATTCGTCTGACAATGGGATTTTGAGGCCCTTTAATCAAAACGTGCAGGCGCACTTCAGATAATTTCGCCAAGGTACGGCAACCATATTCGAGTATATTCGATTCGTGATGATTGTCGCCCCTACTCGCTTGATCAATGTTCTTCGCTGAAGTGTATGGTGTTCGTAGAAATAAATAAATAAAAAAGAGCAACAGTGTACGACCAGGATTCGAACAGGAGAGCTCGCTCATGAAACTGGGTGCAGCATGCACCTAAGAAGGGATTGGTGGCTGCAACCATCAAAGCTTAACACAAAGAGGAAGGAAGAATCCAATGTTCAGCACTTGGACCCTTCATGTCAGATTTCTCACCAGTCGCCTAGAAGAAGAAGAAGACATGAATGATCAACTCAACCAGTCAGGGTTGCAAGAGCTTCTCTGCACACAACAGCATGACCTGTCAGTATCATTACGCTTGATCCACAGTGATCAACACATTGCTCGTGGGTATCCATCAATTAATGACATGCCACAATCGACCCGGATATGGCAGGAATTAATCCATTTACTGAGCTTGTACACTAATCCTCAATCAGTATAGCGTCGTCGCTTCAACTTGACCTTCGTTTTTGGCTTCCGCTATCTAAAAGGCAGGCCCATGAATGATTTGTGTACCCTTTCGAGGACATCGCCGAGACCAGTCTAGAGCAATCTGTCTGGCGTCGCGTTGTACCTGCAAACATCTGCAGTTTGAATGGGTCTCTGTACTCTCCGACATCGAACAACATATCTCAGCCAACTGTCACCTGCCTACTATCCATCTTCCAAGATGTAAGAGGGGATCGTCATCTCAAATGTCGCCGACGCATTCTCGTCACATTTGCAAGGCTTCAATGACGACAAAATCTGCTGACGGGTGATGGAGAGCCAGTCCACAAAAACTGCTCTTTATCACTCATGAATGAACCAATCTATGGAACTTAAAACTCGGCTGGTATGCAAAAACTGGTCAAAACTTGCTTGCGATAATGTGTCGCCGAGTCCAACTGCCAATAACCCCTTGCCGGCTGTTCGGATAACTCTGTGCGCTTCTGACAAACCTGTTCTGTTAGAACGGGTTCCTGCGCCAGTAGCGCCGAGACCTTGCGATTAAGGTTCTTTGAACCTCTCAAGACAGCATGAATTGAGCCTAGTCTGTCCTCCCAGTCCAGACCGTGGAATGTGATTTTGACACAAAAGATAGGCCCCGAAGCCACGCGCGCCTGTACTACACCACAGACGGTATAGGTTATTATCCCATGTGGTATTAACTTTCTCTAGATCCTGACTTATCAGCACCAACGATGGGTCGACCCGATAGCTTCATGTTTGTATAAGCGAAATATTGGTTACCAGATGGCTCAGTACGACGAGCCGAGAACTGTATTTGAGACTCGATGTCCCGGATTGCTAAAATCATGTCTTCCTCGCCGTTTGAACTCAGTTTATAAACGGCTGAGCGGCCGGTAAAGAAGGCTTGGAAATCATCAAATCATCACAATAATCAACACTTGTTTGCCTTGCCTTCTATATCTCTCAATATGGCTTACCATACAAAGACGCTCCTCTACTTACTGGTACTAGTTGCCTGGACCGAAGCATTCTGGAGGATGTCATGCGGCATCATCCAAACTGGAAGAATTGACCCAATTATCGCGCCTGGAACGTTCTCAGCACACGTCCACAAGCTCTCTGGTGCTAGCACCATCAATGTCGACTCTACCTTCGAAAGTCTGCAGGCTGCAAGATGTACTTCATGTGAGATACAGGATGATAAATCGGCTTACTGGACACCGCAGTTGTTCTACCAACATGCCAATGGCAGCTTTCAGATGGTTCCAAATGGTGGTACCGTTATCTACTATCTTGGTCGTGGCGAAAACAGATCCAAGACCGAGCCATTCCCCCCAGGTTTCAAGATGTTGTCTGGGGACAACTTTGCTCGATCTTACGACTCCAAGACAATGACATACAGTAACTCCAAGAACAAAGGTCGACCAGTGGCAGACAGAGTTACCTTTGCATGTCTTGATAGCTCGGGACCTCTCAAAGAGCGCAACTACATGTGGCGAACCGACTGCAACAACGGCATGAGAGCTCAAATTCACTTCCAGTCGTGCTGGGATGGCCGAGACTACCAACGCGATCAGAGCCATGTTACCTACATGTCACAAATAGACAATGGCGTTTGTCCACCAAGCCACCCTCGCAAGCTCCCTCAACTTTTCTTCGAGGTCATCTATGGAGTCAACAACATTGATAAGAGCAAAGGTGGGCGATTCGTTTTTGCCAATGGCGATACTACAGGTTACGCATTTCACGGCGACTTTCTGAATGGATGGAACCAGACTGTGCTTAAGAGTGCTATTAAGAACTGCCTCAATAATGACAGTCTCAATGGTGTCATCGAGAAATGTCCCGTTCTCGCCGCTTCACAAACTCCCTACTTCAGCGACAATTGTCCCGAGATGCCGCCCCTTGTTAACGAACCCATTCGGGGAATGCTTAACGCCCTGCCAGGCTGCAACAAACCTTTCAGCGGTCCGGAAAGAGCGACACCACCAGTCTGCGACCAGAGCCCGGCTATCAACGATCTGGGAGACGCTGGTCTTGGAACGATGTTTGACCCTGCCCCAGGCGCCATGTTTGGTAACTGGTCCTATGTTGGCTGCGCCCCTGAAGGTACGAAGCGAACACTGAACAAATATTCCACCAACTCCCGCAATATGACTATTGAGTATTGTACATCAGCTTGCAAAGCTCAGGGCTATCCTCTTGCCGGCATGGAATGGGGCCGCGAGTGCTACTGTGCTAGTGCGCTCACTTCAGGTGCATCATACATGAAAGCCTCCACCTGCGCCTCTACAAGGAAGATGACATGCGCAGGAAACATGACCCAATATTGTGGAGGACCTGACCTTCTCACCGTATGGAATGATACCTCTTACACGCCACCAGTCGAGCTTGTTGTTGGACAAACCACGATTGCCAAAGGCGCCGCTACTTACCACGGCTGCTGGGCAGAAGGGAACAGTGGACGGGCGCTCTCCTCGGATCGCACTGCTGATGCTGTAGGAATGACGAACGAGAAGTGCGTCGCGTTCTGCCAAGAGGGAGGTTATAAATACGCCGGCACCGAATGGGCACAAGAATGCTACTGTGGTAATGAGTTCTCCAATGGTGGCTCCAACACGTCCGATATCTCCCAATGCTCGATGCAGTGTAAGGGCGATGTTTTCAGCTACTGCGGCGCAGGCCAGAGGTTGAGTGTCTGGAAGCTCAAGCAATCCGATGAGCTCAAGGGACCAATTGTTGCACTAGATGGTGCTGCTCGATATCTGGGATGCTATACAGACGGAGGGTCAGGTGGCCGCACGCTGCCAAGTGCTTCGTTCACAGGATCTTCCGTTTCACTTGATACATGCTTCGCATTCTGTGAGAAGCTCAACTACCCGCTTTTTGGCATGGAGTATGGACGAGAATGCTATTGCGGCTACACACCCAAGGCCCAGGCCACTGTTGCTCCTGATGGAGAGTGCAAGATGCCCTGCGCTGGCGACTCTACACAGAAGTGCGGCGCTGGTAATCGCATATCCATTTGGAACAACACTCTCTACACTCCAACCGTCAGCACAGTGGCATTGAACAGTCTACCTAAATACCTGGGCTGCTATACAGAAGGCACTGACGGCCGAGCTCTTGGTGATGCCAAGATGAACGACAAGAAGATGACCGTCGAGACATGTGCAGAATTCTGCTCAGGCAAGGGCCTTCCCTACCTAGGAGTCCAGAACGGCCAGGACTGCTACTGTAGCAAGAAGGGACCGTCCAACGGCAGCGTCGAAGCTCCCAACTCGCAGTGTGGTATATCTTGCAAGGGCAACAAGTCTCAGAAGTGTGGTGCAACCAAGAAGCTCAGCGTCTACAAGCTTGCAACGGTTTCCAAAACCAGCTCTGCTAAATCAACGACCAGCCCAGTTGAGGCAAAGGTTCAAGCCAAGAAGGCTACACCAAGTCCCACCAAGACGACATTAGCCAAGGTAACCACGACTTCGAAGAAGCCCAAGTCAACTTCCAAGGTCAAAACTACGAGCTCTACCCTTAAAAGAGTTACATCCACCAAGAAGGGTAATCGGAAGTCGACGTCGACTAGCTCGACCGCCAAACCGAGAAAGACGTAGGTGGTTGGATGAGTAAAACGGTGACAGATTGAGAGATAGTATACGTGTTATGAATTGTATGTCTTATTTATTTCCTAATTTCTGAACGTCGATCCTTGCATCCATGAGCGTGGCGACCGTTGTACAGAATCGTAGTGATTGTTATAACAATATCAGGTTGAAAGATGTGATCCACTGCCAACAACTTTGTACCTCTAGTGTATGCCTCCATACATGCCAATTAGCTCGACTTGTTTTGGATGTGCAAACCACAGACAGTAACTTGATACGTATTATGTCAAGAGATATCGGGGGCTGGTAGCTACATAACCGGGATCATGTATTGAAGGATGATCAATATACATTTGATGTTGGGAATAAGCCGGTATTGCTGCGTTTTTCGACGATCTATCAGGACATAAATATGGGGATTCGCGATCAAATCGAATGCTTAAATCTTGAGGTTACAGATGGGCTAGTGGGGCCCTTTAGTGAACAGGAGATGCCTAACCGCCAGGCCCAAGGCCCAAGGCACGGACAGGAAAGCGCCGGGTCTCAATCGTCACCACTTGCGGCAACCATGACATACCCAATTTTTTCGAGAAGGCCTCTCATTTCAACTAGCATCTACTCACTGGTTTCTTTCTCCTTGCAGCGATTCAGTTCAACTCGTCATTATCATTCGCAGAGGCCAGCACAACCATACAATTGTAATGTTGATGCCGAACCGCTATACCGGTATCGACCAGGCGGCTACCATCCTCTTGAATTGGGCGATGCCCTGAAGAATGGAAGGTATAAAATCCTGCATAAGCTAGGGTGGGGTAGCTATTCTACTACCTGGGCCGCAAAGGACCAGAAGTACATCTATCTTACCTGTAACAAAAAAAGGGAAGACTGCTTTCTAATTCTCTGCAAGGGACCACCGCTATGTTGCAGTAAAGATCACAGTATCTGAGCTTGGAGAGAGCGGCGAGCTCAAGATCTTACAAGCACTGTCTGCTCTACCTAAACATCATCCCGGGTCGTCTCATGTAAGCCAACTGTTGGACCATTTCACCCATGTCGGCCCCAATGGTGCCCATGATTGTCTGGTTCTGGAACTTTTAGGACCCAATATTGCGGATTTTGTTGAATTACACTGCAAAGACGACAGACTTGCTTCTAAGTTTTCCAAGATATTCGCGAAACAGGCGCTGCAAGGGCTCGATTTCCTCGCAGTTAACGATATTGGACATGGGGGTAAGGCATGTACGCCTTAGACACTTCCATACTACTGACCCTGCTTGTAGATTTACACACTCGAAACCTTGCTTTAGTTGTGTCTGATCTTGATTCTTTAAACGAACAAGACTTCATTTCCAGGCTAGGGGATCCCAAGACGGGCGTAGTAACTAGATCAGATGGTGGACCTTTGTCGCCCAATGTACCAACTCAGATTGTTCGACCTGCCTTCTCCCGCAAACGAGACACCATGCTGTCTAATCCATCGGTGAAGATCATTGATTTTGGAGAAGCCTTCTTTAGCAACAATGCGCCAAGCACACTGAATGCCCCACTGCCTGTACGGGCGCCAGAGATCGTGTTTGGGGACCGGCTGGATCGTCGAGTGGATGTATGGAGCGCTGGCTGTCTGGTAAACACCCAATTAATCCTCAAACCGAATAGTCAACCTAACGGGCGTAGATTTTCGAACTCATAACCGGGCAACCTCCGTTCGATGTCGTCATGTTAACTCCCTCTGTTCTCGTTGAGCAGATGATTGAGCTTACCTCTGATGAGTTACCATCGAGGTGGCAGACCAAATGGCATATGATGCAACACGACACGCTTCAAAAGGACGAGGGCTTCACGCTTCAAAAATGGCTACAAGAAACCTACTTTGACAATGATAAACAGGCAGAGTTCACGACGGAGGAAATTGCGAGACTAGCCGAAGCGATTGCGGCCATGTTAAAGCTTGAACCTTCTCTGAGAGCCACGTCAAGCGAAATCCTCGCCCAAAATTGGTTCTAATAAGAGATATCCGGCTTTCCCGAGAACGCCGAGTAAGCGATAAGGAAGTGGACGTTTGCGAGGATGGTCAAGCTTGTGTAGCACGGAGGGACTTGCGGCTTGGGGTCTGTATTTTAACTGTAGTACTGGGCCTCTATTCGTATAACTCAATGCACTTATACTACCTAATCTAGTACTGACAACATATGCGAACCATAACCCGACATGAATTCTTCAACAGCCTAAGGATGGCGGGTACGGCAGCTCCTGCACCGGAGGATAAACCCAGGCTCCGAATCGGGTCCTATAGCTTCATTTGCAATATAACAGTTGAACTTCTCGTCACAATGTCGACACTTGGGTGTCCCGGCCAACTTGGTATGACAGGTTTTGATGGCTATGTCGTTTGCTGCAATGCGGTTCTGTGCCGTCTTGTAGGATGCCTGGACATCTTCGAGTTCCTTCTTTAGTAGAGCCATTCGCAGACCGCAGGCAACAATGATCTTCGAATAAAGCGCAGGATCGAGCTTGAAAGCCGTGTCATCTTGACTGAATAGGTCCGAAATGTCGTATGACTCCGCTGCAACTTCAGCGATGATAGCATACAAGTTTGCATGAGCGCCTGATGAAACTTCCCGCAAGAGACGAGGGAGAATAGTGTTGTTGCCGAGCAGAAGGTTTCTGATCTTGGACTCGGCGAGATCTCGGAGTTTTGGGATATTGTAATAGTCAGCGATCGCGTTGACTTCGAGGTGGACAACTAGGACCTCGATAGCGTCTGCTTTCGCCTTCTCGACAGGATCTGATGTGGCCTTGGAGCCGGCCTGGTCATTGCTCTCACTGATGGTGTTACCCCCTTCGCCATAATTGGCGTTAGTGATCACGGTATCCTCGTCGTGGGCGCTTTCAGTGAGAAGTTTCTCACAGTAGTCCCCCTTGTAGAAAAATGAGACCAGGCGCTTGACGGTAGGGATGTCAAACTCTTTGACAGTGATGACTTTGGTAGTCGCTTCCTGAACAATGACTCCCCTTAGCGATAAGTCTTAAGAGATGTTGTAGTTATTGACATACCTCGAAGCCTCCGCAAAGTGCAGCATTCAAAACAAGCGACTGCGGGCAAACAACAGCCTGATGCAGCCGAAACTCCTGGCCTTCGCAGACGAGGGTGAAGTCGCTGAACTGGCCTGAATCCAGTATAGACGACAGGAAGTCGTAGGGTGGTGCCATTATGATGAAGACTTGGGAAGGAGAAGAAAGATCGGAATGTGCAAGGTTGAGTAGCGTGTGAGATGCTGAAGAGGAAGAGATGGTACGGCCAGAGAAGTAGGTAGGCAGGTAGATGACAGAAGGATTATCACCTAAGGCTTAGACTACAATAATAAAGTAGCCTAAGTGCTAATCTAAATCAGCACTGCTAGGTAGGTGCAGTGAATCGGGAACGGTAGCCCTGGCTGTTAATACTCAGTAGGTACCTACCTAGGTAGATTGGCAGCCAGAGCCCGATCTTCCCTGCGAGGCAGCTGTCACTGGCAGCATCTGGCAGCAGGAAAGTGCTTAATTCTCCACATCCGCCATTTAATCTCCAAGCTCCCAGCTGCCGTTCATTGCTTCTTCTTCTTCTTTCCTTCGCCTTACTCCAAAGCCTGCCAAGCGCCTCAAAATCGAAAGGCGCCCTATCGCGGCCGAACCTCATCCTACCAACGGGGCCAACATCAAACAACGCCCTGTTACCGTCCTTGATGGTCCTCTGCAACTCAACATGGTCAAACAAGAAACGGAAAACGGGGATGAGATTGCGCGTCAGATCAACGCTGGCCTAGGCGTTCGGGAAATCGATTTCTCTGTCCAGGCCTGCACCAAAATCCCTACCAAGAAACTTGAGACAGGAACAGCTCTTGCGCTACGCGAGCAAATCGTTACTGAAATCTTTCAGCAAGCCGGTTTCACGCAGAAGCAGGCTCCTGAAGTTTGGGAAAGGATGGGCGAGGCAATCATGTTACGCAGGATGCTGAAGATGACGGAATTGGAACAACACGAAAGATGGACGACTTTCCTCGGACACGTCGGGGAAGCTGTTGGTATCCTGAGAGTAACAAACAGATACGTTTCGCTAGCGCCAGATGACTTGGCCTTCATTATTGCCGCTCTATTGTTCCGGAGACTGCAGCTATTAGGCTCAGACCATCGCGGACAGGTCAAGAACTTTATCGAGCTTTTTGGCAAGGGCAACGCGATTCAATGGCTGCCTGTTGCTGTAGCGGTCTCGGAGTCGTATCCCGTTTTGCGCGGACCGTTTATTATTGAGGTTGATGCGGGGGCAAAAATACCTGTGTTTCGACACGAACAGCTACTAGGTAAGAGAGATACATCTACCATTGATAAGCAAAGAAGGTTAATGATTTCCATAGGTAGAAACGTCCCAACGCTCGTTGTCACCATCAGGGCACCTAAGGTCAACATCTACGAAGACGACATGCTAGAAGCTATTCGCGTGATGGAGCGCCGGTTTCTAGACACCGAGACGCAAACTAAGACACCAGACCTCACTAGCCACAACGAAGAGTCAATCAACCCAGGCTGTGACGTGACGCAAGCCGAGCTCTCAGCTCCTGCGCCTGAGCCCGCGGCTGATCTACACCGGGAGTTCTTTGAACGCTACAAGCTTTTGTGGAAAGAAAGTCTCCGGGAATATGGGTCAGTTCCAGGTAGTCTGCGAGGATTGGTCCATCAGGACTGCACCGACGAGCAAATCTTCTATCTAGAAGAAACTGAGAAGGACTTTCTAGCGGAACGCATGGGGTAATTTTAAGTCGAATGGACGCCAAAAGCCTCAGAGACGAAAGGAATTGAGTTGTCGTATGTTGGCTTAGACTAGCATCTTAAGAACTTGACTTTAGTGGCCTACGCATGCCGTTTCTGATTAATGGAGAATATGCTTCCAAGTAGCATTTGCTGCAATACTATCTCAGTTCCTGCGTTACGTTACTACCTAATTAGATGAGGGGGGGCTATAAGCATGAATCATGGTAGTGCTTTGGATGTGGTACAGACCGTACAGGGGTTTCAATTCTGGGTTTCAGTATGGAAATAACAGATTCACAAAGACGCACTCATTAGGGGCGAGTGAATTCATTAAGAAATCAGATATCGGATTTAAGTGACAGGCACTGGCAACGAGTGCCCGATTATGATTGTTCGTGATTCACAGACCAGAGACCCCACTCTGCCTTTATTCATTACTTGCAGTTGCTTGTCCCAAACATGAAATCTCTCTTTTTCAAAACACTCGTGAAGAGCCAACGGTAAGTATGCCTCAAAACGAACAAACTCAAACTAATCTCATGAAAGTTATATCGCGCACCTCATCGTCATGTCTTCACCCATGGAAGATGAAAATCGTTCCGACACAGGATCCGTCTCTTCGGTCGACAGTTTCGATCCCCCTCCCACAATCAAGACAGAAACAATCACGCAGAAACAAGTCCTAGAAGAGATGGGAAATCTTGTTCACCAACTCTACGATCCCGAAATATGCCAACATCCTGAAGTCTACCAAGAGACCCTCAGACCTCAAATCGCCAAGCTTGTCAAGGACGACCACATCCTTTCTGTCTTGCCAAAAGACCTAAAAGTCCAGATCTCTAGGTGGTGTGCCCTGTACCAACCGAACTGGTGCCCACTGGTCAATCGCCTTCTGAACCATACTCTCGAAGAATGCCATTACATGGTTGAAGTTCCAAACAGACTCAGAGACATGGAATGGACGGGTGTTGGGTCTGATGTTTTGAGAGTCTATGTGGCTCTTTTGAGGCCACTGCGGAAGGGCCTTCCCGAGGCGCAACGCCGAGATGTGATCAACACAGTAAGAGAAGGTCTCATGACCTTTGCTGATATATATGATGAGAAGATCGGTGCCATGAGTGAGGAAAATGATCTGGTCGACTAGAAGGAGGACATGGAATCATCTCTCCGTGAAGTGAGGTCGTCTATGCAGGTTATAGGCTCAGCAATACAGGATGTTGGATCATGTGTCGAGAGGTTGGAGGCATCTTTTCAGGAGGTCAAGGACAGGTTGGGTCAGAGTTCGGTATATCATTACGTTGAGAGGGAATGGCATCGATGCCTGAGTGACGTGAGAGTTGTTCCTGAGAGTCTTCGTCGTTATGCTGAGCATCAGTGTACATCAGATGAGATGTTTCGTCTTGGACAGATGGAGCAGGCGTTTGGTTCAGGGGAGGTTGGTAATGATTTGGGGGCAATGGAGAATTAGCAGTCTGGGAGCAAGAGGCAAATATCAATTATCCTTGATTTCGAATATCTAACTTCGCAGTTGTCTAACATTGCTCATTGTCAAATCCAATTTTCTCATGGTTAATAGAAACATCTGGTAGTAAGCTCTGTGCACCATGCCAATCGTCGAGAGGCCTTATATGTGTGGTGCTCCCAGTTCGCTCACAAAAGCGCTGACAGAAAGCAAATAGACACAAGTACTATCGTATACACCGCCTGGCTAGTTTACCCAGGAGAGCTTTGAGTTGTTGTATGTTGGCTGTGACTATGCTTCTTTCAACGTTGATCACTTTATCCTGTATGATTTCGAGATGGCTGAGATCTACGCCCCTGCTGGAGAGGACTAAGGAATACTTGTAGTGTTCATGCAACCAAAAGCTTCATAGTAATCGAGCAGAGGTTCCTTTGTGTGCAAAGCGGAATGTAAACCAAAAGCTATTTGCAGTGAGGGTCATGAGAACTTATCCACATCGACTAGAACCACCAAAAATTGAAGTTTGAAAAATATAGACAAATTACTGCAGTACTAATACCAGTTGTAAAAAGAAAGTCGAATAATGGCTGGCGTCAGCATCCCCAGCGCCCCTGCAAAATGGTACTTGGCTGACGCCAGCCAGATTGATCTGACGCCAGCCAATCATCATTTTGGGAACGATGGATGTAGATCCTTCGCGCCACTTACACAAAGTTGTCAGCCTGAGTAATTATAAGAGACCACGGTTGTCCCTTCGGAGATCAGAATAAACCACATTTCAAATATCAGGTTGAATTACACACTCCTGAGAATTATTATCTATCATCATGGTCCAGCACGCTTCCAAAACCTCAGTTCATCAACTCGCAAAAGAGTATGCCTCCATCATCAAAGGCAAGACAGTCCTCACAACAGGTGCAAGTCCTGGTGGCCTCGGGGCACTATTCGTCGAAGCTATCGCTGTTGCTGAACCTGCGCTGTGTGTCCTCGCTGGTCGCAGCGTTGAGAAGCTTCAGCAAACAGCAAGCACCCTATCATCAAAACATCCCAATCTCAAGACTAAACTCCTGGCTCTTGACTTGAGCTCACTCTCCTCTGTCCGTTCTGCGGCTGAAGAAGTCAAGGGCTGGTCTGATGTCCCCAAGATCGATGTGCTGGTCAACAACGCGGGTATCATGGCGACGGATTTCAAACTCACTGACGATGGCTTTGAAAATCAATTCGCTTCTAATCACTTGGGTCACTTCCTATTCACAAATCTTGTTATGGATAAGATTTTGGCTTCGGAAGAGCCTCGTGTTGTTAGTGTGTCTAGCAATGGTCACCGACTAGGTCCAATTCGATGGGGGGACCCAAACTTCAGCGTACGTTAAATCCTACTCATGAATTATCAACACTAACCTGTGGTAGAATGGGGATCTGTACAACAGATGGAGTGCATACGGCCAGTCCAAGACTGCCAACATGCTATTCGCCATCTCGTTAGCTGTTAAGCTCGGAAGTCGAGGATTGCAGGCTTATAGTTTACATCCCGGTGCCATTCTTGATACATCGTTAGGAAACCATCTGGGAAACCTGGACAGTCTTGGTATGTTACTTCACTCCCATATGAATATTTACTGACCGGTTTAGTCGAGGCTGATCGAGCTATGGGTGATCCATGGGGTTGGGTCGACTGGTCTACTGTTCCCGTTACACCCGAGGTTGGCGCCGCCACTCACGTTTATGCTGCATTTGATCCTGATCTTCAAGGTTAGTTCAGCCATCTGGCGGTTGAATCTTATATACTGATCTGAACTTAGAGCATAATGGGGCTTACTTGAATGATTGTCGTTTGGCGGATCCTTTTACTGACACGGTCAGGCCTTGGGCTACTAGCTCGACAGAGGCAGAGCTGCTTTGGAGATTGAGTGAGAAGATGACTGGGCAGAGTTTTTCATTTTAGAGGAGTCTTTGTCTGTACCTCAGATTTCCAACAGATTGTACTAGTATCAATAAAAACGCTGCTGGATTTACCAGCTTCTGATATGCAACGGGGTTCCTCGAATATCTATGCGTCTTCACATTTGACAGCCACTTTTGAAAGAATCCCATCTAAGATGAAAACTGATTGTCCTAAGATTGCTTATGTAAATCGATAAGTAAAAGAAATTATCCTGATGTAAAGGGAACGAATCTTGTTAGAACACATGTGATCAAGCCAACTGCTTCGTTCTGGCCTTCTCGTGTAACCATCAGCTTACCATGGCTTGCTTGCTACCCTATTTCCATCAACCAAAATGGAAGAATGCAGGGACTCTTCGTGTTTAAGTCGGGCCGAAAGGACGCTAACTGTTCTGGATATGGGGGCCAAGAACAATTGCGGGGATGAACAGGGATCAGGGAGACTGTCATTTCATTTATTTTAACTCGTACCTTTCTTCAATTTTACCAAAGTCATCTCACCTCGACTTTGCCAACTCAAACCTCACAGCATGGACTCAAATACAGCAAAAGCTACTTCCTCACAACCTCCCAGAAATGAACCCGCGGCAGAAGAACCCACAACATGTCGCGAATGTCGACGGCGTAAAGTCAAATGCGATGGTGTCATGCCAGTTTGCACCATCTGTCGAAAGTACAGACGGCACTGTTTATACGACAAACATAGCAGAACGAGGTTGACGAGAAGGTATAGACAAGATGATAGTCTTACTTCTAGCGCCGGGCCACTGACATGAAATAGACAGCTCACCCTCCTGGAGGAACGCCTCGAAAAGGCGGAAACTGTCCTTCGACGACACTACACTGATAGTCAGATTGCTGAAATGTTGGAGGGACCGAAAGAAGGATTGATAACTCAAAACAAAGCACCGGAGGCCACACCGCAAATGGCAGAGCCAACGCCGGCGCCCACACTAGCTCAAACGCCAGGACTAGTCAGCTTGCCTGCCACGACTCCAGGAACCGACAATCTCATGCAACTACCAACTCCCACAACAGATCCCGGCCTCTACTTAGCAGGTCAAGCAAACATAGCCAACTTAACTGCGGATCCTTTTCTTTTGGCACCTATCGGCGAGTTGGAAGCAAGTGCTGGACTATGGGCTGGCTCACAGGATGTTCCGTTTGAAATTACTCCAGCGACAGCCGATGATTTTGAATGGAATGAGCAGGAAACGTCATGGGGAACGTACGATCCTGCTAGCTGGTCGATAACAAACCATGTCGATGGAAATCCATCTCAAGCTATCATGGATGGCATGGCTTCGTTGACTATCGGGGATCAGAAGAGAGGTTACTATGGAGCTGCTTCTGGATCTGCTCTTTTGCGGCAGATTTTGTCTGCTCGGCCAGACGGACAAGAGGTAGATGCCGATGTTGCACTCCACGAGATCGAATCTCTATTTCAACAACATTCAGATCATTCTCAATGGTTCCGCTCACAAGCCATGCTTACCAGAGTCGCTGTCGAAAATCTCATCGATGCCTTCTTCGTTTTCT
This sequence comes from Fusarium multiceps, assembly GCA_028416715.1. Taxonomy (NCBI): domain Eukaryota; kingdom Fungi; phylum Ascomycota; class Sordariomycetes; order Hypocreales; family Nectriaceae; genus Fusarium; species Fusarium multiceps. Next base: position 289,852 of record JAQPZZ010000039.1, on the reverse strand, counting down.
ACCATCCAACATTCCCGATCGTTCACGAACCAACTTTCCGAGCTCAATACGCCGGCACGTTGCCCTGCGCCAACAAAGGACATTGGAACACACTAGCAAATATTTTGGCAGCCTTGGGATCGTTTGCAAGCAGTAACGTGGCGGACGCAACAGATCTGCCCATCTTCCAAGCGGCGCAGAAGAGCTTATTTTCAAACTACCTCGAGGTTGGAAATCTTACGCTTGTGCAGGCCTTCAGCTTGTCGTCGAATTACATGCAGAAGAGGAACAAGCCAAACACCGGGTTCAACTATGGCGGTCTTGCGATAAGATTGGCTATTGGATTGGGTCTTCATAAGGATTTGGAAGGGAATAGCTTATCACCGTTACAGAGTGAGACTCGACGCAGGATATGGTGGTGTTTGTGTGTGCTTGATGTGGGAGCTACTATCACATACGGAAGACCATTGAATTGGCCCCAAGCTGGTGTCGAGACAGCTTTCCCTCAAAATATTCATGAAAAGGTCAGTAAAACACTACGGAAGAAGCTCAACGCTGACATATCCAGGATCTCACCCACGATTCAACGCATTGCCCACCAGAGGTCGAAGGCATAACAATGTACACCTACATCCGCGTCCAATCCGCCTACCATCTCAGCACAATGACTGTCTACAACCGTCTCATAACTAGTCCCTTCCCATCAGCTACGGAACTCATCACTCTAGACGACGTTTGCATTGGTTCCTGGCTCGCTCAAGTGCCATACTACTACCGTACTGTTCCTCCACCAGACTCCGAGTATGCTCTTGGCATGGGTATCTCGGAGTGGCGCTACAGAAATCTCCGGATTGTCATGTATCGCCCTTTCTTGGTCAGATGGGCAAGATCTTCGGCACAGAATACGCAGCAGAGCCTAACGAGTAGTGAAAATCTGGCGGTTTTTAGGTGTCTTGACGCTGCGAAGGAGTCTGTTACGCATATTCAGGGCTACTGGACTTCGCGCTCGCATTCAAGACTGGCTTCCTTCTATATCCTGTAAGTTCATGTTCACTCATCCTGTCAACAGACTCAGCTGACAGAACAGGTACTTTTTATTCCACGCAACTTTAATCCCGGTCCACTGCCTCCGCCAAAATCCCCATCACGCTCTCGCTCCCGACTGGCGCTCACAAATCCAAGCTTCCCTGTCGGTCATGGGGGGTATGACAGAGTTGAACCCCAACAGCTCCAAATGTCGCGACATCACGCTGAAGCTCTGCTGGCCACACCTCGATGGAGACGGAACACAGACGTATTCCGAAAACCCTTCATTCATGCCGAATGTGGCAGAGACTGAAGCTGCGTCGATTATCAGTGGTTACAACACGTGGTGTGAATCGATGACCAATGCAGGAATATCGGTGCCCACGTATGAATGGGCGGATGAGAATGACTCAACGTTGGGTTTCTTTTAGAAGATTTTGGATATGTGGTTTCTTGCCATACGGTCATACCTTGACCTCGTTACAACTGAATATTATCCTGGAGGCGGTGACGTTATAAAGAACGCCAACTAGCTTCCAACATAAAAAGTCCTTCGTGAAGAGAAACGCCTTGGTTACTTGTGTACAGTATATTTATCGGCTCGAGTGCTGTGACTAGCTCGCTCTGCAATACGATAGCTCTCCAAAAGACTCGGAAGCGGGTACCTACCTAGCGAGCCAAGCTCCTGTCTTAGTTCAACTGCAGCTGCAGTTGCTTGTCGCCGGCGCCAGCCGTCGCGCACCATAGCACATGAAAAGGGAATGATTCACCAAGCCATTGCCCAAAAGGCCCAACTTGATGCTTCCATCAACATCAATATTTGGACCCTGTCGATCTCTGCACACGACCAAATCGCCCTGGAATGTCTGTAGTTATGGATCTCTCATTTTCTACCCAATCCGGTCCAACATTCCAGGCCACTCGAAGCCAAACATACCCGGTTCCGGCAATTTGGCTCCAAGCAACATCTTATCTTGCCTAGTCCTGCAAATTGATGGCAATAAGGTAGGGACTTTCATAATTGAGGCGCTTTTTGCATGTGCCGAAGCGACGTCAGAGGGAATGCCCAGCATAGATAAGTCGTTGACCCGGTCCTAAAGATCATTTCAGTATTTCCACATTTAATTGATCTTTCTCGAAACACGGACCATCTTATTTCCAGCACTAATCCATCGTTTTCTAATATCCCGATTAACAATGAAAGTCGTCATCGCAGGATCAACCGGTTTCGTCGGCCAAGAAGTCGTCCGCCAAGCCCTTCTCCATCCTTTGATCACGAAAGTCGTCACCCTCTCCCGTCGCGACCACGAGCTCGCCGAAGATCTACGAACCCCCGATATCGAGGAGAAATTCACGTCTGTCAGTTGTTCCGACTTTAAAAGTTATCCTCAATATGTCAAGGATGAAATTTCTGGAGCAGACGCCTGCATATGGTAAACCCGCCCATTGATGTGTTAAATCTTCACTAATAGTGAGCAGGCTCATTGGTGTTACTCCTGCCAAACTGAAGCAGTATACTTGGGATCAAGTCCGCATGATTTGCTATGAGTATGCACTTTATGCGGCTGACACCTTTGCCAAGCTACCGCGCGAAGGGAAACCTGAGCCTTTGAGGTTTATATATGTGAGCGGTTCCAACGCTGAGCGTGATCCTGCAAAGAAACCATGGATCCTGGGAGATTACTGTTTACTTCGTGTACGTTACCTTTCCAATCCAGCGAGCATATCTGACAATATTTCAGGGCCAAGTCGAGAAGCAAATCCTTGAGCGTGCACAATTGTCAGACGGAAGAATGCAGGTGCTCGTCACCAAATCTGGGATGATCACGGATCCAGATATGGGCATTGTAAAGCAAGCATTCCGATTCTTCTCCCACATGATCGTCAGCGTCCCGAGTATCGGACGGGCTGAGATGACTGCTGCGCTATTGAACCAAGCAGTAAATGGATTAAACAAAGATACCCTGTCGAATGCAGAAATGGCGGAGATTGGAAAGAAGGAGTTGATCAAGCTGGGGTAATTTTCAGTTTTGAGATACCAATGCACGGATTGTTGATTGTTTTATTAGTGTGATGATCTCGCATAGAAGTCATTGATCTGCAATAGCTTGTTTATCACAACAGCACCAACCCATTTGGTTATCATGCATGTGAAGTGGCGCGCCAACTCTAATTCGGAAATAACGACAAACAAAAAGCGTCATTCACTAGCAATATCCAGTTCTAGAACACAAAGCGGAGAGAAAGCTCCCCGTGGGCGATACAAGTAGCGTGCACTGGATCAATATGACGATGAGATGTAGTACGCGGCGTACCTGACATCATCCACTAAAGTCTTGGCTTTCTGGGGTGAGTTCCCCAACAATGCTTGTTTTATTCTCATAACCTTATTATCATGGTTGATTTATTATTGACAAGATGGAAAATATTGATGAAAAGAGGCAGATTGCTGTGAATTTGGAGGAGAATGATAAAGGGGAGCCAACACTTCACACTCGGGTTCATCCAACTTTCCAAACAGGCAGAGAAGATATCGTACAGGATGCAGCTACCGAGCCATTGGAAGTTACAGATACCGGATGGGATACAGATCAGATTCGACCAAAAGACTATGCCGTCGATGGTGTCACGAATGAAGATGCATGGCTTCTCGTAAGAAGATTCAACAAGGTCCGTCTAACCCACTCTTATTCAATGCGTGGAGCTAAGCGGTAAAAGCGAGTGTTTCATGTCAAAAGTGTCCCGAACCATCCCGAGGATGAGCTGGATTTGAATGTTGCTGAAGATGAGCAATTCTCACCAAATAAACTGAGAGCACAACTTGAGAGGCTTTACATGGGAGCGGTAAGTCTTGAGAAGATCGTTTGAGGTTTGGTTCTGATGATTGTAGATACTGGGATTTATCATATTCAGACAACATATCTCGCGCCTTCAATCGTGGCGTGAACCCAGACGAACAGGCGCATTCTGCATCGTAAGTCACAAACGTTCTACAAAGATCTGACTAACAATCAAGACTTATTTCACAGCTTGGTACCTCGATTTTCTCATGCCAACATTCCTCGGTGCTCTCCTAGCAGTTCTTCTCTCCCCCAAAATCAGAGACACTTTATTCCCACCCTGTCCACCTTCCATGGTGCACTACCAAGGCGGCCACTTAATCAAGCCCGCAGCAGGAGTTCTGGGAACAATTGACTCAGCAACCGGTGCACCAGAGAATCTCAAAGGAGAAACGCTCGAGCGTGAAGCAAGTAACTTTGCAACAGGCATCGTAGCACTGTCGATCAATATATTTGTCGATAAAGATCCTCAGCACGACGAGTCGCAACGTGGAGGTGGTAAGACAGCCAATTTACCAGATCCGAGGTCAATCGCTACTAGAATCGCTACAGCGAAAGATAAAGCAGCTGGTGTTGATTACCCATCGTGGGACAAGACGAAGTCGCCTATGCAGGAGCTTATGTGGAGTCAAATGAGACCGCTCATGCATTGGATATGTCGGTTTTGTAATATATGGGAACGAAGTGCAAAGTAAGTATTTCTTACTTTTGACAAGATGAGACTGACCTTGTAGTTTGATCGACCCTACTGCTCCGTTTCCGAGACGGGTTGCCCAGTATCGGATTATTAGGAGTATCGTTCCAGTTCTGTTACTATCGGTATTTGTGTCACCTTATATGTTCTACAGAGCTTCCACGTTGTGTTTTGGAATTGCTTTCTTTGGAAGCATTTCTTTGAGAACATCATATCTCTGGTGTAAATCTCTGATGACGAAGTATGACACCCAGATCCATTGTTAAACATTACTGACCTTCTTAGAATCGCGTTCAAAGGGATCCCGACAGATTCTCAACTGACAATAACCCTCCTACGTAAAGCCGAACGAAACAAAACACCCCTCACACCGCCGCCAAAGCTCAAAAGTCTACCACCTCACGAGCCGCACATCATAGACGACACTATCGTCGGTTCAACAACCAACGACTCCCCTCTCGGCGAATCATCCGCAGCACTCCACGCCGCCGCCCAGAAAGACACAGGCGTCATCCAAAACACCGGTGGCGATGACCATGAATCCTGCAAATCTGGCACCGGTGGGAAGAAACGCGGGAAATTGCTAAGTGTGATAAAACCAGTCGCTCAAGCTGCTGCAAAGACTTTGATCAGTGTCGATAAAGTACGTGCAAAGACGGGGTCAGAGTCAGCTAAGAATCGCGTTGGAGCTGCGGCTCCGCGTGAAGAACCGCCTGTTGCAGGACCGGTGGAGTTTACATGTCGATATCGTGGTGAAAGAGGATTCGTTTACCTCACCACGGACTTTGTATCACCTGCTTTATGCTTTTGCAGAAAGACGCCTGCATCGCCCACGGTTCAACCGGACTGGATCATCCCTGTCTCCGAAATCGTCACGCTGAATAAGTACTCTGGGTACGGGGCCAAGGCAAAGTTACTTGCGGGATGGGCTTTGGAGGATGAGATTACTGACGGGTTGGAGGTTGTTGATGGGATGGGGAGAGGATGGCTTGTTACGGCTCTGAGTAGGAGGGATGAGCTTTTCAATAGACTTTGTGCTGTTGGGGATCAGAGGTGGGAGATTTGGTGATGGATTTGGATAGGAAACATGAGAATCATTCTTGGTTTTGTTTTGACTTTTATTGAATCCCAGATAAGTGAAACTGACCGTTGAGCCAGAGCTTATTTCAAAGTTATTTCGAACTTAGAAACCCGAGATCGTATGTTTATGCATGTGTTACCCTCTTCCATAATGGAGATCTGGAACGTCCACGATATTTTTCCAACGACGCTATGACACTGATAGACTCAAAGCTGAGTCGTCACTATCAACCAATTAGCGTCCGGTATGGTGTAGTGGCTAACATTTCGCGCTCTCATAACCTGAGAGATCAGTACCGCGGAGCCCAGGGTTCGATTCCCTGTACCGGAGTTTCTTTTTGCATTCTTCACGTCTAGTGATGAATTGTATTATTCTTTTCATCTCCCCCGGGAGGCTTCTTCAAGTAGAGTGAGTGCCGGGCAGCAAGGGATAGTCATGTGTCGAAGTCCATGGTTGGATGGATGAGTGACTAGCAATCAACGAATGAAACGTTGGTGTCTCACAACGAACCAGTGCACTTTTTGTTCAAGACTCGTTCTTTCCTTCTTCGAGAAGGACCTCTCCTAATTGTCAAGCAGAAGTCCTATAACGATAGCAGTAGTCTGAACAGCAATAACAACCAACCATCTTGGTTATTCTGCCTTGCTGTTGGTCGTACACGACAAGGATCCAATCGCAGATACATGTAACTCATCCAACAATCTTCTAGCCAGATGGCTACTGGTAGAGTGTCAAAGAACGCTTGAATCCTCGAGTTTCAGATCTAGAATCTATGTTCTGCCATGTTCACCGTTCACAAAGTCAAGAGGGGACTTTTTGACCCTCTTAGTATTAGAAGAAGATTTAGAGAAGATTTAGAAAGGCACGAATGGCCCGAGCTGACTCCCATACGACAATTGCGTGGAAGGAAATCTTTGTCAGTCGACTGTTTTTTTGAATACATCTTGAATTTGGCTTATTACTATCATCTGCAAATTGGCGTTGGTAAAATTATGCCTTGCAGCTCGGAGGCTGTAAGTGGCTGGCTGACATTCTCCATGTTCGAGCTCTGTTCGATGATTTGTTCCTGGAGCGTGGCTGGGAATAACGCCAAAAAGCGCCTCGCCAATCTTTGACAGGAACCAACCACACATACACACGACGCCAAGACGCAATGCTCCATTGTACAAACTTCAGTACCTACCTATCGTTGATGCAGGTTTAATAGTATTTCAGACTGCTTCCTGTTCAATTGGTATGCAAGGGGTCAGAATAACCTTTTGGAAGAGGCTCATTGTCTTGTCAACCACCGTGGCGCTCAAGTTCGGCCGTTTCCGTTAGTTGAGTTAGGTGGGTATTTTTAGACCTGGGTGAGAATGGCTGCGCCCTGCCTTTATCTCGGGGATGGCGATGGAAATTCACGATAGAAACAGTGGAGGTGAGTTTGTCTTGGAGTAACGTGTGATTTTTCTCGTGAGCGTCATGGGATGTGGGAGGACCGGGTATGCGGAAGAGACAAACCAGACCAGACCAGACCCTGGACGATTCTGGCCGAAAACTCCATTGAAGAATGGCAACAGTCATCGGAGGTACATAAGGTCAGCTGAAGTATACATTGTTGTGCCTACTGCCGCGGCGAGATTTGGTGGGAGACCTCTCCGTCTACAAGTCCCTTTTCAAGCGATGTAAGTACCCCGGTTCACGGCTCGTTAGATCGTGAGGCTGAGGTTTAGCTTGCGATTTCCCCTTCCTTTGAGCCTTGTGCGTTCTGACTAGAGAACTTGTGCTGTTCAATGTCTCATCGCATTGATTGAGCAGTGCACACTATTTGTTCGCATAGAGATACGACCACCGCAGAGGTTACATGCATCTTCATTGCAGCGATTACATGTGGTGATATCCTCAAGAGGAAGGTATTGTATTGAGCAGCTTAGATCAGCAATCCTTCTACCAGAGCGGGGGAAGCGGTCAATCTGCGAATGTCGATGACTACTGCAAGCAAACATGTTGGGTCTATGATGCTGCATCAAGGGACTTGAAGATGCATGTTGCGAGCGGGGTACAAACTATCACATCAGCTGAGCTATTGGTATCCTTGGCGAGTAGACAAGCGACAAGGTAGTCTCACGATGAATTGAGTGATGTGTTGATCAATTGAGTGACTAGATGAGACATTTATCGATCGATCAATTGAATGACATCAAGTCAGTTCATCAATTCAAGGGAGAAATAAAGATCACCGAGATCTTCAATTGCGTGAAACAGATGATAGACATTTGCATGTGGGGAAGTAATTAATTGAAGAGACGCAGATGCAGTAAGAAAAAACGCAGAACGAGAGATGCATCCACTCGAGTCTAGAATGGATGCAGTTGTCAGGAAAAAAAGAAGCGAATCGGCTAAAGCGGAGAGAAAGAAGCAGAAAGAAGATGGGTACAGCCTCTCTTTTTTTTCTGTTCTCGTATGTTTGTTTTAGCGTGGCCAGCTCTTGCCGTTTCCGATCTCCTGTTCCCGCTACACGAGCAATTGGTGATCAGGGTGCTGTAGCTAAAGTGCTAGACGAAAGATTTACAGGGGATGAGATCAACTAAAGACAGTTCCTGCAATCTCATCCCGTGATTTATCCTGACGTCAGCAGGGAATCTTTTCTCCGCTGACAAGTCCCTTTACGCATATTGAGACCCAAGCTACTGTAGCTACTGGTACTACTGCAGCGAACCCTCCCCGCTACTGTAAGATCTAGACCTAGACCCTCGGGACGGGAGGGTTCGTATTGTGGTGACGGGGAAGTCATCCAACCACCCACCTGAATACACAACTGACCTTTTTAAACTTTAATCCAACAAGCCTTTTCCGTTGGAAGTGTGTTCTGTGCCGTAACCCGTTAATGATTTAGCGTACCTTGTGAAGATCTGTACTGGTTAGAGTCTCAAATATGGGGTGGCTAGCGGCTAGGCTAAAGTGCAGGGTGGCTTGCGGACAGGGGGGGTTGCTTAGTCGACCCAGAATACGAGAGACTATCAATCAGACCATCGATAAGGGACCGAGGCTGTGACAGGGGGGAAGGTTGGTAGACGACCTGCAGTAGACAAAGAGGACCAGCCTCCTCCTCAAGTCTGACTATTAAAACGTGCGTGAGAACCTCTTTTTTTCTGTCTTGGTTATTCGATATCTATACTTTTTCTCTACATATCTGCTCCATATATCACAGTTGCTCAAGCCATATCGTGCTGTCCTCTGTTACACAACATCTTACATACATACTTTGTACAATGTTCTCCAAAGCCCTCGCTGCCCTTGTCCTTGCGGCACCTTTAGTCTCAGCCCAGACCTTTACCAGCTGCAATCCTCTTGAAAAGAGTACGTCTCACAAAACTTCCACACAAACCAAACACTAACATCTTTCAGCATGTCCTCCTGACCCAGCTTTTGGAAAGGAAACTGTCCACTGTGACTTTACAAAGGGTGCTTGTTCAGCTTTTGAAGAGGATGCTGGTACATCAATCTCCCACAACGGCAACGGTGCTGTCTTTACCATCGCTGGACCCAACCAAGCTCCTACTGTTGCCACGGGGAAGTACATCCTCTTTGGTCGTGTCGACGTTGAGGTGCAAGCTTCTTCCGGTGTTGGTATTGTTACCAGTGCCGTTCTACAGTCTGATTGTCTCGACGAGGTATGTTGTACACATTCTTATACTTGATTATATACTAACATGTTCAGATTGATTGGGAATGGCTAGGAGGTGATAACGCCCAAGTCCAATCCAACTACTTCAGCAAAGGCGACGTGAGCACATACGACCGCGGCGCCTTCCACCCTGTCGCCAACCCCATCGGCCAATTCCACGTCTACTCCATTGAATGGACACCCGCAGCCATTAACTGGATCATCGACGACCAAGTCGTGCGCACTTTGACCTACGAAGACGCCAAGGGCGGATCCGGTTTCCCCCAGACTCCCATGCAAATCAAGCTCGGCACATGGTGTGCTGGACGTCCTGATGCTGCGGAGGGCACTGTTCAGTGGGCTGGGGGTATGACTGATTTCAGCCAGGCCCCCTTCAAGGCTTACTACAAGAGCATTTCCATTGTGGATTATGCTGGTGGTGATGCGCCTACTACTAAGTCTGTCCGCGAGTATATCTATGGTGACCACTCTGGTAACCATGGAAGCATCAAGACTGCTTAAATATGATTAATGAAATGGAGTTAATAATGGTTTAATGAAGAGGAGGTTATCATGAGCGTTTTACATAGTTTATAGATGATACATAATAATGAAAGATACATATTACAAGATATCCTACTATTGAGCCCTGCAACCGTGGAGACACAATGATTAGAGCGACTGTCGACCGATTGTTACGCAGGTCTCGTTGCAAGAAAGGCCCGCTATCAAGTTGGCTATCCAACTCAGATATCATTTTCGATTCTAACGCCAACTTATCCTCCAGCCAGCCTGTTAATTCTATTGATTAAATCGTATTTGATATATCCCTCAATAATTCCACAAGGAATCAGTTGCGTCGTTTCTTGATCGGCCTCCTATGAGGGTGCAACTCCCAACAGCTTTCCTTCAAATGCCCCTTTCGTCCGCAGTGCTCACACGGGTCCTTTCTCATAAGCTTGACAGTTCCCTCGGCCCTCAGAGCGTCGTCCACAGCCCGCGTGAAGGTAACCGCCTCCTTCTTTACCTTCCCGTTCTCATCCTTCTCTGGGAAGTATTCGTATCTCATATAAAAACTAGTCAGGAAAAATGAATAGTCTGGTCCAAGGCTGTTGAGAAGCTTGTTTACCCAGAAGGGCTCCATAAGACTACAGGACTCGTCTAACTGCTCCATATCATCCCGGATCTCGAAGAGTCTGTTTGTGAATATCGAAACCTCGTTGTCGCAACCCTCGAGCGACAAGGTATTGAATTCGCGCATGAGTTTCATCAGGTATGTCGTCTTTTGTCCAGCACTGAGATAGCGATAGGAATATTCCTTTTCAAGGGTGTCGATGATTTCCTTGACGGTGTCTTTGTCTTCGACCAATCTTCTCGCGGACCAACCACAACATCTGAGGATAAGAGTGCAGGCTATGCTTTGCTTCCGGTCCCAGGATCTTTTGGTCGGATATTCGTCGTCTGAATTTGAACCATCTAAAAGGCCATCCTTGTTCTCGAGTTTGAAGAATCTAGACCAGCCCTCCATTCCACACGCAGTTTTGATGTCTCGTCGCCAAATTTTCCAGTCTTCTGGCGATTCCAACTTGCGAATTTGCTGAAAGCCTTCGTACATTGTATAGAGCAATTGAATTGGTTCTATAGGGAGACATGGAGTGTTCTTTAATCTTGGAAGACTTGTTGTAGTTCACAAGAAAGGAGGCGCGTCGCGGGACGGACAATCAATCATCCTGAACCTTCTCGCTTGGGCTGCTGGGCTGGTCTCAGCCATTCAGTGTTAGTTACACTTACTGGGGTTGAAATGGCTGGCGTCAGCAAAGTATCATTGTGCAAAGCGCTAAAGAAAAAAGCACTGGCTGTAAAAATCACTCGGTGGATGTCTTACGTCCTTGATTTTGCCGCGGCTCCGTTGTGATGTATCCTGAATATCAACGCCAAATTGATGAAGCTGATTTCAGATCGATTGACCATGTTATGTAAAATTTCGGTTAACTGTTCATAGACCGGCAGGCAGGCGACCCACTTCTTGGAATGCGGGGAGACCGTCGGCTTTCTCATCTGGTACTAGTGTTATGTAGCTCCAAGTACATAGGTACCTAGGTAGCCAGCGTAACGCGTTGACAAACACCAATATCCTCTCCATCATACATCGTCTTTCTTCTCAACCAAGCATTTTTTACCAAGATGGTCTTCACAACTCCCGCCTGGGTGCCGAAGCTCCCAATAGGTACGACTCTCTCTTCCACGACCGTTCTCTGCTGACACAAAAGACCCCCCGGACTCAATCCCCATAGCCGAGTTCATGAGAAACGAGACATATGGTCGTTATCCTATCGCGGAAAGTAGACATCCCTTTACCTGCGGCATAACTAAACGCACATACTCGACGCTTCAGTTGCTTGAGCGGTCCGAATGCGTGGCCAGAGCATTGGCTAAACGGATGCAATGGCAACCCAACGAGGGCACACCTTGGGACAAAGTTCTCGCCATCTTTTCCCTGAACACGGTATGTATCACTGTTCTAGTATCATTCTTCAGACTGACCTTATGATTAGATTGACTACATCACGGCTATATATGGTGTCCATCGTCTCTCGGGAATCGTCACTCCAGCCAACGCAGCTTATTCCGTCGAGGAATTAACATACCAGCTCAATGCATCAGGCGCAAAAGCTATGTTTACTTGTACACCTCTTTTCGAAGTTGCTCTCAAAGCATGCAAGAGCGTTGGAATATCAGAAGACAACATTTTTGTCTTTGATATTCCACGTGCCGATCCCGTTTCAAAGTTTCCATACGCTTCTCTGGAGGACTTGATCGATCAAGGTTCTCAACTTGCTGAGATCGAGGAGCTACAGTGGGTTCAGGGTCAGGGTGCGCGTCAGACTGCCTTTTTGTGCTTTTCAAGTGGAACATCAGGTTTGCCGGTAAGGATATTGGCTGTTATTTGAGATCTGGCTGACATCGTGAAGAAAGCAGTCATGATATCCCACTACAACGTCATCTCGAATGTCCTGCAGCACGTCACATACGAGTCTACCGCTCGAGCAAAACGTGGTATTGATACTCAAGCTGTAACAGGGTTCCTACCATTATCGCATATATATGGTCTCGTTATTGCCGCGCATACCATGACTTGGCGAGGTGACCAAGTCATCGTCCTGCCAAAATTCGAATTCCAAGACTTTTTGCAATCTGTTCAGGATTTCAAGATCAGACAACTCCTAGTAGTAAGGACCAACAGTACCTCAAGGGATGATCGTTTACTCATGCTGTATATCAGGTACCTCCCATCATCATTCAAGTCCTTCGTTTTAAGGATATCTGCGCCAAATACGATCTTAGCAGCGTCAAGTTTGTCTACTGCGGTGCTGCACCGCTAGGAGAGGAGACTATTCGAGATATGAAGAGCTTATACCCAGACTGGACGATTGCGCAAGCTTATGGTCAGTCTAATCATCATGAAGCTGGAAATATGAATACTAAGACAAACAGGTATGACGGAAACAGCAACGGTAGTCTGTTCTTCAAGTGAAGACGATGTCTTCACCAAAAGCTCTGGATCTCTTTTCCCAGGAACAAAAGCCAAGATCATCGACCCAGAGGGCAAAGAAATTACTGAATATGATCAACCTGGAGAGTTGCTCGTGCAAGCACCTTCTGTTGTGTTAGGGTATTTGAATAACGAAAAAGCGACAGCCGAAACATTTGTGCATCAACATGATGGAAGGTGGATCCGAACCGGAGACGAGGCTATAGTGACACTGGCTCCTTCTGGAAATGAACACGTCGTCATCGTTGATCGAATCAAAGAACTCATTAAAGTCAAAGTAAGTATCCCTTCTACTCAAAGCACCTAGCTAACCACTGCAGGGCCATCAAGTCGCACCAGCTGAGCTCGAAGCTCACATTTTAACGCATACTCACGTCTTCGACTGTGCCGTCATCCAGATCCCCGACGAACGTTCAGGAGAAGTGCCCAAAGCATTCGTGGTTAAAAGCTCCTCAGCTGAATCTTTGACTGATGAGGATCTGGCCCGTGATATCGAAAAGCATGTGGCAGATCACAAAGCTTCGTATAAACAGCTGAGGGGAGGTGTCGAGTTTTTGGATGTCATACCCAAGAGTCCTAGTGGGAAGATTCTTCGTCGATTGTTGAGGGATAAGGAGCGGGAGAAGAGGAGAGGACAGGGTTCGAGGCTGTAATGGTCGAGGCTGTTCCTTCTCATGTTGGAGATTCAACCTGGTATGCCTTTTTCTTTGTTTCCTGTGGTTCAGCAACAATTTGGCGATAGAGTTCGACTATAAAGATCTTGTTATTGGCTTGCCACGCATATATTTGAAAAGACTTTCACGTTTCAACATATCAGGCCAAGCAGAATTCTCTATCACCCATAAACTCCCAAGATCATATCACTCTACCAATCCAAGGCCCCCAGCTCTGTCTTTTGAGTTGGGCCACGGCATCTCTCCAGTCACGATCCTCTACCACGTGGAAGATAAGATGGGCTGTGAAAGTCTATCCCCCGGGGCCACAAGATGAATTATAAGCTCTGCTACGTGCCCTCAATGGAGTATTTATCTCCTCCTTCTCGCCATGGACATGATTCTCCCGCCATCTTTGCCACAAAATCAGAGCCGAATCGACCACCACCAGAACCTCAAACATCACCCACAACCGCCAACATGGTTCTGCTACCACCCACCAGGAACGCATTCCAACCTTCACCCTCGATGGACTCTAATACCATCAAAGAAATCGCCCAACAAATGGTTGTCGAAAAAGTCGCCGAAAAAGTCACTCTCAAACAGACACTCCACCCCCGAAACATCTACAACGCCGCCACGCAATACGCCAAAAGATCTGCTATGGGCGGTTTCTTCTGGGGGAAGCGGGCGCTGTGGATTTACATCGGAGTTCCTGTCCTGATCATCATCGTCCTGGGCATTCTCGCCCTGAACAAGCACGACTACACCGAGCGCCGTGCGGCGCTCGAGGCGGAGGCTGTGGCTATGTTTGAGGGGAACAACGAGGATGATATTGATCATTCCAAGATTGAATTCAACCAGCCTTGGTCGCACAAGGAGATCAAGCAGAAGAAGGCTGCCGCGAAGGCCGCGGCGAGGGCGGCGGCTGGGGCAGGAAAGGTCTAACAGTGAAACTGTGTCACGTATGGGGTAGTTTCTCTCTGTTTTCTTGGGAAACCTGAATTTATCATTCGGAACTCAAGTCCTATCTTAAAATAGACAAATTAGATGATCAAACCTATGCCCCAGGCAATGTGCGTGGCCAATGATCCCTTTTAGAATCCAGCGTGTACAGTGACCTGATGGTTCTTCTGGATGAACTGGTATATGCACCTGTCTAAACCTTATGTAAGCTTAGGGCAAGAGAAAAAAGGTAATGTGTGGGCAAAGGATCCAATGTCCTAAGGAAAGTCTAAATATCTGAAAGCTCATTTGATCGGACTGGCATATGCGCCATGAATCTTCAACAGCTCTTAGAGCACATTATTTGGCTCCAAGTTGTGAAGCTCTTGATCAATTAGCGTGTAAGCTCACGAAACAGGCGAGTAGTCAAATTTATACCTCATGGAACAAATAGATTGGTCAAGGGTTCATAAGAAATATGAATGTAATATTAACCTATTACAAGATTATAATAAATATGACACAGATAGTAATGAGCAACTATAACAATCCATCCTGAGTTGCCATGAGATAGTACAAGAAAAGAAGATGCAGCCGTCGCAATAAATACCGTACTATACAAGATGAAGAGAACCAAATGACTTGGACAATCAGCACAGCCAATTGTCATACGCGTAAACCTGGCGATTTGTATGAAGATCTGCGACACCATCTTGTCGCGATTCAAGTGACTTCTTGAACACGTGCACTCTGGCATGCTTGGCCCCTAGAATTCCACGCAGTGGCCCACCTAACTTTAACTGGGACTGCAAACTCCATTCACACAAAGGCAGAGACCAGCAACACAGAGCCGATTAATAGATGCGAGGCAGTCAGACGCCCTCTGGCATGCTCCGCCGTTTCCGGAACTCGAGCCTCCAGTGCCAGAGCTAGTGCCAGAGCCCGACCCAGAACCTCCAGTGCTCGTGTCAGAGCCTCCGGTACCTGAGCCTGAACCTCCAGAGCCGCCTCCAGTGCCTGAGCCACCAGTGCTTGTACCTGAGCCGCCTGTGCTAGAGCCCGAGCCCCCAGTGCCACTTCCGGTACCTGAGCCTCCGGTACCTGAGCCTCCGGTGCCAGACCCACCAGTTCCGGAGCCTTCAGTATCAGAGCCTGAGCCCGAACCTTCAGTACTTGTACCAGAGCCTCCGCTGCCTGAGCCTGATGTCGATACTTGACAGACTCCCGAAGAGCAAGTCTCGCCCCTACCAGTGCAGTCTGAATCCCTGGAACAGCGCCCAGTGGTGTTTTCGTTCGTGTCGCTTGGGTCGTTGGTTGGGGCAGAAGTAGTTTCACGCGTCGTGGTGGTGAATCCGCTGTTGACGTTGACTCGCTGACAGGCCAGATCGATACATGCGAATGAACCCAGAACGCCTGCACCGAGCCGAGCAACACATTCTCGATCTGTGGAGCATTGGCCGTTGTTTGTGGAACCTGAAGAAACAGCTGCAGTCACTGATGGCACAGCGGCTCCAGCACCTTCAGCACCTCCAACGGCTGCTCTTGCTGTAGTTTCTTGGCAGACGAGATTGACGCAGGCAACTACTCCCAATACGCTGGCTCCGAGAGCGCCCACGCAGTCTCGATCTGTCCTGCATTGGATATCTCCATTACCTGATGCTCCATCGCCTGAATTGCCTGCGTTGCCCGTTGGCTGCGTGTTGCTTGGTCTGGTTGCTGAGGGCTCCCCGTCTTCGTCGGTAGAGCCACCGTCACTGGATCCCTCATCGGTAGATTCATCGTCGCTCGATCCACCATCGCTTGAGTCCGAGCCAGATCGGACACAGACTGCGTTCAAGCAGATGCAAAGGTTAAGCCCATTCGACAAGCAGAGTGAGGTATCTGCCACGCAGTCGTTGCTGTTGGAGCAAGACAAAGGCGTATCTGCAGCATCATCCTCATCATCCTCATCAGGCGCTTCCGTACTAGGCATGTCCGTACTGGGGCTTGCCACCCTCCTTGCGCCACCGCCTACCACAACATTGAGTAGGGTGTTGAAACAGACACCGTTGACGCAAGCGCATAGATTGACACCTAGTGCATTAAGGCACACTCCCAATTTTGCTGCGCATTCACCATTACTGGTGCAGGATGTGCCTCCAGTACTGCCAGTATTAGTCTCAGCGGGAGTGTCTGAGTCTTGGGTCTGGGATGCAGGTGTGTCATCACCACCAAGGGTAGGGACACAGACAGCGTTAACGCAAGCGCATAGATTGACGCCTAGCGCATTAAGGCACAATCCTGCATTCGTGGTGCAGTCGTCAGCATTCCTACAGGATGAGGCTCCATTGTCATCGGCATCGGTGCCAGCAGGAGAGTCTGAGTCCTGTGTCTGGGATGGAGGGGTGTCATCACCACCGAGGGCAGGAACGCAAACAGCGTTAACACAAGTGCAAAGATTTAAGATTCCATCGAGGCAGAGCCCAACATTAGCCACACAGTCATCAGCAGTGCTGCAGCCTGTGGTATCTCCTTGTCCGCCTGAAGGTGCGGGGGTGTCTGTGTCTTGTGTTTGCGATGCTGCAGCGTCATCCGGGTCGATGGTCTGAACACAAACAGCATTAACGCAAGTGCAGAGATTCAGCCCTAACACATTAAGGCACAATCCAGCATTCGTAGTACAGTCATCAGCAGTGCTGCAAGATGTGGCAGCTTCATCATCCGTGGGTGCAGGAGCGTCGGTGTCCTGTGTTTGCGACGCTGCAGCGTCGTCTGGATTGAGGGTTGGGACACAGACAGCATTGACGCAAGTGCAGAGATTCAATAAGCCACTGACACAAAGTCCGACATTGGCAACACAATCACCAGCAGTACTGCATGATGTAACGTCTTCTTCGTCAGTGGGCGCGGGAGTGTCTGCGTCTTCTGTTTGCGACGCTGCAGCGTCATCGCGATCGATAGTTGGAACACAAACCGCGTTGACACATGTGCAGAGGTTCAACAAGCCACTAACGCAGAGCCCAACATTGGCTGCGCAATCATCGGCAGTATTGCAAGATGTAGCATCAGAATCATCAGTGGGTGCGGGAGTATCTGGGTCGTCAGTCTCAGATGGTGAGGCAGCGTCATCAGAATCAGTTCCGAGAACACAGACACCGTTGACGCAAATGCAGAGGTTCAATAAACCACTAACACAGAGGTCGACATTGGCCACACAGTCATCAGAAGTACCGCAGGATGTCGCATCGGAATCATCCGTAGGTGCAGGGGTGTCTGAGTCGCCAGTCTCGGAAGGTGAGG
The DNA here is from genome assembly GCA_028416715.1 of Fusarium multiceps. Taxonomy (NCBI): domain Eukaryota; kingdom Fungi; phylum Ascomycota; class Sordariomycetes; order Hypocreales; family Nectriaceae; genus Fusarium; species Fusarium multiceps. The sequence continues at coordinate 272,156 of JAQPZZ010000039.1, read as the reverse complement.
CGTTATCATCGGATCCAGTCCCCAGAACACAGACGGCGTTAACGCATGTGCAGAGGTTCAAGAGTCCGTCAAGGCAAAGCCCAACATTAGCCACGCAATCGTCAGCAGTGCTGCACGCCGTGACATCTCCATTGTCTGTGGGTTCTGAACCACCTGCATCTTCAGTCTGAGAAGCTGCATCAGATGGCGAGGCAGGATCGTCGTCGGTATTGGTCCCCAGAATACAGACAGCATTGACACATGTACATAGGTTCAAGAGTCCATCAAGACATAGACCAACGTTTGCAACACAGTCATCATTGTTGGTGCATGCTGTGACATCTCCATCACCAGTGGGTTCAGAAGTATCGCCATCCCCAGTCTGGGAAGCTGCATCGGATGGTAAGGCAGGTGTTCCGCCCAAAACACAAACAGCATTGACACAAGTGCAAAGGTTCAGAAGACCATCGAGGCATAGACCAACGTTTGCCACACAGTCGTTATCGTCGGTGCATGTTGTGGCATCCCTACCATCAGTGGGCTCAGCAGTATCACCATCTCCAGTTTGAGAGGCTGCATCAGATGGTAAGGCGGGTGTTCCACCCAGAACACAAACAGCATTGACACAAGTGCAAAGATTCAGAAGACCGTCGATACATAGATCGACATTTGCCACACAGTCATCGTCAACAGAGCATGCCGTGACATCTCCATCATCGGTGGGCTCGGAGTCAGCTCCATCCTGCGTCTGAGAAGCCTCGTCTGTGGGCAAAGCAGGAGTCCCTGCCAGGACGCAGACAGCATTGACACAAGTGCAAAGGTTCAAGAGACCATCAACACACAGTCCGACATTCGCAAGGCAGTCCGAGTCTTCGCTGCAGGCTGTGAGTGCACCGTCATCAGTGGGCTCAGCACCGCTTCCATCTTGAGTCTGCGAGACTGCGTCTGATGGCTCAGCCGGGGTGCCTGCCAGGATACAGACAGCATTGACACAAGTGCAGAGGTTCAAGAGACCATCAACGCACAATACAACATCGGCTAGGCAATCTGAATCTTCAGTGCAAGCCGTAACCTCTCCGCCATCCCCTCCGTCGTCAGTTGGCTCGACATCACCCCCATCCTGAGTCTGAGAAGCAGGAATGTCGGAAACAGATGCAGTACCATCTCCATCTCCAGGATCCGCGAGCACAACACAGACAGCATTCACACAACCACAAATGTTGACTCCAGCAACAATGCAGAGGTCAACGTTGACGGCACAGTCATCGTCTGCTGAGCAGGCGTCCTGGGGTCCGTCAGTGGGTGAAGTGCCTGGGTCAGTGACTGTAGGGGGGTCTCCATCTGTGCCAGTTGGTAGGCCACCTCCATCACCACCATCAGTTGGCGAGGGATCTCCATCACCATCTCCATCACCATCGTCATCTCCAGGTTGATCTGTTGGGTTCCCTTGCGGTCCTCCAGTGATTCTGGTAGTTGTACTGGATGGGTCAACTGGTGGCTCAGTTAAGGTTGGGTCTGGGTTGACAATCGCTGAACCCTCGGTCAGGACAGAACTTGGCGATGGATCGTCCGTGGGATCCACGGGTCCAGAGCCATCGCCGTCAGTTGGGGATGCATCATCCGATTCTGAGGGTCCGGGATTGGCTCCTGTACCAGATGGCGCTGGAGCAATCACCTCGCCATCGTCGCCGTCGCCATCACCATCGCCATCTCCATCTCCAGGGCCATCACCACCATCACCGTCACCATCTCCAGGGCCATCGCCACCATCGCTGTCACCACCATCGCCGTCACCACCAGCGCCATCATCATCATTATCGTCGGGACCTGGGGTGCCATCACCACCCTGGGGTTCTCCAGTAAGGCTAGGTGCAGGTGCAGTTTGTGAGAGACTTCCAGATGCGCCGGGGTTAAGAGGATCACCTCCAGCGCCGCCATCGTCAGTGCCGTCTCCGCCGGTACCAGGAGCAACACCTTCGTCGCCATCACCACCGTTGTCGTCGCCACCATCTCCTCCAGCGCCGCCATCATCAGTGCCATCATCTCCGGTACCGTCTCCACCAGGACCTGGAGCGACACCTTCAGTATCATCACCATCATCGTCGGTACCATCATCTCCGGTGCCATCTCCTCCGAGGCCAGGGGCAACACCTTCATCGCTATCATCTCCATCGCCTCCAGCACCGTCCCCTCCGTCACCAGATCCAGGGTCAGAACCAGAACCGTTACCAGAAGGTGATCCAGTGATTGGATCCGATCCAGCGTCAGTATCGTCCCCTCCATCACCAGTGCCAGAGCCGTTACCAGAGGGTGAGCCAGTGACTGGGTCTGATCCAGCGCCGGCGCCATCATCGCTATCGGATCCGGTGCCTGATCCATTGCCTGACGGGGATCCTGTCAATCCATCTCCAGAATCTGCGCCAGATCCTGAGCCAGAGTCTGTTCCAGATCCAGCACCATTGTTAGCGCCATTGCCACCTGCGGCACCATCAGCAGAGCCGTCGCCAGATCCATTGCCTGAAGTTGGATCAGTACCAGGGTCGGCGCCATTGCCCGCACCAGCGTCAGATCCAGATCCATTAGTGCCGTCTGATCCAGAACCGTTTCCTGATGTCGAGCCGGTTCCAGAGCCCGAAGCACCTGCCCCTGAGCCTTGACCTTGCGTACTTCCACTCTGGGGCTCTCCATTTGTTGTTCCCCCGTTACCCTGCCCAGCACCAGCATTGCTACCGGTGTCATCACCTGATGAAGTCGAATCACCATTGGTACCAGCGGCACCATTGCCAGAAGCACCACCCTGGGGGTTAGCGGTACCGCCAGACGCTGCACCGGCACCAGAGTTACCGATAGGGACACAAGCTCCGTTTTGGCAAGTCTCTCCAGTACCACAAGCGACATTGTTGCAGCTAGCCAAGGCGACGTTTGGTGTGCAGATGTTGCCTAAGCAGACCTCGCCAGTGCTGCAGACATCACCACCACAAGCAGATGAATCACCCAGTGGTACACAAGAGTCCTGGATACAAGCATAGTTGAGTGGGCAGTTTGTTCCTGATGCACCACAGTTCACTGCTCCTGCAACCAACACGCACTGGTTGTTAATACAAGCAAGACCGGGCTGGCAGCCTGTCTCTTGTCGACGTAGTAAACGGAATAGACGGCTAGTCGGGGTACCACAGGAAGAGGCGTCCTGGACTGTGGAGCACTGTCCGCCAACACAGACAGTGTTACCAGTGCATGCTGGAGTGCAGGTAGAAGTAGAAGCTCCCGAGGCTGCACCTGAACCTGCACCTGAAACTGCATCTGTGCCTGTGCCGACGCCTGTGCCATCCTGTCCTTGGGAACCGGCAGAAGAGCCTTGACCGGAACCACTCTGATCTGAAGAGGCATCTCCATTTTGTCCGGCACTTCCAGAGCCAGAGGATCCATCAGCAGCGGAACCTGCGCCTTGGCCACTAGCATCGCCAGAGTTGCCCTGTGTCTGGCCTGAAGTCACATCGCTACCGGATGAAGAACCTCCAGAGTCGCTGCCGCTGCCGCTGCCACTTTGGCTGTTGCCATCGCCAGAACCTCCTTGCTGACCTGAGCTCCCTGCACCACTGCCTGAAGAGCTTTCGTCACCAGTAGCGGTTCCATCAACAGAAACACCCTCGCCATTCTGGCCTGAGGACTGTCCACTAGCATCTCCGGAGCCTCCACTACCAGAGGATGAGCCGTCTCCACTTGAAGAGGCTCCATCGTCGCCTGAAGCTTGAGAAGATCCGTCGCCTTGGGCGCCTGATCCAGCACCGCTGCCATTCGAGTTGTTGCCAGTTGAAGCGTCTCCATTGCCCCCTCCGTTCGCTGACGAAGAGCTATCGCCTCCATTCTGGGCTCCTCCAAGGAGGCGTCCACCAGGTCCTCCAGACCCGGAGCCGCAGGCTACACTCTCAGTATTTGTTCGTTCAAACAGATTGCTGATGCATTGACCAGAAATGCACACCTCGCCACTCTTGCATGGCGATGAGCTGTCGCCACATTGGGAAAGGTCGATTGATATGGTGATGGGTAAACATGTATCCTTGGAACAGTAGGATCCAGGTGAACAAGCCTCTCCAGAAGAGCCGCAACTCTCAGTCTCAGCCTCTTCAGTGATGTTCAAGGATTGACAGTGTCCAGAAACACACAGTTGACCAACGGTACAGTTCTTCTTCGCATCGCCACAGTTGAATGGGTCGGAGGAGATGGACACTTGACGACAGAAGCCGCCAGTACATGAAGCACCAAAGGGGCATTCACTGGTCCTTGCACAGGACTGTACCTTGGTTCCTAATTGAAATGGGACACAGGTACCATCAAGACACCAGCTACCCGCGCTGCAGGTCTCGTCAGAAGCCCCGCATGATGTAGGGTCTGAGCCGATATCAATCCTTTGACATCTGTCGTTGACGCAAAGGTAGCCTGCCTCGCATTTTGTATTCTGGCTTCCGCAACGGCGAGAGTTGGCAGTCACTTCTATGGAAGTGCATTGACCATCATCACACCATTGACCGGGCTGACAGTCTGTGCAGTCTTGGGAGTTTGGTGTAAGATCGAGGGGGACACATCCTCCGGCAACACAAAGCTCACCAGAGCTACATGCGTTGCCACTCTTTCCGCAATTCTTTGGATCAAGTTCGATAGTGGCTGTGTTGCAAGTTCCCCAACTGCACACACCAGGTAGGGGACAGCCTCCAGCATAGAGTATGTCGATTTGCCGGGTATCAAAGGGAGCAGAAAAGGTTTGTGTAGGGGTGATGGCCAGAATGGTGGCCACCAGGGCACGCCAGCTCATTGTCTGGGCCATTTTGGATTGGTAATTGGGTGTTGGAGTTGGTATTGATCGACCTGATGATCTGGGATATCCATGAGATGATCCTCAAGCTATATACCTGAACTCTGGCCAAATTTCCGTCGCAGATGGGAGTCGTTCAACTTGTCCGAACCCCCTGAAGCTCACATCAAGCCATAGCATTGCGTCATGACAACCCATTATGGCTCTGTGAAGTGATAACTTGCATATACGCTGCAACACCATCATGAGCAGAAACTTAATTGCAATAGGGTTCACCAACAGCTTGTGACATATCACAAACTGAACTCATCAGACACAACCACCAGCATAGATATGGTCAAATCAGATACAGAGGATATGATTCCACAGGTTATCCTCCATGGTCATGGTGGTGTAAGTCAAATCGTCTTCCTGGATAGCCTCACATACGCTGTGCAGATCCGTTGTGATTCCGGGCCTAGGGCAAACCTTGAGTAGTCCCCGCTGCCAGATGTGAGTGAGTAAAGCTTAATTCAACTCTTGGCGTCCGGTTAAAAGCCAAGACCCTGTTTTAGTCCAGCGAGTTCTGATGGCACGGTGATTTATGGCTTGCGTCCTGTAGATCCCTAGGGACCAAGTAGCTGGCATCGATCGACACAATGTGGAAATATCTCAGTAGCCTGGAGCAGCTCCAAAGTGTCGAACTAGTAGGTGCCTCGATTCCCCAACGTTTGCTGCTAAGTGAACTGTTGTTTTCTGTGGCAAAACGGGTAGGCTAACGCTCGAAACGACGCGGTTGTGGAGTTACGATTGCGGCCCGACCTGGTACAAACATGCTTGTTAGAATGAATAAAACTTTTTTTTTCTTATCGTACCCACAAAGATGATACTCGATTTTCCATAGTGAGGAGGGCGCCTCGAGATGCTGCCTGATAAAATCAAAGGGCACGTGCACGTCATTGCGGCTCTCAAGTTGACAACGGAAAGAACCTCCCGTTGTGACATCTTCCCACCATGCATCTGTGTCATTCAGCTTTGGGTCTATTGGTTATACCTTCCAGGTTCCAGGTGGGGGATCTGGAAGTCAATCTCTAGATCTTGCATCCTCAGCTGAAAAAGTGGCGTTCTTATGAAATGTGACACTTATCCTCGTTACCATGTTTGGAAACGACATCAACGGCTGCCGGTCATCATGAGCGAAATCTTCTTGGTTGGACTTGAATTTCTTTCAGTTTGCTCAATGGCGCCTTTAGCGCCGAGGTAAGAATGGACAACGACAGGAAACCCACTCCAGTACCTTGAGGCGCATATCTAAACATCAGGTCATAGTGGCGATCGAACTCGTACCTCGAACTGTCTTTGAATCTCTGCCGGTGTACAGAAGCGGCGGTATCCTGTTAAACGCACCAGACATTGGCCGTGACTCGGGTATACAATTTGGACCATCCGAGTCCACATCTTGGCTTGTATCAACACAAGCTCACCCATCACAGCTTCACCATTAGAATCTGATGTCATATTTTGACACTTTTTCCGGATCTTGTTCCCGGTGGCTTTGGCTTAGCGCAGCCTCGAACCAGGGGTTTTCGCTGGAAGGTTTTGCAGCAAGTCATCACGTGTGACGCCTTGTGAATCTTGTGTTACCTACCATAAGGCTTTAGTCTGAGTGTCGATCCGTGGCTTTCTCGAGAGGACAAGAAAGTAACAGGGTCTGTCAAACTTTACATGCGACTCACCAAACACAAGACTCCCGTTCGGTGACGGACAGGTACTGGAAGTAGCAACCTATTTCAGAACGAATCCCATTATGAAAGTGACTGGTCGTTTTCTTCTGAGACACCATTGCTGTCTTTGGCATAGCTTCTGGTCCACCAGAGCCTCATCAGATATCCGGACTACTCCCAACGTCATATCGTCCTCTACTCGGAACCCGGGTCCGTCACTGCCAGCTTCTTCTTAATTTCAGTAGAGTTCAAATTCGCAAGTTGAGACTCCGCTGATCGTATCCGTTGTTGTCGATTCACATATTGGCAACCAGCTTGCGACCCCGGGAAGTCTCGGCGCCCGCCACAAGAAAACAGTTGATATCTTGATAAGGGACATCAGATTTTCAATTCGATTGCAATCTAAGCGGGCGCAGTGCGTGGAAGACGAGGCCATCTCGGGTGTTGGAAATCCCGTTGATGGATGTCTGCACGCTGTCGGCGACGTTGAGATAGCTGGAATGCAATGACGTCTCTGAAGTGATTCCCAGAGCAAATTTGAGCCAACCATCAGCTGGGTTGGGGAAATAACCACGATTTAAACTCGACGCTATTTCCGACTTGATGGACCAACAGCAACAAAGTGCTGACCGTTTCTCCAACGCACGAACCAATTGAAACTGACACTCACAGAGTTTGATCTTGCATGCGGCTGAAACGCAGGGTGATTACCAGCAGACTTGCATCCTTCTCAAGATACTTTCTTGAAACCAGGGTAAACTCAGATCTGCTACTTCACGGACGTTACACACCCATCACGGTTACGATGAGAGACCCGAAGCCTCAAGCAGTTGACTGCGGGGTTGTAACTCTGTTGGTGAAGAACGGCTCTTATTCCTACATTGGTAAGATTCAAACTCAAGTGTGATAGCAGATCCTTTTCCCCGATCATATCCAGCATTTGCCGAAAAGCCAAGATACAGTAAAGGTTCTTGTCGACGAATCATAGATGGGAATATCATGGTTCCACAGCCATTATATGTGGCAGACTTATAAGCTGAGTTTGAAATTTTGCTTTCTTGGGTTGCATACACGAACCAACACTTCTCATATGACCGATCAGCCCTGGTTCGCCACTCTGCAGCCTCTCAGATTTGACTCCTCATGAAGATTTCGGTTGTGGTCATGCAGAGCATCTCAGCAACCCCGCCGTCAAGATGTGATCCGAACTCCGAAGTGCGATTCCATCACAACACTCGTCTCCTCTCGAAAATCGCCAACCCTCCCAAGGCCTTGGGCAGATAGATCTCGATATCGGAATTGCTGCCGAACAGGCTCATGGCTGCCGCCAAGCTCGGTGTTGACGAGAGGCTGAGACTGAGGTCTTGTGAATGGCGGTTAAGGGTAAGGAATAACAGCATGACTATTTCGAGCTGTGCTGTGTCAACATGAGTGCAGCGAGCAGGTCGATTAGTAAGGGTAATTGATTTTCTTCGCTTAGGCACTGGGATGATCTGATGGATAGCGGTGTTGGTGAGCCATCTTGATATACATTAATGCTTGCTCATGCATTTGGAAGTGCGAGAATTGATATCAGATTGGAATTACCAAGTGCTGTTGGGGGTTCTTTGAAATTGATTGCTTCCGAGATTTACTCTACAGCTTCGTGGTATGTTGGATTGGTTTCTCGACAGTCATGGAGAATGAGGTATGTAATCGTTGTGAACTATACACTGGCAAATTTAATGACTTCAGAGTAATAAGAGAATACTCCCATGATGTCCATGAATCCTTTTTCGAAACCAAACACCACACGAAGTCTTGAATGAACTATCAAGCTCGACTTGGGAGATAAGAGGAAGTGACAGGTTTGGAACTCTACATTGTCCTCCGTCGCTGGCTTTCCATTTCTCTCCAGTCTTTCCCTACATTCTTTCACATATATGTATCAAACGTCTCTAGGTAACCTTGATGTTCCCAACCCATCAACATGGTCATCTACTACGAAGCAGAATTAGATTTCCTTGGCACAGTTGTGTAACCACCCATTCTACTAGCGCCGTACGTCAGGCCGATCACCCGAACGGTCTCCACTGTAGGTTAAAGTGATGCAGTAGACTTGGGTTGACGCCTGAGTGACAAGAAGGTTAACGTTCAAGGCTCGAGGTTCCAAAATAAAGCAGTCTCGATGTTATTGACATGGTAACCAAGCTTTTTCGTCTCCTCTTCTCTGCTTGTCCAGTGACCTGGAAACTCCAGTCAAAGCTGTCACACACCGTTGGTTATCTGCTGGAATCACATTCCTAAAGAAAGATGACGTCAGCATACAGAGTTTCTTCACAAGTAGATCATCATTTTGTAATCGTCACAGTAAACTCGAGATCTGATGGACATGAGTTTACACTGCATTGAGAAAAGCAACCAGATCTGAGAAACTGAAAGCCCGGATACAGGGTATGCATCACCAGCAAACCGGTTTTTAGCTGAGCGTTTATTCCCGCTCTACAAGTACTTGTGGCATGAAACTTGTAGATGATGCAAAGCTAAGGAACCGGTGTCAAGCCCTGACAAAAGAGAAGGCATTGGGAACTTCGCATGTGAGACAGAAGGGGTGCGTAAAATGGTTAAAAAAGCGAAAAAGAAACTCCGGTGCGGGGAATCGAACCCCGCTCGCCGCGGTATTTCACTAATGAAAACGCGGTATGCTAACCGATACACCACACCGGATGTTTGATGAAACTCAACCCACTTATTGAGACTTATATACACTAACATCGGAGACTGTCGCGCTGTCAAAGTAAACTGGAGAACCGTCACCATATCAAGCATGTTATGCAGAGCTTATCAGTGTGAGGTTTACAATTCTTGTGTTCAGATCTGGAGTTTGTGAGCGTATTTCCATCAGCCTAATTAATCACATTCAGACATTTACATTGCACGAGCGGATATCAAGCCAGTATGAAGGGACGGCTGCATTACTGCAGCACCAGTCTAAGAGAAAAGAAAGTTTTGTTGCCTCATATTACGCAGTATATCTAAAACCCATCAAACCATACCCGGCACTGTTTACCTAGCATTCGAAACCTTGACAGTAGTCTCATTCTTGACCATAATTCCCCCAAACGGTGTTCCAACCTCGAACTCTTCTGATCCACCCCTTCCATGCGCAGGTCCAGTAACAGTAGCAACATTGCCCCTGTAACGATCCATAGCATGGCTCTCGAAGTCTGACGAGTGGCGCTCGCGGTCTGAATCGGCAAGTTGGTGTGTGGAGCTCGACTCGTCGTCTTTGCCGTTGGGAAGAGTAGAAAGACGGATCGTGTTCTTGGTTTGGCTGCGGCCGTGGCTTCGACCGTAGGAATGGCTGTAACTATTGGAGCCAGAGTTGATGGTTGAGCGGGGATGGGTGCAGGTGAAGAGGTACATGCATGCTGGTCGGACGGTGGGTAGACAGGCTATTTCGTTAGCAGGTTGTTCGTTAGAAGAGCACGGGGTACATACTCGATACAGTGACGAGGTTGACTTCGACAGAAGCCCAGACGACGATGGTGGTCAAGTTCCAGGTCAGGTTCTCCGAGGCAGCATCGAATTGTGTCGAAGCAACAATGATAACCATAGCAGAAACACAAATGCTGCAACTAGTTAGCAAGAGCAGACCGGATAGGAGAGACAAAACTTACACAATACCAAACACAAACATCAGCGAGATACCAATCTTTTGTGCTCGAGGTAGCTGCAACTTGAGAACCTGCAAGATCGGCAACGCGATAATGCAAACATCAAGAATAACATGGACCAAAATAGTTCCAAAGAAGAACTTCTTGTCCTCAATGGCACAGTATCCTTGATCACCACCAGCAGTCGGGTTCCAGAATCGATCGATAGGCACGCAATGCCAGATACCCATGAAAGTCTACACCTATCAGTCCTTTTTCCTTCAATCCATTGACAGCAGTACACTCACTCGAATAATAATCCAGATCAAAGAACAACATCCAAGGATTTGAATCGGAAGTTTGATGTTGGTAACTCGGAACATGCGCCAGTAGAAACTAAGGATGGAGGCTTTGGCGCAGAATAGGGCAGTCGCGTAGAAGAGTTCGGCAACGTAAAGAATGAGAGCGTTCTTCATGAGGATTTCGGGTTTCGTTCGGCCATTTTTGACGTCGTTGATATGGAGGCCGAGTCCTTCTTGAATCCCTAGTAGAACAGTTAGATACGGGTGGATAGTCGGGGGGTATTTGGTTCGTACAAATCGGGATGATGACTACCCAAGCAATAGCCACAGACTGGGAGAAGTTAGCAAAGAACTGACGTAGAAGAACGTAGACATACGTAGCAACCTAAAGCAAACCAATCATCCCACCAGAACTCAATCCTCGTAAGCCGTCGACTCAACAATCTCAATGCAATGAAAACAGTCGCAGCAGCAAAGGTGATAAACTCCGACGTCCACAGATCGAGCTGTCTCGACTCTCTTGGAGTCGTTTCCATGTTGGCGAGATCGGTTCAAAAAAGTCAATTCAAGCCACCAAATTAACAAACAACAAAAGGGAATGAAAAAAGCAGATAAATGACAAAGAGGCGCGCGTCAAATAGATTAGCGAAAAGGGTCGCCTTTTGATGATATACGACAGAAAAGAAAGGGAACGGCACGGCACTTGGGTCTGGAAAAGATCGACATGGACCGGGGGATGGTAGTATAGTAGAGTCGTAAGCTTCAAACAAGCGAAGGGGTCTCCGCAACGGGTGATAATACTGGGGATTATGAAAGTCTAACCAACGTCTGGTAGGATTGATATGCACTGGTATACGTTACATACGTTGCGTTTCCGAGTGTGGATCTAACGCCGGTCGTTAGACTAGCATTAGGGACAGTAAGAGGTCAATACTCGGGTTAGTTTAACTTACAGGATGCGAGTCATCTCGACAACCCTCGCTGAGCGGTGACCTCAGCTCGACAAACAGCCCTGCCTCGCCTTGAGTAGTCCTCCCAACTTGGGCATTCATTCATGCATGGATCCGGGATTACATTTCTTCACTGCCGATCCTTTTGTGGACTCATAGTTCCCCGACTGGTTGGTGCCCCCTGACACTAGACCAGGTATGTTTGACGAGAAAGAAAAAGAGGTTCGTCAAAGCCTGTAGGAGCAGCGGATGCTAAACGATCCGGTCCCGTAGCAAGGGGTTGTGTAGAGAGTGTATATCTGGCATGGGAATATTGGGGGAAAATGTAATGAAGCTGTCAATTCCAGCTTCTGGCAAGTGCCGTGTGGTGTGATCCATTGTCTGTGCAAATATCAACCGTAATCCCGCCAGTTGCGCACTTATTCCTTAGACCAGTGCTCTAGTCGGTACGTATGCCAAGGATAGTCAACGCTAACCAAGCTTTCTAATTCCCCGTCACCAAGCCGGTTATACCGAGACAAGGATAGATGATTTAAATTACCTACCGTTGGTCGGCACCTGAAAAAGACAAAAACGATGAAACCCGTTACGAGTCATTGCCAAGGTCCATTCGTCCCTGGAATAGGATCCTTGTAGATATAGTGCGAATCCTCTGAACCAATCGTATCCGTTTTTGCCGTGTAGATCATCGAAAGACGCAACAAACTTGGGTGCGAATATTGGGTATCGTATGAGAGATTTAGCGGGCATAAATCTTGTGAATATTGCGGCTAACGTCGTATCGATAAGTTCAGTACTCGAAATAGAGTTTGAAGAATGGATACGTCTAAGATTAGTCGGTGGGCCTGATGGAGTCATTTGTTCTCGCGGAGACGGATGACAAGGGCATTGGGGAAAGGATCACTAGAAGAAACTAGGAAGATTACTCTACTGTATCCACCATGTTTAGGGTCAAGGACTTACGCGAAACGTTGGAGGGAGAACGCTTGGATTGCAGAGAACCCAAAACGATAGCCTTACCTGACTGACTATCATTTTTAAATGGGGAACCCGAGGATTTATATGCGTAGTGTTGTTCTCTCGTTTATTGACTCTTTCGTTGGAAATTGTTCATTCCTCGGTCCGATGCTAGTTGAAGTGAGACATTGACACGGCACATGAGGCTGATGTCGCCAGAACCAACAACTGCCTTTTAGAACATCGGGGAATATTCGATGGCGTCGGCATTTTTCTAGTTGAAACCAAAGTTAGTCTCCGATAAATAAAAACCCAGATGATGCAAACTTACTGCATGTTTGACAACATATAAACCAGGATAGCCCAGCTTCATCCCAATTCAGGATCCAACCACTTCTGTGTAGCATTTTTCCATATAATAAACTTGTCCCCTGCGTCAAACCCTCCTTGACTCGATGCATAGCATGCAACTGCCGTGGTTAAGTCTGACTCGAACGAAATATCCCGATGTAACTATAACGTCGCAGCTACCAGGGTCCATGAAACGGGACGACGGCGGGAAGGGAAGCGTATCTGGTTCCGAGGATTTTCCCAAGGAGGACCAATCGGTTGATTTGACTTTTTCAGCTGATGCCGCGCTGTGCGTTGGGTCTCTCCTATTTGATTTGGATCCTTTGATAGGGATTTTATGCGAAAACCCACAACCTTCGTATATTTTTGCTTCTGTTGGTTCGGCTGCGGGAGCGGGCGAGGTTCATAGCGTTACCAGGTTCGCGGGAGAATGGAACTGCAAGCATTTTAAAAAGCTGCTATCAAGACAGGGCAAGCTGCTCCGAGATTGCAATCGACAATTCTCGAAGGAATATGTTACCTTGGGATTTAATCCTTTGAGACTTCCATTCGGCCGCTGGATTATGATGATGATGGAAAATCAAACAAAGAATGTTACATCGTAGAAGGCGAAAATCATGAATAAAGTTTGAGTGAAACTTGCTTCGCTACGAGATGCACATGTAACGTGATCGAAATGGAAGGTCGGCTAGATGTTACCTGCACTTGCCTGGGGAAGCATGTTGGAGAAGCATGACTTGAAATTGGAAAGAGCTTGCCGTAGATACCCGACTTGCCAGGCTTCCACTTGATTACAGTGATTCTAAGGGAAAGGAACACCATAGCATAACATATTATATCCTTATTTAGGATTTCTTCCTACGGATAAGGACTTTTTCTAGGATTAGATGCCAAGGAAACAAGTATTCTGGTTGTGAACCCCTATCATCCGTCAAGCCCCCTGGGTACTGCAGGAATTCTCAGTCGCACCGTTCGATCGCCACTGATATGCTCCTTTCCCAGGATATTGCTACTCTATGAGATGGCTGGCAGTAAAGAGTGTCGAAATTTCAAAGGAAAGAACAATTGCTTTTTCGTGAGTTTATAGATTTGTTGATTGAAAATTCAACGCAAGGTCGATCGATATTAGTACATTCATCCTCTAATTGTGGTCTTTGTTTTCCCGAGGGCTCGGAATCAACATAGCCAGATAGAAACAAACATGATCCGGGTATCCATTCGAGTACATGTCTCCAAGTCGTAGATCCAAGATCGACATACAATAAAGGTTGCACATGAAGGAAAGTATAAGAAGATATGGGAGAAATAGATCTGCGTAATCAAAAGTATTGTTTCGGTTGGAAAAGGCAGATTACTAGGCTTTGTATGGCCAGAAAGAAAGCAGGTGGCCGGCGCTAGTTTGTGTTAGTAGTCAGATTATTATAACACAAGAACATCGCAGCATGCAGAACATAGGATACAAGGATATCGATAGGACACAAACACAACACAAATACCTCTTCAGTAATGATCTCTCCATGTTACACATACTGGTGAGTTATTTAAATGCTTTTGATGAGATACAGACAGTGAGCTGTAACGTATGTCCGACTTACATTCAAAAACGTTACATCGTTCCGCCTCGTTGATTTCTGCTCACTCACCATCCCAGCAACATGTTCAACTTCAAACCCTTTATACTTCCTCTAATATAAGCTCAGCTGCCTCTGTCAGAAGATTTACCATAGCTTGTCGTTTACTTGGGAAATCGTCCAACAACAACGAATTAGCTGCTATCTGGATTGCAGTATTTCCCCTCGCATCCTTAGATTTGGGATCGGCCCCATGCTCAAGCAAATCTTTGGCCATACTTATGCTACCGTGGGCAGCTGCGAAATGCAGTGGAGTGTAACCAAACCGCACTATCGCTCCTGAGCTCTCAGGATCCTGGATGCTCTCTTGGACTTGGTGACCCCAGTAATAATACTTAGGTTCTACATTGCCCAGTTCATTCCAAAACAAAAATGTTGCTCGAGAGTGTATGTCAACACCGCGATGGATCATATTGTCCACGAACTGTGCAAGTTCAGAATCTTCTTTCTTTCTACCAGCAAATAGGGAAAGACAATGTAATGCCGTCCATCCCTCGGCTGTAACAGCACAAGGGTCGGCGCCGTGAAAAAGAAGTATCTTTGCAATTCCCAAAGCTTCAGATGTTGACTTTGAGAAGCCGTTCATCTGCGAGCCTTGTCTCGCTGGGGTCAAGGCGCAATGTAGGGGTGTCCAGCCATTTGTGTTGATACCATTGACATCAAGCCCTTGGCTGAGAAGGAACTCGACAATGTCACGCTTAGCTCCCGCAGCTGCGTAATGTAGTAATGTTTCGCCAAAGTTGTCCTTCGATCTTAATGCTTGAATTCTTTGCTCCGAGGTACAAGAGGACAGATACAACTGTAGTGTGTTCAGGTTGGAGCCAAAAGCTGCAGCGTGAAGGGGGCTAGCCCCAGACTCATTATCCCTCAGCGAAACGGAGACATTGTGACTGAGAAGAATACGAATCGCGGTCTCATTCAAACGCACTGCGGGTCCACTTTGATTCAAAGATGTTGGTGAACCCGTAAGGTGCAATGCTGATTTCCCTCTGTGGTCAGTAGCGTTTGGGTTGGCTCCCTTGTCGAGCAACACTTTCAAAGCTCCAACCAGACTTATATAGCGAGCGGCAGTAATGATTGGCGGCCGTCCGTTGATAATAGCGTTTGGGTTGGCTCCGGCATCGATCAAGTGCTCGATCAAAAGCTGTTGCTGCAGATAATCATCACCATTGTAGTCGAATTTGAAGTCGTCTCCAATCAGAGGCCTGAAATCCACTGCATGATGCAAGGCCTTGTTTAAAACATCTTGAGGAAAGGATAGTCTGGTAGTAAGGAGTTGGGCAGAGTATGCCTTCCAGCTCTGTGCTGCCCAAAACAGAGCTTCGTTCTTGGCTTCTGTTGTCCATTCTTTCCAACTCAACAAAGCATGTAGGATAGTTATTTGGCTGTTGATTGAGGCTTCAAAAAGACATGAGTCGACGTTTTTCTCCTTTGAGTCTGCTTTCGAGTGGAGATGGTGCCATAATCGCCAGAGCAGGCGTTGATTACCCAAACGTGCAGCTAATGCTAGTGGCGATAAGCGATGCTCGTGCTTGGAAGAAGCAGCAGCGACGTCGACGCCACTTTGTAACAGTATATTTGCTGCCTCGATATTGTCCAAATAGACTGCCACGTGCAGCGGAGTCCCCCAACAGCCATCGCCATCGGACAACAAAAATGAAGCCTCGCGGGAACCTAGCACATCTTGCAAGGTTGATACGTCGTTGTTGCAGATCGAGGCATGTAAAGGGTAATCGGATTCTGCCCTTTTGAATGTATCCTTGGTGCGTTCTGTAACGGACATACGCCGTTGCATCATTTTTCTTTTACAAATCTGCGATAAAAGGAAACCAAGGAGTCAACTAGTTTGTTGGTTGTTTGTTTAATCAACAATGAATGGGGAAAAAGTGCGTAGTTTCTAATGTCTCCACCTCGTATCGGTTGCACAGCACATTACCATCCCTAATCCGTCAGCTATCTGGTTAGTATCCCTAGATAATGCAGTTCCATCATTGCGAGTTTCTCGTAAGCCTTCTTCCACCACCCGGTTGTTGACTACACCTCCCAAAGTTTCGCCGGCGAGTCTTGTCACTGAGACAATTAGGTTCTGATTGAGTCGCCTCATCTCAATAAATCCTGCCTCGATGGCTCAGTGGTAGAGCGTGTCACTAGTAATGACAAGGTCCACGGTTCGATCCCGTGTCGAGGCAACGAGCTCATGTTCGATTGTTGTTATATTTTTGTTCCATGCCTCCAATAAACTTGGCCTCTTATCTCTTAGTTTTGTAAATTGGATGGCTCCTTGTCTTTCACATTTGTTATTTAGAAATTCAGTCTCCTGATTCTGACAGTATCAGTGTCCTACGGTCTTTGGCACAGTCCAAGTGGAATGAAGATCTCAAGTCACAGATTCAATACTACCTTGTGTGTTACGCTGCTCTGAATAATTCCTCCCATGTGCTCTAGCTGACCATGATCCAAGTTCGTCGACTCGTTACCAACAAAAATGACACAGAAAATGCACACATCCTTTATACCGAGTTCCACTACGATATCCTCAAGGGAATTCGCAATCCAACCCATCACATAAAAGCGGATTATCGAACGATCTACCACAGCACGATCGCTTTTAAGCCGTTCGAAAAGGTTTACGACCGTATTATCAATGAACTTTTAGGGTGTGTCAGAAACGAGAAGCAAGGCCCCGACATGGGGGTCAACACTACTCGAAAGACTTACAGAGAGAAATGGATCAGATCAAATAGGATCAGGTTGTATGGTAGTGTCTGGTAGAATGTATGGTAGAATGTATGGTGAAGCGCAGACCCTCTCTTTGTTTAGGTCCATTAATAGATGAAGATGAAAATATGTAGAAATATGTTCCGAAGCTCCCCTTGGGCTTTCCGAAACTTGATCTATCTCACAAATCAAAATCAACTCTCTGCCAGGTAAAGCCTCTAGGCCCTTCTGAATCTAAGCCTAAAGGTTCTAACCAAGTATTGACTGCCCTAGAAGCAGCCTCGAAATTGAACGAATGTGGCCAGCCATGATCACGATAGATCTGTCTCACATATTGAATATCAAGGTCTGTTCCCCAACGTTCCGTTTGACTGTTCACCTCGTCCTCGGTTATTCGTTGTTCGCGCTCAGAGACTTTCTCCGCTTCAATTGTGACCCTGCCCTTTCCAGGAATGAGCTTCAAGTTTTCGTACCAATCTCTAAGATTTGAAAAGAAGTCCTCGACTTTTACTTCGGACATCATATCCGCCTTGTTAATATGCTCGATTATTTCGCAATCTTTGACGAGTAGCCATAACACGCGACCGCCGGTTCCATAGCCTTCGGCGATGCAGACCACATCGCTGTGATCCTGCACATCCTCGGATGACCAAAACTCATAGCAATCGTGTATTTCGTGATGACGTTTGAAGTCCTCAGGCGTCCAAGCCCTAAGATCAAGGAGCTTAGATCTATAATGGAATTGAGTGGTACTCTTGTTGACGAAGTAAGGCAGATGGCGTATAACCTCGACAGCATAGTCGGACTTGATATATCCACAAGACTCGGGTGTGATCTCTGGCCATCCAGTAGGCGGAGGGATCTTGAGGTCGGATTTGTCGTAAGTGAGGGTGGTCATGAAGGAATAGAAGTCGACAAACAAAGCTCCTAGTTCCTGGGGCGTTAATCTTGGCTCATCAGAACCCTCAGACGCGTCCGAGTCATGGGATCCATCGTCTGACGGGGGTGGCGACGGTGAGCTACCGTGACCGCACATCTTGGAGAGAAAAATTGACAAATAGAGTAAAGAGGATATGAATGGATCTGAGTAGCACAATGGGATGGGAAGAAGAAGTATTTATAGGTTGGTAGTGAGATCCCGTCTTGCCAGAATGGGTGGAGTCTGCGCAGGCCCCTTCTGGTGGAGTATGGATGCCTTTAAATCACGGGGGCTAGCTAGGTATGGAATTAGAATAAGTTTAGGCAGCGAAATGGGGAAACTTGTCGATATCGGGGGAGAAGGGCGTGAGGTAAGTGTTGTCCAGCTTCACGATTTTTTCCCGAAGTCGCTGGTGTCGTCTTGAGGTCGCTAGAATAAGGAGCCTAAATACTGATCTAAAAGTGAGCACAATGTCTTGTCCGTTAGGCTCTCGGCGCCGAGTCCTTCTGCCAACCTGACGGGTTGGTGATGGGGCAAGTGTTGTCCAAGTTCATGATTTCTTCTCGAAGGCGACAGATTTCGTTGCAGCGCACGAGACAGCGGTGAGAACGGTGTCAACGATGGAGGTAGATATGGTAGGCTCTTCTTGAGGAGAGCAGTGGTGAGGATGTCAACAGAAGAAGTAGTGGTGGTGACGAGCGATGTTGACGTCGGTAGGAGTAGAGGCGGTGGCAGGAGTGGCACCAGTCATAGTACGCGACAGTGATAGAGATCAATTGGCACACAGCATTGGCAGAGCTAAGTATTTTATTCTCTCATCCAATTGTTACAAGTCTAATATATCATCTCCTCTCCAAAACTCCATGCATGCCACATCCAACCTTTTTCCTGTACAACCCCAATCTACGCCGTTTTTTACTAGTATACAAAAACCGCTTCAGAACTATTATGTGCTTATCGAGTACGTGTGTTATCGAGTACGTGTGTTATCGCTTGCGTGTGTCTTTGCCCTTTTTCTTTCCTTTCTTCTTATCCTTGGGCAACTCAAGCTTTGTATCTTTGAGTTGGTCCGCCATGATGCTGAGCATGTAATCGTCAATTGTATGCATCTTTTCGCCCCATGCGTTATACTCCAGTTCTTCCTCTTGAGGAGTGTCGATGTCATCGAGGCCGCCGTCCAAAACTGACTTTCCGGCTGGTGTTCCTTGTCGCGTTGTCGAAGCACCGGATGCATTATTACTTGGCTTCTCTGTGAAGTCGGCCTCATCGTCTTGGATCTCTTTCTCTGCGACGCGTGCAGCTTGCACATCCTCTCGGTCTTCTGCTTGCTCAAGTGTGCGACCGATTCTTCGTTGGTCATTGCTGGTATCGGGTCCGCCAAGCACTCTGTCTAATGCAGCGTCTGCAGCATCCAATCCTTCACTCTTCGAGTCAAGCTTCTCGCTGAGGACATCCCTTACCGAAAGCTTGTTGAAGTAATCGGTGGTAAACTCGCCTTCTTGAATAACCACATCGTCTAGCATCTGCTTTTGCGACGCCTTGCGAAGAATATTGGCTTCAATTGTGTGTTCGCTGACCAAACGGTAGATGTGAACGTCGCGGGTCTGTCCGATACGATGGCATCGATCTTGACATTGCTTGTCCATTGCAGGGTTCCAGTCTTGATCGTAGAAAATGACGGTGTCGGCACCTGTAAGGTTGATACCAAGACCACCCGATCGCGTGGACAGAATGAAGCAAAGAATTCGCGGGTCGTTGTTGAATCGGTCAGTAAGGATCTGACGCTGTTCCACCTTTGTAGCACCGTCAAGACGTAGGTATTTGTGGCCATGAATGTTCAGGAACAGCTCCAGGATATCCAGAACCTTAGTCATCTGAGTAAAGATGAGGGCGCGATGACCACCTGCCTGAAGTTTCCGTAGCAGTTTATCCAAGATCTGAAGTTTTCCGCAGTCATATTGAAGCAGTCGCTTATCAGGGAATTGAATGCTGAGTCGCATACGACTCTCATGCCAAGGGTCTGGCGGTGCTTCTTTCGGCAAGAATGGTGCCCATCGAACAGGCGCCGATAACTTGAGGTCCTCATCTGTGAAAGCTTCGATGCCCTTGCGACCAAGGACGAATTGTTCCATGTCTCTGGTCACAACAGCTGGTGTAACACATGAGAACTTCTCAATAGTAGTCTTGAAGCTATCGGCGCGTTGGTTGACCGTGGGTATCATGGACTGCACAAAGGTCGACTCGTCCTCGAACCATGCCATGATCTGGCGGGGGACCTTGGGCCGAGGCTTGTAGGGTCTCTTATCAGTACCAATTGTCAACAACTCAATCAAGTTCTTGCCGTAAATGGGCTTTCTCTGACGGCGCAAAGCATTCAGATAGAAGCAATGCTGTAATTCCTCGAAACGTCCCCATCTGGCGCCACTCTCCAAGTATGCATTGTTGGAAGCGACCGTGGAAGGATCCAAATGAGCATATGCGCTCTGAGCACGCACCCTCTGAGCATCTCTCAAATCACTCAATATCCTATGTGAGCTCAATTGAGAGATGCGCTCAGCCTGCGAAGTTGACAAACTCTCGCATTGCGTCGGAATGAGGTTAAGAAAGCCTAAGCTGACATCCTTCATGGGACTGGGGTCGTGAAGCAGCCGCTGGACCCTTTGTTCCGTTACATCAAAGTCTGAGACTACAGACTTTTGCATACGGAATGAGGTCATGATTGGCCGATCAACGAAAAGGTCAGGATGGTTGCAGACCTTTCGAAGTTGCATGAGACAATTGATGATGGACAAGTAATTGCCAGAGTTCAATGTATCCTTGGTATCTGCCCGAGAAAGGAACCCATCGTAGAGCTCACGTTGCCGCTTTGAGAGACGGCAAAACTCGACGTGCTCATACTTGGCGGGCATCTGCTTCTCGACATCGGCTTTCAGACGTCGCAGCAGATAAGGTCGCAAGACCTTGTGAAGCTTTGAGATGATCGCTCTCGCCTCATCGTCCATTTGTTCCCTTCCACTCTCCAAGATCTGCGATTCTGGCTTCGCGAACCAATCATGGAATTCTTGCAAGTCGGCAAATCCACCGACACCATTCTCGGCCGGCATGAGGAAGAAGAGAAGTGACCAAAGTTCTGTAAGATTATTCTGGAGAGGCGTTCCTGTAAGTAGCAGTCTCGCTTGCGTGTTGAAGCCCAACAGGGTTTGCCACCTTTGTGATTTGAAGTTCTTGATGTTGTGGGCCTCGTCTAGAATCATGTAATGCCAGCGTCGTCGTTTGAACACTTGTTGATCCTGAAGAACAAGCTGGTACGACGTAATGCATACGTTCCAAACATCGTCGTTGTTCCAACCTTGTCTCTTTCGCTTTCGCTCCTCTTGAGAGCCATAGTATGCCAAAATCTTGAAACCAGGACACCACTTCTTGAACTCCATTTCCCAATTCAGCATGACACTGGTAGGGACCACCACAAGATGCGGTCCCCAGACTTCGTGACTGCACGCTAGATGAGCAAGAAGGGCAATAGTTTGTATCGTCTTGCCCAGACCCATTTCATCGGCAAGGATACCGTTGGTGCTATTGGCATATAGACCTGCCAACCAGTCAAGACCATCGCGCTGGTACTCTCGTAGAGTTCCTCTGAGAAGGAATGGCACTTCAATTTTGTGGTTTGATGACTGCTGAGGTGATGGAAATCTGCTTCCAGGCTTATCAACTGCCATTTCTCCAGAAGACGCAGTGTCGAGCTCGGATGGCTTGGTTTCTGAGGTTGCGGGAGGCGATGTGCTATGCGCACGACTGGGCGGGTTGGTGACTGGTTCGGTTCCCGGGCTATGTGGCTTCTCTGGTAGGGACGGTTGCTCATGGGATTGTTCTGCATCAGCACCGGCCATGGCGACATCATCGTCCTGAGCGACAGGCTCCTCGGTGACTGCTTCAGTGATTTCTTGTGCATCCTGTGCAGTATCATGGGTGATGTCGTCGGCTGGTGCTGCTGGTATGGGTTCTTCCTGCACAGCTTCGGTATCTTCTTGGGCTGGCTCCTTGAGTTCTGACTTCTCCAGCTCAGACTCATGGTCGGGCATCTGAATCAAAGACATTTCGTTCTCCTCAGCACCCTCACCATCGACTTCCGACACTGCTTCCACGTCAGGCATCTCGGAATCTTCTTTTGAGTCGACTGGATCTTCCACAACAGCCTCGCTGGTCATTTTCTTTATTTCAGACTTGCCAAAGAGAAGTCCCAGGAGACCACCAGCATCTTCGTCAGATTCCTCTTCTGACTCTTCCTCCTCCTCACCGCTATCCATATCGGTTGACCCCATATCATCATCCATATCAACAGACTCATCGCTCGTGTCGGCATTCTCGGTCGCTGTTGCTTGAGCTGGGTCGACAGCGTCCGTGTTTTCGGGATTGGGTTCGGTGGCTGGTGTTTCTTCCTCAGCGGGCTTTTCAAGTTCTGGGATATGTGCATATTTCTCTCGCAACTGCTCTTGTGTCAAGTTTTCGTCGCCAACGTCCTTCTGGTCTTCCTCATCGTCGCCTTCTTCCTCGTCCGATGACATATTGTCACTGTCGGCGTCTTCGTTCTCGTTATCTTCGTCTTCTCCAGATGCAAGGCCAAGCTCGTCATCATCGTCGACCATACTCATGTCGTCACTGAGATCATCAAATCCATCCTCCTCGTCCTCCGAGAGCTGTTCAGAGTCCAGTCCTGCTCTTCGGGCTTGGAGTTTTTGTTCTGAAAGGTTGACAGCTTCGTTCAATGCTGCCTTGACCCTCCTCTGCTCTTCCTGTTCCCACTCGGCCAACCTTCGGCGATTGACCTCATTACGGACATTCTCCCATGTACCAAATAGGGTCTTAGCCACAACTCGATATCGGGATATCCAGATTGCCCTCTGTTCGGCCTCAATCTCTTCTTCCGACTTGGGTTGACGCCGTAGCCATTCGTCCCGGCAAGCTTCGGCTATTTTCTTTGCTGTCAATCGGTGACGCTGTTGCTCCGCTAGCATGAGTTTTCTAAAATTCGTCATAGCCTTCACCATGTGATCCTGACGAGCATATTGTCTAGGTGGCTCCTCCACTGCTTCCGGTAGAAAGATGGAACATCGGCCCTGGGATAGCAAACCGCCATCTTCAACCTCCTTCTCGACCCGAAGAATCACACGAGCATCCCTCTCGGCCAGTTCGTCGTTATACTGAGGACCATCTTCGGATGCTTGTAGTCCTCCCTCCTCAACAGGGATGTCACCGCTACGAGTCCAAAAGTCCTCAAAGTTTGTACCAATCTTTGGCCTTTTGCGAACCTGGTCAGGATGCACAAGAGGAATATCCCCAGATCGTCCGACTCTTAGCTTAATTCGGGGCGATCGATTGGTAGAATTTGAAGTTCGAGAATCCTGTACTGTGTCGTCTTTTGTGACTGCATCGCTAAATCGTGCTGATCGGCGGGATCGAGTCGAATTTTTCGGCGGGGGCGGGGGAGATGGACTTCGTCGACGGGTAGAGCGGGAAGAGGTTCGGGTTTCTGCAGGCTTTTCTGAAGATTTTGGAGTCGATGCGGGTGCTTGCTTCGAGGGAGCTCTAGTGGCGGGGCTGGCTTTGTGAGAACCATTTGGCATTTTTCTCGAATTGCCATTAGTCAACTGGATTTCTGCCTTGGGCTTTGGAGTCGAATTTGCGCCGGTAGATCTTCTTGATGTTCGAGCTTTGCTTGGAGGAGTAGGTTCTGGTAGAAGTGTGTTGATACGGCCAGATTTGCGACGGCCATTCTCGGTAAAAGATGTTGGACCGTCGGCAGATATTTTCTTCCATGGAGGCGAAACTGGTTTTATCTTTTTCGGTGTGCTTTGAGGGGGTGTCGACTCTCGTGTGCGTCGTCTCTTTGCAGGTCGTTCGTCATGGATATTGTCGGACTCATGATGATTCTCGGTGGCGGGCGCATCTCCATTTGTTTCAACAACACCATCCATTGAATCCCCCAACGCGTCATCCCCATTAGTATATCCCTCAGGCGCGTCTTGATCGGTTTTTATCGCATCAGGATCCGACTTGGGGAGCACGTTGGCGGTCGACGCGGTCTCGGACATAGTCGCAACGTGGGGACAAGAGACGCTGTGGGCGTTTCCTCCGCGAAGCTATCATTTGCGGGGTCGGAATTAATGTCTACGGAATCGTAGCGTTTCAGCGGATATTCATACAAAGTTTGCACATGTTCAGAGGCCTTGCGGGCGAACTGCGTGGAATTTAGTCACAAAATGCAATGTCGTCAGCAAAACTTTTGAGCTGGGGAAAGAATCGAGGATGCACGCCCCTAGAACCTTCAAATGAGCTAACCGAAAATGGCCCGGCACGCGCTTGCTGATGCCTGAGGCGCCACTTTTCGGTTGAGAATCATCACAGCCTCGATTGGCTAAAGCTTCAACACTGAGCCATCTCATCACGTCACAGAGCAATTGGACGCCGACGACATTGTCCCATCGGCCGAGGTAGGTCTTGATTGATTCTGTGGTACTGCCAATTGATGTCGCTAAAGGTGTTTTTGTTACAGATGCTCCCCCAACGAATTGCGCGGGCCTCGGCCCTGCGTAGCGGCATGGCAGCTGCTCGACGACTCCCTACGATCCAACGCCGAACTTTCCTCCCTGAGCAGTACACCGATAAGAAGGTCATCGATGCGAAGTACCCCGAGCCACCCAGCATGACCGAGGCGGAGGACCCTGGAATGGTCAGTGACAAGGAGATATAAAGAGGAGCCGAAACTGATGATAATATCGCAGAACGGCGGCTACATCAACCCACCCCGAATTAAGCGCCAGTTCCGTGATCCCCATGCCAACTGGTGGGATCCTCAGGAGCGACGAAACTTTGGTGAACCCATTCACGAGGATAACGATGTTCTGGGAATCTTCTCTCCCTGGGAGTACACCTGGACCACCGCCGGTCCTGGTGCTATCATGGTCGGAACCTTTATCGCTGTTTTCCTGAGCGTTACTGGAGTTGTTTACCTTAACTACCCCGATCGTCCCGCCTACCCCCGATCATTTGAGGGTGGTCTCGAGCGAGAGCTTGGTGGTCCAGGAGCTACAAGGGTAAGTGGACAATAGGAAGTGGGATATCCTCAAGCTAACAATCAATAGGCTCGCATGGAGGGCGATGAGGATCCTTGAGCCAATATGCTCATCTGTACATAAGAAAGAATGGAAAGCAATGGATTGAATGAGTGCACATTGATGTATCTGTGAGAATACGCAACCAGTATTGGTGAAACAGGACTGTTAACATGATGTAGACAGTCGGAATAAACGTGAAAGAGAAGTAAGTTATATCATTCTTTCAATGATTGTAGATTTGATTGGTATGTATATGAGTCGTATTGTTACGCTCAAACATTGCTTGTTTGCAGTGTCTAGAGGTTTGACGGAAACTGTTATTATGGAAATCCAACTTGTATTCCCACAAGATCTCTAATGGATATCAATTTGTATTGCGGATCGTCTAATAGGAATTATAAATTACCTGTTCCCCGCTACTGGTATCGGCCCAGGCAACAGAGGTGACAGCAGCGTTCGGGATACTAGTCTCATGTACTCCTTCCCACAAACTCGTTGAAGGCAGTTTGAGCAGGAGCCAGCGAACCTATCTGTGCCTCAAAAACTGGGCTAGTTCGTTCCAATCGCTTTCACTCTCCCATCCTACCTCAGTACTCGTCCCCGTCTATCCATCATCAAGATGAGGTACAAGGACTGGGACGTTCTCCTCTTCGAGCAAAGCTCACCTGTTCCCCTGCAAGAATTCAAGGTGGGATGCTATGCCGTCGAAGATACGGGTAAGTCTTTGCACGCGACACTGATCCTGTTCTAAGAACGGCTGCAGAGTGTCCGCAAGCTTCTGGAATTCCGATCGTCACATGCTTTGTCCCCAGCCTTGAGCCAGGCACTCCCTTCCAGATATCGATCCACTCTTGGAAGCAACCAAACATCGAACAACCCAACGATGCCAACGACGAAGACTGTACGTCTATTGGTGCTAGACTCTTTATCGATGGGGGTCTCGTTGCGTATGTGGCCCTTGCGAACTGAAGGTGCCGACTGAACTGACGTGTTAGGTCAACCTTTACAAATAAGAGCATCTCCTGGCCTTGCATTATATCACACATAGATGCCAAGAAGGTCATCAGATTCCCCATTTTCCAACGAGAGCTTCTCCGTCAGCGCCACTGGAGCGCAGCCGACAACCTTGGTCGCATCAAACTTGTTATCAGCGAAGGTGTCTGTCACGGCTCTGAAGAGAGCCATGGCTCTGAAGACAAGACCTTCGAAAAGGTCCATAATTTGGTGATATTTTCTTTTCAGCATGCACCCCAAGGTCCGTAATAGAGCCCTAGAGTCTATTCTGGTACTAATACTTTACAGATCTGCTCGAACGCCTAGAGATAGCATGGCCTAACCCTTCCATGTGGCGGCGACTACAACAATCCGCGGCCTCGCAGACTGCTTCCCGCTCCCAATTCACAAAGCAGCCTGTCATGCAGCAACCACTTTACGAATTTCAAGGCCAAGCACTTTCCGAGTACAATAATACTGCTCATCCTGGAACACCTTCCTTCTTTTTAACTCATCAGTCCGCCGTCGAATGTGCAAATGCTCCGATGAATGCGACAATGTCACCCTGGAACCATGCCGTTCCACCACACATTCAGAGCACAGCGCCACATATGTCAACTCCCGATGTGCCCTTTCGCAAAGAGAATTGCCAGATTCCAACGTGGCCAGGTTCACCCATACTCGCTGATGCTTCGTTTGCATTGGGCCATCTATCGCAACAACAGGTATTGCAGCAGATGTGCACCCCATCGAACGGCAGTGTTCCCATACCTCTCGTCCGACCTCAGAGTGCTGCAGTCAATAGGTCAGTCGAACTCGGCCGAGCGCCAGCAGGGAATCCTGCGAGGCTTCTTTTCGCTGGAACGACTTTGGACGCAGCCAAGAGATCAGCAAAGAGAGCCCGTACTGATACTCCAACATCTACACTAACCGTAGAGGAGGAGGAGGAAGTTCGAAAGTGTGATTCCCGATTCAATTTCAGTCCTTTTGGAATGGCTAGTATCCCTGGCGGCGTCGCTTAGTCGCAAAGTATTTCTGATGTAGCATAGATAGCGTCAAGTTTCGGAGATTTTGTCAATACAAATGATGCTTTATCAGCCTGTTCTAGAGTTCCGGGCTTCCGCGTTGATACCTTAAGTTGCAACAAGATTGTCCAAGGTAAGAGCGGCCTAGCAATTCTCAACCTCTTGTGCGACAATTGTAATACCTTGTCTCGTCATTTTGACTCAAACATGGAGATATCAGGGCCGGTAGCATAACCTCCGTTCTCCGATACTGATATCAATCGTCGAACATATTTCGAAGCCATATATCCTGGGATGTTCGGTCTCGGGTTTGCTTTAAAGTCCGTCATGCTGCGAAACTTGAAAAGTAGGGACTGTTCGTTCTCTTCTAAACGGTCTGATTTGGCTTGGTCGAGTAACACAACTTCTCATCTTCAAGCCTCTTGCTTATATCGTGTAGCCACTGCCGATAGTGAGATGGACTGCCGAAGTGGATGATCTGCTATTTGGTTCTTGTTAGTGGATGATCTGGTGCGGGATCACCATGGTTGAAGATCTTACCATGCGTTCAGCGAAGAGGATGTCAATCTCAGCTCCGTTGTCTTCGAGACACAACCAATTATATGCAAATCCTTCGCTCGAAGGATACAGGCTACTTTTACGAGCTTATTCGACGGAACGGAATCAGCGGTAGTCATCTGAGGCTTATAAGGACATCCGAAGAACCCACGGCGCCCGGTCTCCGCCATGGGCCACGATTTCAGGCCTACTGGGCTACACGATCTTATCGTAGTACGCCTTCCTCTTGGTCAATGCCGCTGAAGTCATCGCGGGATGCCACATCTCGTGCTTGCCACAACTGCAGGTGAAGATCTTGAGGGAAAGTGTAAGACGAGAAGCGCAGCATGAAGTTCTTCTTCTGCTGTGTGACATTGCGGTAGAAGTGAGCGGAAGATGAGGTTAGGTTTAAAAGCATGTCTCCCGTTCGCATAGCTCAGAGCTGCTCACGGTTGACTGTTCTCTACACTTCGCATCTGATACCGATACGCATAGTTCAAGATGGCTTCTATCATGTCCGCCCCAGACTACTCAATGGCTGCGACGAGTCGTTCGCACCTGAGTGTCCGTCTGCCAAAAGAAACTCTCTACTCTTCTCTCAGAGAATCATCTCGCTACTTCAACTTCGACTCAGAAACTGCAAAGCTGGCCCGCGATGCTGACGAGTGGCTTGAGACTCATCGTGGTGCTTCTGGCTCTAACAAAGACAGAGACGCCAATGGTGTTAGTCGTCCGTCGTCTATTGCGCCGAGTAATTTTAGTGTTCGCTCTTTGCCAGCTGATTATAGCATGCCCGAACATCATGGCAAGGAATATCCTCATCCTGTTATGGGTTCCGTTCGGTATAACGAGATTCGACCTAGATCTGCAGTGCCGACGGAGAGTACTGAGAAACTACAATCAGTGCCTCCTGAGAGCGGTGCTGAACACTCAGGTGCTCAACAAGAGTATCCTACAGGAGTAAAACTCGCTTTGATCACTCTCGCTCTCTGTCTAGCAGTCTTTGTCATGGCCCTCGGTAAGTCAATCCCATACCTACTAAACCTTACTAACACGTCAGACAACTCCATCATTGCAACAGCAATTCCAAGAATCACTGACGCCTTCGAAAGTCTCAATGACGTCGGGTGGTACGGCTCAGCATACATGCTCACGACAGCCGCACTGCAGCTCTTCTTCGGCAAGCTGTATACCTACGGCAGCATCAAGTGGACGTTCCTAGCAGCCATTGCCATCTTCGAGGTGGGTAGTCTCATCTGCGGTGTCGCTCCCAATAGTGTGACCCTCATCGTCGGACGCGCCATTGCCGGCGTCGGCGGCGCAGGTATCTTTGCTGGCGCTCTTACTATCCTTGCCTTTTCTGTACCTCTTCATAAGAGGCCTGTTTATACTGGTCTTGTTAGTGGTATGTGGGGTATTTCTTCTGTTGCGGGACCCTTGCTTGGTGGTTTGTTCACAGACAAGGTATCGTGGCGATGGTGTTTCTACATCAACCTTCCCATCGGTGCTATCACTGTTTTTGTCATTCTTTTCTTCTTTCCTGAACCTGTGAGGGATATTGAGCCTGCGACTTGGCGAGTTCGCTTCTGGCAGCTCGATCCGATCGGGACGGCCATCTTCATGCCTGCCATTGTGTGTCTTCTGCTCGCTCTTCAATGGGGTGGTGTTGACTATGAGTGGAGTGACTCTACCATCACGTCTCTGTTCATGCTGGCTGCCTTTCTTCTCATCTTGTTTGTGTTTATGCAATACAAGATGGACGAGAATGCAACTGTTCCCCCTCGTATCGCTAAGATGCGCAGTGTCTGGGCCGGTGCCTGGTTCTCTTTCAACACAGGCGCATGCTTTCTCACGGCCATGTATTTCCTACCCATCTGGTTTCAAGCAGTGCAGGGCCAATCTCCCATCATGTCCGGCGTTCGAAACCTCCCCATGCTTCTCGCCATCGTTTCTTGCGCCATGGCAGCCGGAGCAGCAGTCAGTGCCTGGGGCTACTACACACCCTTCATGATCGCGGGATCAATCCTCATGGCCATAGGTTTTGGCGTCATCACCACGTTTGAAGTCGAAACCTCAACAGCCAAATGGGTAGGCTACCAGCTCATCGCCGGGATAGGCGTAGGCATTGGTCTGCAACAATCCCTCATCGCGGTCCAAGTTGTGTGCGAAATGGTCGACATTCCCACAGCCACAGCACTCATCGTGTTTTCTCAAACTCTCGGCGGCGCGTTATGTGTCACAGCGGGCAACACGGTGTTTACAAACACGCTCATCAACAAGATCCACGAGCATGTGCCTGGATTGGATCCTTATTTTGTCATTGCGACTGGCGCTACGAACATTCGCAGCGTAATAAGAGAGGAGTGGTTGGATGGAGTTATTCGGGCGTACAACGACGCTTTGACAACGAGTTTCTATGTTGGTGCTGGGACGGCTTCAGCGACGATTATTGGGGCTTTGTTGGTTGAATGGAGGAGTGTCAAGGGGAGGGAGATTGAGATGGCTGCTGCTTAGGTTACATGATTGGTGCGTCATTCCTTTGGATGGTTGGTGTTGATGAGCGGGTGATAAAGAGGAAGAGTGAGTGTGGAAGGAGTTGCTGCATTTACTGGTTATGAGTACATGAGTTGATGACATCGCCGTTATGGAGTGTGTCGAACGCGACGATAGTTACCCTGGAGCATAGGCGGGTTAAGTGTGATCACGTCTCAGCGATCCGATTTAACGAGACACAGCTTGAGTGCAAGTTCAAAAAAAGAGTTTAACTTAAGGATGGAATTTCAAGTTGTGTTTTACGTTCCAATTGTATCTTTCTATGTCGTGAGAGTTGCGGAGATTATAAATCATTGCAGAAAATACTGTGAATATGAAGCCTGACCACAAAGCTAACAAACCAGCTTCACGGAGCTTCATGCATTTAAAGAAATATGTCTAAAAAATCACGCAATAGAACCTTTTGTAGTTTTCATTATTTCATTATCTATTCACTGACCATATGCGTGTGTTGCAAGATGAAGCCGTGAGTGGTGGTCAGCATCAATGAGCCATCAAAGTGCCCCGCCAGTTCAATGAGCTTGGACTGCATCGAGCTACTCTGTATTGGAGTGGAATTGCATGTACGCTTATGCGCGACAAAAAAATCGCTCAGTCTTGGAGGGTTGATTTCCAGAGACCTTGAGGATCTTAACAAACATAAGAATAATTTGCAAAAAGAAAAAGGGAGGGCTCAACCGGGGATTGAACCCGGGACCTCCTGCAAGAGTGATAACCCAAAGCAGGAATCATACCGCTAGACCATTAAGCCGAATCGATTTGTTTAGAAGCTAACGTCGTTATCATCGTACTTGTAGGCTACACGCCGTTCATTGGAGGTTTCGTCCATCTCGATTCAACCATATCAACAACCCATGTCAAGCCAACGATAAGCTTATTCTGAGAGGACTGACTCTTGAAATTTACGATGCACTAGTAAGTACCGTATCCGGCCATTTAGATGCCGTTTCTGTAGTTCTGATATCTACCACTCGTTTGAACATGTGAAGCTATTTCCATGTGTCTCAAACAATAGGCCATGAATGTCAAAGAGATAAAGAACAGAACACACATATCCCCAACATGACCATGTGAGATTCTCAACAAGACATATCATTCGTTTCTAATCTACACATCATAAAGCCATGTCGGGTTCTATTTTCCTCATGAAGGTGTGCCCAATTCCTACTCCATCCTTCAAAAACATCCCGGGGTATCCGTATTCCTGACTCGCAGTGCAGGGAACATCCGACGCGAGGAACCCTATGTTACCCCGACAAGTTGTCCCGCGTCAGATAACAGGGATGGAATGCAACAACGATTTATCACCACTGACAATACAAGTCGCACCTATCCGTAAGACTACTCATCAATTCCGCTTTCAGGCGACAGTTCGCGACGGTGGCTTGGCTTTCTCACCATCTCCACTAGCTTATTCGAACAACGTTGAACGAATTCAGCTCAGTATCAATTTATCTTTATAAACCGTCGCGTCGGCTGCCGAGACGAGACGGTCAGCTTAGACCAACCCAGCCCAACCTCTCTTATCATCCATAATCATACAATTCTTGCATCCCATTCTAGCCGAAGTCTTGCTGACCCGCTGACACGTCAGTCAGTCCCTCGCTGGCAGTTTGTGCACGTTCACCGCAGTCTGAAGCAAAACTCAAGGCGCATAAAGATCCGGGACACGGTCGTTAAAACTTAATTTGGATACATAAACAAGCACTTCCCCAGATTTTGTTTTCATCAGCAGCAACAGCAGTCATGGCTTCCCTACCCACACCGCTCACTCTCATTCAAGAGATTGAGGATGTCGCCATCACCACAGCCGATAAGAAGCTCAATTGTTCGTTCACTCTACAAGTCCATTTAAGACACTTTACTGATTAGCGGAAATAGTGCCAATCTCAAAACCTCTCGGAATTGACCCCCAGGCAAAACTGTCCGGCCGAAGTCGGCGGTCGGGGCGCTCTATCGGTATCTCTACACTATGGTTCCTCTTGGTCAAAATACCCATCATAGTGATTGTTCTTCTCATAACTTGCGCTTGGTTATGCCTTCAGGGTCGCAAGAAGAAGGAGGTTGTGAAATGAAGCCTGCGACAATTCAAGAATGAACAGCCACGTGTCGGAAACTAGAGCGCCGGTTCGCTCAGCTCAGAGTTGTCAGCTCTGGGTATCACCGACATAGCCTCATGATCATGCCTGTATCTGTGAGATGAGGCAGAGACCGGCGATTACCAGAGGCACTGCCCGAGTCTTCCGACCACATCACCCTACACACATCGCAATTATCTCACCGACCCTGGCACCGAGTCGCTCTCATTCACAGCGACAAGATTACGAAAGAAACGAAGAAAAGATAACGACCACCACACAAACGCCGGAGGATAACAGAATTGTCCTCTAAATTTAGGCCACAGAAATAAAGTAGTCCGATTGCTAGCCTAAGCTTGTATAAGATGACCAAATGATTTCGTCTCTTATGCTTGCAGCGGCCAATTCTTCTGATACCCTGGCGCAACGATACGCTCAGTCACACAAGCCGACCAGCGACGAGAACAGGACCTGAGAGAAGAACGACGCTGCGCCGCTATTCCAGGAAGGATTCATTTGGGGGGCATTTAAACAATTATGCGGTTGAGTATAGGGGTATTTTCAGCATCAAGCGGCTCTGCGATGTGCTCCTGTCGGCGAACAGGAGAGGAAAGATCGGCAAGGCTTGGCTGACTGGAGGCGCTTGCAGTCGAAGTTGGTGATCGCTTCAGGATGATCACCAAAAGGATGATAATGAAACCACGACTGCAATTTGAAAGCGAATTTCTTTGAACAAGATTCCTTGGACATATTTCAATTAAAGAATGTATATATTCATCTTCTGGATCATGAAGCGGGTGCCCAGTGTTTTCTCAATGATTGAACCAAGAGTCATTCTCCAGGCTGCGCTGTAGCCACAGCGGGATCTCCACTGTTTCCCGTCTCGTCTCTCAGCCCTCAACTGTCAATCGGTCTTACCATCCAATCTGTTTTACTCCTGATCATGATTCCTTAGATGGGCTTCTTGACTAGTATGCATCATTCAAAGCACATACGCAACTCTTTGCCTAATGGACTACAATGCAACATCGGCCATCGTCCCTAATGAGGGACACTACCTCATCAGGCTAACCTAGAATCTGATTGACAAGGGTCCAGCTAATGTCCCCCCATATCGCCTGATAAGGCTGAAGGCTGACCTTGACCCTGACATGCACAATCCGCCATGTTCAACAGGAAACGTCGCGACCTCACAGATGAGGAGCGTCTCAGCGGCTATGACCTCGAATCCCCCCTCTCCCAGCGCTGGAAGCCTCAATACTCTGTCCCACGTAACTCACTAGAGTCGCGCATCACAGATAAAGAGAATGGCCCTGGGGAAAGACCGCGCCATGTACCACATCCCCTCTCCTTTGGGAGGAATAGACGTGACATGGATACGTTTGCGGGCGGTATTCGACAGAGTCACGAGGAAAGCGAAGATGAAGAGGAGTTTTCGGATCCCAAGCTTTGGATAGAGACTGTTTCGGAATTGTACATGAATGAACTCGATAACAGAGCAAGATGGGATCCGCGATGGCTTAACGTTACTCGACGAGAGCGCTTCGAGGGCTTGGAGTCGGTTACTGTCTCGGTCATCGATTATCTCGCGAATGACGAAGTGGAAAAAAGCGAGCTCATCACCACGAAGAAAGACCTCGCAGCAGCCATCAACACCAGGCCAGACGGTTCTCAAACGAGAGTCGTCATGGTCAGCGATTTAAGCCGTTTCGTCATGGGCGCCCTAGGTTAGCTATACGCAGTCGACCCCGAATTCTGGTACGAGCATCTCATCGCCTCAGGCTACTCCGCTAGCGACAGCGGCTTAAAGCTGAAGAATGCAGTATGGATGAATTGGAACGAGAGAGAAACACAGTTTCGACACAGACCATTACCTGGAATTGGTCAACGGACTGAGTGGAACGTTGCGCGGAGGTCGGCGAAAAACTGGGCTCATCTTCGTTGGGGAAGGCTTGGTGCGCTTCATTACCTGGGTCGACCTGGTTTTCACGAAGACGAGATCGCGGGTCGGATATCTGATGGACGTTGGACTATTGAGCGCGATGTTGTTCTTGACAAGACGGGGTTACTCTTGACGGACAAGAGGAAGAAGCGCGCCGAACAAAAGATACAAAAGAAGGAAGATAAAGCAGCAAAGAAGAAGGACAAGAAGAATAACAAAGGGTTTGTTCTACCTGAGATGCCGAAGACCACGGTCAAGCTTGAGGGCACGGCGGGTAGGATCAAGAGGTCCAATGTCTATCGGCCTTACAGTACTTTCTTTCCTATACTTCATCGGAATGCGGAGTATTGGAAGGATAGGGATCTTAGGGTCATGGCACCGGAGGGTATTGGGTATTGGTCAAGTGTCGACAAAGAAGGGAGGAAGACGAGTAAGTATATCCTCTGCTCGACTAACCGAACCTTTGCCCCAACTGACACATCTAGTCATTCTGGTCTTTGATCCACCCCGAACGATGCGCAACGACAAAACAAAGGAGATAACCCCATCTCTCACATTCATGCCTCGAGCCATGGAATTCGAATCCTACACAGACGAAGAACTATGGCGAACAGCTGGTCCAGGCGAAACATATCTCGATCCTCCTCCACAGATCCTCACGAGAAAACAGCAGAAAGAAGAAGAGAAGAGACATAGAAAGAATAGACCGCAAGATGTCAAAGGAAATGAGGACGAGAGACTAGCTGCTGCTGGCGTGAGCAAAGAGGATCATAACAGCGACTACATCGACTCCAGTGATTCAGAATATGATGTGGAGCATCAAACCAAGCTGAGGAGCATGTACAAAACTCGACAATCCTACGTCCGCGATCGAGATTTCGCGAGGAAATACTCTCTATCGACTATGGATCTAATGTCCCGATATCTCACCAACATCTCACCCATAGAACTGTTCCAGGAAGGCTCCGCAATTCAGTCGCTCCTCACACGCTTATTCCTCGATGATCTCTGGCAACTTCTCGCCGAACTCCGTCTCATGCAAGATCACATCGATTCCGACCTCGGCGCAGACCTACACATGCACTTGCTCCAAGATGCAGGCACCGTTACACGGCAAAACATGGCTTGGATAAGATCTACACTCCAAGAATTAACCGAGTGGACAGAGCATGCTAAAAAGTCAAAGATACTCGGGTTTTCTGAAGAGCTGGTCGAACTGGGAGAAGAGCTAGTATCTCTTAAAGCAAGATCTGAACAAACACTTAACTTTCTCATTGCTTCGACGGGAATTACGCAGAGCGCTCTTGTTATTGATCAGACTTCTGGTATCAACAAGTTGACGGAGCTGGCGTTTTTCTTTGTCCCGCTGAGTTTCATTACGGCTGTGTTTTCGATGCAGGTTGCTGAACTTACCGATGCGCCGCCTAGTATATGGACGTGGGGATTGTCACTTGCTGTTGTGTTTCTTGTCACGTACATGATACGTATCTTCTTGCGATCGCCTTCAGTGAAAGACTTCACCAAGACCGTCCGTGTAACAATCCTCAACCGGTGGACACCGAAAAGCCGCTCTTCATCTCTCCGTCTCGACTCCATCAGCAACCGCGCCATCTGCAAGTTCACATTCGCCGCCACTTTAGTACTGTCCAGCGCCTGTGTGGTCATCGTGGTGGCTCTTTTATTCATTTTCCTTCTCTACTTTGGTCTATGGGCTGGGATAGTAGGTACAGCATTGTACTTTATCATCACCAGGTGGCCTGAGGCCGCAGTCCTGGCTCCATGTTTCCTGGCGATATGCATCGCGGCGGTTGGATTCGGCGCGGTTTGTTATTGGAACACGATCATAGGAGAGCGCTTGGAAGATTGGCTCGATGGTGCTGGTGACTGGATTATGTCCTGGTTTCCGGAGAATTGGGGGACGGACTTGGTCGATGATGAGGATCTGGATCGGGAGGGTGTCAAGACATATGCTCGACAGCGCATTTTCTTTCCGTCTAACTAGTAATTGGACGGCTTGTTGCGTTGAAGATGATTGTAGAGGAGGTGATTGCTGGCAAGTTGCATATGGTGTGCCTTGGATCTGTAACTTTCCACCTCTATGTTGAGACTTTGTCAGCCATCGAAAGCATAATACGGTCACCTTTTTTTGAGATTCTAAGTATAAGGAACACTCTTCTGTTGTGTAGTCAAAGTGTATCGCGAAGACGAAAGTACCTGGGATAGTTTGACCTGCAACTAAGCTGCCTCAAATGATCCTAATATTTAGGATCTCCAGATAAAGTAACGTAAGTTTAGGGAAAACTTGGCCAAATTATTTTGTCCCTTATGCCAACTCGAAAGTCTGTTGCAGTGCACGGCCAGACGGAAGTCTGCATCGATTAGAATTCTTGCGAAAACAAACTCTGACGGGCAGCTGCGTCGCAGATGCATCCCTTCTTACTTTACCTGCCGACAGAAGCGCACGTCTTCAACAAACAGCATCTTCTCCCACACATCTATTGAAAGGCATCTTCTACATCCTTTCCAAAGCATCGTCATCATCATCATGAAAGATTCCGGCGAGCAGTCCACGGACGCTCTATGCGCCTCTTCACCCACTAGCGGCCTCGCCAAAGCTCTCATCGAAGGGCGATATCCAGACGTCACCATCACCTGCGGTAACCGCGAATTCAAGGTTCATCGTTTGGTGGTCTGCACGCAAAGCCCGTGGTTCGATCTGGCCTTCACCACTCCGCCCAAGGTAGGCACCTACCTATGTCAGTGAATCACTGCCACGATCTCTATTCTAACTTTTATAGAAACGCACCATAAAAAATGTGGAGATTAGGGATGTTAAGCCCGATGTTTTCCAACGATTCATCGAATTCCTTTACACAGGAACGTATACCCTCGATGGCAACATGCCTGCAAAGGAAGTCACGAGTTTGAAGGCCGAGGAGATCGAAGCTAGACTGAAGAACAACCCCGGATGTGCGCTCCCTGCTAAGCCCGAATCGATGCAGGTAGACTCGCCGAAGCGCTCTGTTAGAAGATCTACTAGGTTGAACTCGACTACAAGCTCAACAGGCGAGACGCCCGCCCCCGAACAGCCTCAGACTCAGTCCCAACAACACGAAAAGCTTCAACAACATGAGAAACCCTCTCTGCAGGCCATCGAGATGACCCTCAATCTATACCAAGTCGCCGTGACCTACGGTGTACGCGCTCTTCAATTGCTCACAAGAGATCGCTTCTATAAGCTAGGAAACGACCGTTGGGTGACAACATCATGGGCCTCCTACGAGGCAACACAGGAATTCGAAGAGACTTTGCTGGACATTTATTCGATACAAGACGGTGACCCACTGTGGATGGCAGTCACTGTGATGATAAGGGACAAAGTCGAGAATGACGAGATGAAAAAACGGATGAAGCAAATGACTGTCGAACATCCTGATTTGGTGGACTGCCTTGTACAGAGCATGCGTGTTTCTGATGACGAGATCAGGGTAGCTGTTGGTA
This sequence comes from Fusarium multiceps, assembly GCA_028416715.1. Classification (NCBI taxonomy): domain Eukaryota; kingdom Fungi; phylum Ascomycota; class Sordariomycetes; order Hypocreales; family Nectriaceae; genus Fusarium; species Fusarium multiceps. The sequence goes on along the minus strand of JAQPZZ010000039.1, from coordinate 234,457 downwards.
ACTAGAGAGAAGGCCAGGAGCAGCAAACATACGAGGCAGGGCACGAAGCTGGGCAAGAAGCAGGGCATGAGGCAGGATCCGGCCCTCTGAGCGGTACTGAAAGGGCTGTGGCTTAGCAAGTCTTTTTTGGGCGAAAGATCGAGGAGGAGGAGGAGGAGGAGTAGTCTTGTTGTTTTGTTCAATAGCTTCTAATTGAAGGGTTATCCTAATGCTTAGGTTACCAAAATAAATTAGGCTATGCTTGTCTAACTTACCATAAGGTGACCAAATTATTTCGTCTCTTATTCTGTATTTGTCTAACTTGCCATAATGTAACCAAATTATTTTATCTCTTATTCTGTATTGACTGACTTACTGTGTTCCTCAACGCCATCTCGTATCTGTAGGAGCAGTCAATCGGTCTCTTCATCGACGTGTGAGACGCTACCGTCCGCGAGGGTGCTGCGACTCGTGAGGCCGTCACTGCCTCTGCTCAGGAGACCAACACCAACATGAACGTCCTTTGTCAACTTGTGGCCGAGCAGCGTGCTTTTGTCGCCGGCGCCTACTGGCAACCGCCCAGAGGTGACCAAGTTGTTTCGTTCGGCAGTCAACCTTGATTAGAGGAGCCGGATCCGTAGTGTCGGTATGATGTAGTCGTGGCATTTGTCTGAGTGTGGAAGTGCCTGATGGAGGCCTCTGGCTATCTGCAAGCTTGGGTACAGATGTGTCTGCCTACAAGATGATGTGTTTATCAGTGACGGTGTTCTCCCACATTGCCGCAGCCACGCGGCCTGTAGTTGATGGACCTGACCTTGACTGATATTTTGAGCAGCGAGGAGACAGTAGAGCTACAAAAGGTTGTGGAGCGGTCTCTTGCGTGTCTTCGCTGGGACTTACATGGTCGAAGCTCCATGGACAGACCATTCGCCGCAGCCATGCTCGTGATTGACTACGAGCCCTAGAACGCGAGTCAGCCTTGATGGTATGAGGTGTCGCGGGATGTCTGTCCTTGCCGAGTATGGAAGTGACCGATGATGGCTTCGTGGTTATCTGCGAACTTGACTAGGTAGATGGGTAACAGAAGGAATGTCCTTTAAGGCTTAGGCTACCAAAATAAAGTAGCCTAAATGCTGATCTGAATTAGCACAAGATGACTAAACTATTTCGTCTCTTATGCTTGCAGCGGTCAATTCTTCTGACACCTTGCGGCCTAGGTACAGATACGTTTGCCTATGAGATGATGTGCATCAACCACACCAGTATGATGTCGCGGCCAGGAAGCCACGTAATGAATGAGCTTGAGCTTGACCGATCGTTGGAGAGACGAGGAGTCTACGACAGGTTCTGGAACAGTCTCTTGCAGGGACCTCCATGAATGGAAGTCTTGCGGACGAGCATCTATGGTAGTCATGCCATGTAACTGACCCCGAGTGAGTTCGTCGATTTCCTAATCCAGTTCGCGGATATCGGCACGTCGAATGAGCTGTTGGTGGTCTCTAACCAGAACTATCTGATCAAGACTGAGGAATGATGCCGGCATTATCTCAGCTGTCTCTTCGACCGTGAGGTTTCGACTATCAAGATTCGAGGACTCAATGCTGCGACCAAGCTACAGTGCTTGGTTAACCCGCGTAGTTCAACCCAAGATTATTTCATTTGTGAGAATTTTGGCGTCGTTTGTCCGTAGTCGTGTGTCTCTGACCTGTCCTAATCTCGGCCATTACCCAAAAGATATGTTTATACGTCCACCTATTGTACTAATAATCATGTGGACGTAAATTTACGTATTTGCATATTCGCATTCAGAAGCAAGGGTCAAGAATAAGCATTTTGTAATTTGAGCCGGGAACCGGGCAACAACCTGACAGTCGAATGCCAAGACGTTGAACAGATGGCAGACACATGGACTGCAGATCAATCGCCCAGCTCCGGTTTGTCCAAGCTCCGAACATCGGCCCCACAGTAAGACGGACAAACGGTTAAGCCAAGACAAGAGAGGAAATGTCCGATTTTCTATTGTCACTCTGGCGGAAACTGTCGTCATTTGATTGATTGATCTACATGCTGCGCCCTGTCAGTTACAGCCTGTAACTACAAGCCGTACAGTAGTAGCTGCTGCGTTGCATCAAAGGATGCAAGTGACATGTTGGTACGTAAGCGCCCCATCCTCCTCATTAAGGCGGACTCCCATGCATGCCCGTTTCATTTCTAGCCAGTCAGCTATTTTGCGTTCTTTTTCTTGTCTAACGCATGGAAAACATGGCTTATGGGCTGAGTTTCTTTTGTATTCAGGGGGATTACGCCTCATGCAGTCAAAATTACAGGTGGTGTTACAAGGCTACAGCCGATGGAAGCTAAAAATATGGATAGGCTACTTGCTAAGCACTAAGGAATAGTGTCAAATAAATTTCCCCTTTGTATCGATAATATGGAAATCTCCTGAATATCGGTCAACTTTACGCTCAGACTTGTAACAAGATCCGTGCTTTAGAAGGAGCTCAATGTTTCATCGTGGGTTCGTCAACCTGCAAACTCAGTGGAGTCTATGGCATGTGCCAACTCTTGAGGCTGGCTGGGCGCTGTAATGTACCCATTTTAGCCATTTCCAAAATGCACATGCAGCAGCCTCCAAACTTGGAATTTACAAAAAAGTCACTCAAAAAGTATAATCACGTCCGCGGCTGGACTTATCCGAGGAACTTGAATCCTTCACAATGGCGCTGTTTAGCTTGTCTCTCCGCCTTGACATGGACATTAGCCCCAGGGCTATCACAGCCCTAGGCGTATGCTCATCCAATTAGAGTCCGATGATCACTCTGGAATTAGCTCCTTGGCCTAAAAGTATGCCGCGCCCATCCCCTGTGGCTTCCAGCTTGGAGGCGCAAGGGTAGATCAACACGCGTTGTCCGTGGAGCTGAGAACATGTACCTCCTCACCAATACACAGTGACAGGCTACTTGATAAGATTAGGACCCGTATTCAATCTACGACTGGCAGGGTTGGGGAAACTGCCGATGTACCGTCCCATCGACCTCCTGTCTGCCTTGTCTTGTCAAGTCAAACTTATCTTCGTTACAGTCGCTTGACCTTTTTCACTCCTTTAGATCGTCACTCTTTCCTTTTCCTTGGCCTTTCCCCAACCCTGTTTTTTAAAGTTATTCTTTACCTATTTCCCTACATAGTGGTTACAACTTGTATATTGCTTCGACGGGCGCCACTTTTCGGTCTCTCCCTTGCACCTGCTACACTTCCAATTCTATACCTACAGCATTGCCTTTCTGTTTTGTTTTCCATATACAACTTTATGACCCATGGCTTCACATATTGCCCTGCCAGGCGCTGCGCGTCCTCGTCAACGGTACCGTGTGAATGGGTCGAATTGGCGATGGATTAAGAAGGGTTTTACGTTACTGTTTGCGTTTATCGTTGCCACTTTTTTACTTTACCGCTTAGTATGTACCCTTTCTTGAGCCTAAGTTTTACTGCTGACCGTGAAAAGATCTTTAATGATAGTTTTTGGAGACCATACGGACCGATATTAGAGGATACGAGAGTCACACCTGCGAATATCTCCTCTGGCGATCGAAAGTTTGTTATTGTGCTTCCCGTCGACGACTCGAGTCCCGATCTATGCAAAGTCGTCAGCAGCGCAGTCGCTTTGGGGTACCCAGCCCCTGTTATTGTCAATTGGAAGAAAGACTTTCACACCGACGCCGATGGCATTGGTCCTTCGCAATTGGGCAAGATCACTGGAACACTCAACTACCTACAATGGGCTACTGGCGATGAGGTCTCCGAAGACGAAAAGCTAGGGGAGGACGATCTGGTGCTGATGCTCGACGCCCACGATATTTGGCTACAACTACCACCCAGCGTGCTCCTAAACCGATACTACGCCAGCAATGAACGAGCGAACAAGCGCATTGCAGAGGAGTATGGTTTCTTCGACAAGGACCTCATGCAGCAGACCATTATTGCCGCCGCGCAAAAAGGCTGCATCGCTCCACGCGACAAGATCTCGAACCTCTACTGCCACGACATTCCCGACAGTACACTTCCCGAGAATGTGTTTGGCTTCTTGACAGACTTTAGCATCGGACGATACAAATACGTGCGACCCAAATATGTCAACAGTGGAAGTTTCATGGGCCCTGCAGGCGACATGCGACGATACTTTCAACGCGTCAAAGATCGCATGGACCAGGACCTTCTTGAGTTGAGGTCTGCTGAGGATCTTGCTGGTGATCAAGGTATCTTTGCCGAGGTTTTTGGCGAGCAGGAACTTTGGCGCCAACATATTCACGAAGACGACTTTGCTGCCGATAACCCCGGAAAGGAGGCAGCCATGTCGGCGCGAGACGAATTTGAGTACCATGTCGGTCTGGACTACGCGCAAGAGCTTTTCTACCCAACTTGTTACTCCGAAACTGGCGGATACTTTGTTTCTCTCGACGACGCATCTTCCATCTCCGAACACTCGAGCAAAGCAGGCGTTTCACCCCCACGCATCGGTGGTGTCCCCAACGACATTTCCGTCGCAGAAGCTCCCCTCGCTCAATTAGACAACGACGGTTCATGGGGCGACGTCTCGCTCTACGTTGACTTCTGGACAACCTCTGTCCCCGTCGCAATCCACCACAACGCCTGGCGCGACGGTCTCAAGAGCCGAAGAACAGAATGGTGGAATAAGACGTGGTACTTTCCCCACCTGCGCAACCTGTTGGAGGCGCACATGAGCGCAAACAACACGGCGCCGCTAGCGAGCATTGCCGACAGTTTGAACGTGTGGTCCTACGGCGCAAAGGACAAGGGAAGCGCTTCGTTGCTGTTTGGCAAGAACAAAGAGTCCAAGGCATGGCAGCTACGGGCTACCGACTGGAATACTGTTTGTCAAGCGAACAATGAGGAGACGCATTGGTATGACGAAGTTTTCCGAGATGGAAAGGGTTTACTATAGTGATTGGCTCATGCGGGTAGGAGTTTAATTCATAGCGTGCATTCATGATAACTAATCGATTACGACCATTATCTTGGCTTCAAAATTTACTATAATTCTTGGTCATTTTCCCACTATCGTCTTGGTTGTTCTCTTGGCTTGACTTGGCTGTTTAGCCATCGCGATTTTCTGAAGCTCGTGTGATTTCGACGTCTGCCAATTTGTCTTGGCTGACGTCTCGGCCAACCACGACAGGGATTAAAGGTACCTGCATGCAACTAATTCGAAGCAAGTTAGAGTGGTAGCTGACGAGTACCGTGCTTGGCGATTGCGCCGCGCGGCGGGCGGGAATCGACGCTATTGAAGTTCGGTCGCCGTGATGAAGCTTTGACTGGAAATGGCGTTAAGGAGATATGGTGAAGGGAATAAGATAAGGAATGGTGCTGAAGATGGAAAGGATCATGGTGTTGATCAATTGTCCAGCAGAACTTACTATTAGTTGGGTAGAGTACAGTGAGGTGTAGCCGAACAGGAGGGACGGAAATAATTCGGTTAACTTGCCGGCGGCGCGGAAAGAAAATGCTACGATTGGTTGAGGTACGGTGAGCTGATTGCTGCCTCGCGAGTTGGCAATTTCTTGATAAGATTGCAACACGAGAAGGATTCTTTAGCTTCTGTACACTGATTAGCTTTCTAGGACTGATTGGATTCTTAAAGATCCGGTTGTCTTGTTTGTTCCGTGGTATTGAGGTGAGAGTTTCGTGATGGGCAGTTCGTGAAATCCAATGAGATTCTCATAGAACAACACATGCGATCTTCATGAAGTTGAGTTCTGTCAATTTAGATGATTATGAGTCACTGGGAGATAGTGACCTTGAGCTCACCGCTGCCGTCAATAATAATTACTTCGGGATACCCCCCTTCGATAAGCGTCCTACCAATCCTTGTAAGGATCGAACAAGCGTATAGAATCCGTGGAATCCCCTCAATCATAGCCATGAATATTTTGGAAAGGATAACGGACTTGTTTATTGATATTGCCATGGCTCATTGGAAATATTGTCATTAAACTGTTCTTCTGTGTTTCAGATAGTCAAGTCTCTTAGGTTTGAGGAGCTCTCACTCTCAGTTCATAGAAATTCATACCACTATCACTCAGCTAGCCACCCATGAACAGTCAAAATAGCATCCGCAAACTCATCTGGAGCCTCCATGGGAAACGCATGACCAACATCAACCTCCCTTCTCTCAAACCGATCCCCAAACTGTCCCCTATGACTCGCAGTACCACCTCGTTTCAAAGGATCTCTCAACCCATCCAACGCAACAGTCGGCACCGTGATCTTTGGTTTCGTAGCAAGAACATCCTCCAACTTCTGTAACCCTGGATCCCCCTTTGCATTTCCAAAACAGAATCTGTAAGCGTGTATAACCACGTCCACAAAATCAGGATTATCAAACGACTCTGCTGTACGATCGTAGAAGTCCTCGGTGAATGAAAAGGTTGGTGACCATTGTTCCCAGAGCATTCGACATAAAGACCGTCTATTCTCCGCTAGACATTTCTCGCCACGGTCTTGTTGGAATAGATGCTGATACCAAAATGAACATTCCAAAGCCGGCTCGTTCGGGATTTGAGAAGCTGATATATCGGCAATATCATACGAAGCATAAGACACCAGACCAGCTACACGTTCTGGCCAGAGTGCAGCTGCAACACAACACGACATACCACCCCAGTCAAAGCCGCCGAGCATAGCTTTTTCGATATTCAACGCATCCATCAGTTCGATTATGTCTGAACCTAGAGCAGCTTGTTGACCGCTTCGCATGGTTTGTGAAGAGAGGAAACGGGTTGGTCCGAAGCCACGGAGGTATGGTACTATAACGCGGGCGTTGTTTGATAAGAGTTTGGGTACGACTTCGTCGTAGACGTGGACATCATAAGGGAAGCCGTGGTAGAGGAGGACTGGCCAACCTGCTGGTGAGCCATGGTCGTAGTAGCCTACTTCTAGGGTGCGGGTCTTGATGGTTTTGAACGACATGATGGGTACGGGAGTGTTGAATAAGATGAGGGTGATATCGTGATGGGAGGAGCGAGGATTGTCTAATGAAGTTGCGCCCTGTGGATGACATGGGCAATATCAGCTGACGTCAGATTGTCGAAGAACGTCCTCTTGCCTTTGTCTGTCTTCTAGACTCTGAGAGTTGATATGAAAACAAGTCTTTTATTATATCAGCCCAGATATAGTTGGGAATCGAATAACTATAGCCCCCCAAAGGTCCAAAGAGCTTCGAGTCAACCAAGTTGCTCCTGCGAGATATGAATTTGTCAACAAGCTCATAGCTTAAAGCGTTCTTCTTTCACTTACATTTATTATCCCCAGTTTTGAAGACAGCTTCGTAAGCATCGAATGTAGTGATATAAAGCTGTGCGTTGAAAGGCTCATAGGAGTAGTTCCGATACAGTGCCCGGGAGTAAACAATTCATATATGAACGGATGTTACTATCTTGATTCGATATTATCTGTTTTGTCTTCTATGCATGTATGGGGTTTGGGCTGAATACCTTCGTCCTATGGCCAAAGCATCCAAGTCTTCCATTGCTTGAAACCGGATCAGGGGAGAACAGTTGGGAGGAAGCTCTCATAGCACATTGGTGAGATACTGCTGAGCACAATACATCGCAATCAAGTACATCTACCCCCTGAACTCTTTGAAGCAAAAAGTGTATGAAAAGTGTTCTAAACGCTAGTGTATCATATGTGTGGCCGCTAGTCATAACAAACTCTTCCATCTCGTCGCAAACCCAACTGACAACCCATGCTCGGCTGGGCAGCTTCTTCTTCGACTCCGCCTCAGAGCTGCTTTCGAGTAGATTTCTGCCATCTCATTTATCTCGAGCTGGCCTTGATGTTTTTTCCATGCCTCCTCAATGTTTTCTCTCACATGAACATGTGGTCTTCCCCTTCGTGAGGCTTTCAATCTGAGCATCCCAGAACTCCCCATATACGGAGATCAAAAACTTTTCTTGAGGATTCTCGTCCGAAAGACGCAGCGAGATACCTTCTTCTGATTCGAGAGTTTCAACTGAACAGAGATTGGTGGATGACCATTTCATCATCGATTCCCTCAACCAGCGGAGAATACCAGCGAATTTATGAATGTAATCCCATTCACCTCTCCGTATTGTCTCAAACGTCTCACAGTGGGTATTTACTGAGTCGAACTCAATGCCACGGATCCAGGTGGAGTTAGAGTTCAAGCGATAGGCCGCGCAGACATAGTATTCGAGTCTCGAGAACCAGCCAGAGGGCACTCTGTCCGTGAGAACAGCACACTTGTCAACTTCATCACCATATATGTGCATCATGATACTGGCTGGATATCCAACACCAGAATCCTCAGTGATGTTGTCTGGCTCAGATTTAGCCTTGCCTTTCCGAGCGTTCGTAAGTGCACTATTCCCTTCGTCGGTAGTAGTGGCAGCAGACGGGTCGGCGCATAGTACTTCGTAGTCAAAAAGGACTATGCATTTGAGGCCACCGAAGTTGTATCTCACTGCGCGATATGAGCGCCTCCAATCTTTTGATGTGATTGCAAACCTTACGGCATTATGAAGGCCTTTGAGGCACCCGGCTCTGGTTTCTTCGTAGTTGTATATAAAAAGCGTCTTTCCCCAAAGTTGAAACCTCATAACCCCCAACTGCTCGGCGTTCTTGGGGGTGTTGTTGTCAAACCAGAGCGAACAGGCTCCCAAAGTGCTGGCATGGGCAATGATATCGATGTTATCGAATCGGAAGTCAGGGTTCACGGTTTTCATAGTCCTCAGCATCCCATTGAACAGCCATCCATGTCCAGACCTGGGAACCACGTCCAACGGATCCAATTGAAAAGGAATTTTCGTCGGATGGGAGTATCGAGGCCGCTCGCCTAGCTATGTTAGTTCGACTGCAAAACAATTCTGCATGAGAAGGAGAGACGTGCCTTGTAAGCAATCAATTACTGGCATGTATCTTGCCACTGGACACGCGTCATCTAGATTGAAGTCGCATAGGACCTCATGTTCGAGGTCACGGGTAACTGGGTAGCTGAGAGGTTCCATTTTGGCGATGAACTCAGTTGCAATTTGATATTTTGTCCATCGTTTCTTTGTGTCTTGAACCTGCCCCTTAGCTGAATCCTCCTCTTTGGTTGGGATCTCCTGTTGTGCTGGGACCCCATTTGACTGGGAATTCCTCTTTGCCTGGGCCCTCTTCTTTGCCTTGAGCCTCTTCATGGCCATGGTGAAGAGCCGAACAGTGGCGGTGTTGGCGAAATGTATATGTGCAGCGAACGAGTGGACAGAAAAGATGCTGCGATGTGATGATGTTGGTTGGTGATGAAAGATTGAGGTTCTAGCTGTGCCCGAGAAGGCCTCTGTAGCGAGTGATCAACAACGAAAGCAGGCACCGACGATGAATGACCTCCACCAGAGCACTTGCCTCAACCCGCCAACCTTGCTTCCTTCCCGTCAGGATCTCAGAAGACTTGGCCGCTGGGAAATAAGAGACGAAATAATTCGGTCATCTTGTGTTAGCTTAGAGGACATTCCTTCCGACTCTCACATGCACAAATAGAAGGGACTGTGTATTGGAAAGAGCATCGACATTACATGACATTGCTAACAAAAGGTATCTGAATCCATCCCAACAAAACGCCTGTTCATTTTCATCCCAGAACAGCCAACAACTTATTAAATGACCGTCGTCGCTTTTTACCCAAAAGAAATTCCATCTCACATTATCTATGTTTGTGCTCCTCCGATGTCTCATTATGAGAAGGCAACTCCGCCGCGAAATTCTGCTGCTGTCCGAGCGCAGGCGATTGGTATCCTCCCGTCGACTGAGAGAATGCGCTGTTGCGGTCGCCGGCAGATTGAGTTGACTGCGACCACCGTGGATCATACGACCCTGTCGAGTTGCGGTAGTTGGCGGGTGGGTGACCGGGACTAGGCTGAAGACCAGGCGATTGCTGGGGGTGGTAGTAGTCACCAGGCAATTCCATGGGGAAGCTCTGGATGCTGGTCTTTGGGGGGACGGGCGGTGCTTGTTGCTGGTAGTGACCTGGTGGTGGCGTTTGAGTTGGGTAGACGTATGGGCTTTGCGGGTATTGAGATCCGCCATTGTCGTGGTTTGCGTATGGGTATGTTGGTGAGCGCGGAGGCTGCTGGTATCCGTAGGGTTGCTGGTATGAAGGACCTGGGCTCATGGATGGTGGACCAGGCTGAGGAACAGCGTACTGGGTGTCTGGAAGACCAGTAGCCTGGCGTTGAAGAGCCTCCTGTCGAGCTTGACTACCCTCAGACCGATCATTCGGGTTATACGTCTTGAGCTTTCCGTCCTGGAACATAGCCTTCAACAAACCAGCATCAAGAAGCTCAGCCTTCTTAACCATACGGTTCACCATGTCGACACTAGCCTTTCTCGACTCCGCCTTGACAAAACCCATGAGGGTAATGTTCGCCTTGAGATCAACATCAGTGCGAAGATAGAGACCCTCCTTTGGCGCACCAAGCTGCTCAAGACCAAGCTCCGGCTGCTCCGGCGGTTCAATACCGGGCTGGTTTCCCATGATTCGGTACTTGTTCCTCATGTCGATACCGAGAGGGATATAAATATGACTCTGCATGCCCCACGGCATATCATGGAAGCAGCCATTAAAGGTAAGCTTTCCGGAACCTATCTTTCCGAGACCAGGAAGATACTGGATGCGCTCGGTGATCTCGTACCAGGTGCTGTAGTACTCGTCGGCGGCGGCATTGCGAGGTGCAGGGATGGGCTTGTGGCTGAGGACGAGAGGGTTTAGGGTGATGATCTCGCTGTGAGAGTGTAAAAGGTCGATGGCGAGTTGGCGCGGGATGAAGCCCGGGATGGGCGTGATGATGGTTAGGGTCTCCTTCTTTTTCAACATGATGACGGTGTGTTATGGTGCAGTATCGGGTTGCGTGTTTCAGCTGCAAGGTACGATGCTTGCAGCCACGATCGGTAAGGCTCCCAAATATTCAGTGTCGGCCCAACATCCAAGACGGTCGTTCAATCGTAAAAACGTGTCGCCAACCAATTCACTTCGTAGACACTTTATCTTCTCTTCGTAAGTCGCTTTATCGCGCTGATTAATTGACGACACCTTGTGTTCCAAAGCTGGAAGAGGGGGCGGAAAGGGTTTCGCAAAAGTTGAGGGGGACACGCGGGTATTAAGTCAGTTTAAGACGAACAGGGATCTAGACCAGCCACTGGGGACCAAACTGGGACTGTGTGATGGAATCACTTGGCTTGTCTTGGGCTAATGTACTGTAATTGTTTATTAAACCGCCACGACAGATGAGATGACGTGAGACGGGCTGTTCCATTTGCTGGGCGATGATGATCAACGCCGAAGCGACCAAACAAGGGCCGACATATCAAAATACCCAGAACATCATGTCGTAATTCTCTCGATTAGACCGACTCTTTTTCTCCCTTCTTTCGTCTCATTCGGCAGATGGAATCCCGGGGACCTTGCTTCAGCCCTGTCCCCACGATGACCCAGTAGCCAAGACCTGCGCCTCAAGATCCGCGACGTATCTCATACTATTCGCAGACGGGATCAATCAGCACGGAATTGTGTGTATCCGAGAGAGGAAGAACACTGCGCCTTTACATCTGATCGCCTTTTGAAAGTCACTCGTAAATTAAATTGATCTTTTGACGCGCGGTCGCAGAGGCTGGGTGAGATTATAGCTCCGTTGGTACCTAAGGTAGCTCCGTACGGATTAGATCACAACGTCAGAGGGTCTCGTCTTATCGATAAGAGCTCAACTTTAGATAAGAGATAAGCTTTTTAGGGTTGTTTCACTAATGTCAGTATTGTTACTGTAATTTCTAAGTCAGGTTATGAGCGGTCAAGGATTCTATCATGGTTGCTCAGCTACAAACAGAAAAACTGGTCTATTGGTTTCAGATTTATTTCTTCAATTCCCGCTTACGCGCTGCGCCTTATTACTGCTGCCCGTTCATTTTCAGCTCGGTTCAATTATGGGGTCAGCCCTATGGAAGGATCTGTACTGGTTGCTAGACAAGTAAGTGGGAATCCTAGGTCTAGATGCATTATTACTCTGTATTATTGTTCCTCTAGCGACTCTTATTCATACCAAATTGTAGACACGATTCTAAATGCTCCCCTCGGGCTTCTTTCCAACCATCAAGTACATAGGTGTAAACAGCTTCCTCTTCCCACCCTCAACCAAAGCATCCGCCCCCTTGGCCAATCCATCAGCCGTCTTCCTCGTTCCCTGAGGCGCAATCCTGCACATCTCCATCAACCCAATAAAATTGTGCATGACCAATCTCCCCCACTTGTTCATTCTCAACACTGTCAATAGATCACCCAAACTCTGCGCATATCGCATGTCACTGTCCAACGGCCAGTACCATGGTGCCGGTCCGTCATCTGTGGCTGCGAGGTCCTCATGGTGGAGTAGTTCGAAACCTGCTGCTTTGATGGCTGATAGTCCGTGGTCGATCTTGAACATCTGTGCAATGCCGTCGCCTAGTTCGATATCAAGACGGATGCGTCGCTGTTCGAGATCATCGTTGTCGTAGGCGTCTGTCATGAGCCATTCGTATACGCCAAAGATACCGCCTGGTTTGAGGACACGTCGGATTTCACTGTAGACGCCTTCTAGGGAGGGAGCGTGGACGGTTGCCTCTATGGCATAGACGGCGTCGAACGAGTTGTCAGGAAAGGGCATTTTCTACCACTGTTAGCTCATTCATCTCACCATAAGAATGATTTACTAACCATGAAATCGCCCTGAACAAAGTTGAGTTTATCAGACAATCCTTCCTTCTCAGCATAGATACTCGCACGTGAGACTTGATACTCGTTGATATTCAAACCAGTAACATGGGCTCCTGTAAACTTGACGATTTCTCGAGCAGGTCCACCGACACCACATCCAACGTCGAGGACTTTCATTCCAGGTTTGATACCGATGTTGTGTGCGAGGTAATGTTCGTGTCGAGCGATAGCTTGATGAAAGGGTTCTCCATAGGCGAATCGACAGAAGTGAAAACTCTGAGACCATCCGTACTCGTAAAGGTCTGTTGCGAGGTTGTAGTATCTGTTCAGTCAGTAAGAATCATGTGAGGAAGAGCGTAGTGACTTACTGTCTTGTCAAACTGGCATAGTTATCAGTTCTCTCCTGTCTGACAGCTTCAACTTCATCCTCTGCCTTCTTGTTATCGAAATACTGAAAGTATTCGTCGACCGCGGCAGCGTGGGCTTTGTTGTCTTTGTTGATCATAGCTCGCATTCCTCCCCTTGACTCTTTTGATTTTCGATGGAGGACATTGTCGAAGGCTGAGTTTTGGGCCTCGTCGTAGGAAATCAGTTGGTTGGTTGACATGTTGACGGTTTAGAAGAGAAGACTAAGAGACAAGAGTAAGAAGTTTGATGAGCTGATTTGTGGTCTGACTTTAGCAGAGATTTGTCTACTTATATAGGGAACTTCAAGTTGACATGGAAGCGCCTTTTGATATTCCAAGCCCCTTGGAACATCGATATCTGACTGCATATCCGTATTCTCTAACTACTTACAACACTTACATCACAAGTATGGATATATTTACGAAGACGAACAAGAGGTTATCCGAAGAGTTGTTACAGCTTTCCGAGTATCCGTATACTTGACGACCGTAACGCAGAGTACGAATACGAGGCTTGTACCCGAAAGCGAGAACTGATAACGAGAGCTCTCTACACCGTAATGACCCGGTTTAATACGTCTAGAATATCGCTCAGGATCTGATCTGATCTATAGATGTAAATCGCAACCAATCGGATTACTTATGACACCCGTTTATCTCGAGGCGAGCCTGTTCCTGCAGGTCGCTTACCAGTGCAACGGTTTGGAGATCCTTGCCGACGATGCGTTAGATGAATCCTCTGCTGGTCTTTACATTGTCGGTTTTCCACCATTTACAGATGGCTTATTGTGCATAAGGTGTAAAACATGGTCCGTAATTGACATCCTCAGTGTTCGTATTCGCGCTGCTAAATCCGAGATAGTGAATCCGAGCCGTTCAGTTGGCGAGAACGAGTGTATTCAAGCCCACAGAGTCCTATCTAAATAAAAGCAGAAAATTAACTGCTTGTAATAGCTTCTCTTCTTCCACAGGTCAACTCAAGGAGATATTAGTTTAAGATACAGAATCGCCGTTAATGCGAGGTCGTGTCACTTGTCTATTAATTGCATTCGATTGGTAGATCCTGGGCAATGTCCAATTCAGTAAGTAGATCATTCAGCGACCCAGTGATTCAGCAATTAAACGCTGGGTGGGTTTACTCTGGAATTGCAAGAGGGTGGTCGAGAGATTTCGTCACAGGGAGCATAAGAGACGAAATAATTTGGTCACTTTATGCTGGCTTAGATTAGCACTTAGGCTACTTTATTTTAGTAACCTAAGCCTTAGGGGACAATCCTGATGCTACCCACCTGGGAGGGAAGGAGATGGAGGGAAGGAGATAGAGGAGAAAAGAAGCAAGAGGATGAGCAAGTGTAAGAGAACTGTGAATGGGGATAGCAAGAAGTATATCCATGGTCGTATATAGATACATATGCCACTGAATCAATGCAGAGAGCCTTAGGAGCAAACGATTACTTTAGACTTATGGTGCCTAGCTGTAGATAGTGTTTACAGTTGAGGAGTCCTGGGAGCAAAGTTCAGATGCCAGTTCAGCACTATAAAAACATCATTTTTAACTTACGTATGTTCATATAGGGAGCTCTATTAAATTCGAGATGCTCCAGTAGCTAATAACTTGACCTAGTCTCTTAGTTGGACAGGGGCACCCAGTGAAGCTGTCTGCCACGAGGGCTTCAGTAGCGGCTGGTTTCCCCGGATGTGCTAAGTTTCAGTCAGTACTAGCCAGTGACCGGCCATCTACAGGGGCTAGAACCCCCAGCAGTCTAATGATATACCTCAGGCTGGTTGAAGGACTTGGTCCCCGCTACGCGTGTTATTCTAGACGTTTCGCGGCTTACCAACTACTGACTTGCTCGTCCGGAGGTTTGTCCTAGGACGTCCATACGCCGGGGAAGCCGCAGTGATCAACTATCAAGATCATATACGGAGGTTCGTGCCGCAGCTTTGTCAAACCCTTTCGGGCTGGGTTGCTTTGCTCCCCTCTTGTATACCCACCGAGAGTTTTAGCTATCTACCCACAACGAGAGGGCTTGCATTCGGGCAATGAGGCCATCACGACTTAGCTGTTTACTAGAGAACGACCAGAGGGGGGATTTATTCTTCGTCGTCCATTTCCTCAGGCGAGTGAGGTGGAAATCGACGGAAGGGGAGTGCGGTGAATCTACTGCGTTGGGCGCTTTTGGTGCAAACTGTGCTTTGCGAATATATTTACGAACTTGGGTAGAGACATCAGGCCTTCTGCGGCTTAGTAGAATGCTAAATGGATTGGATGGATCGGTAGACGTCATTACTTTTGAGTGACGAGACTGTGAAGCTGGAGCTATCACAATGCCCAGCGACCATGGTCGTCACTCATCAAGATCACAACCACTCAATACGATAGCGATACACAAAACATCTCCCGGAGAATTCAAGTCGAAGTCTTTGTTACAAGTTTTGTTTAGAGCACTCTCACAAGTTATATCTGCCATCAGGTCATTTACTGATGATATAAGGGATTTCACAACACCAAGAATTCTATGGTGGCGACTGAGATGCAGTCTCTATCTAGAAAATAGCCAGCGCATTTGGCGGCGACCCAATCAATCCAGATTGGTTCAAAGGCGTCGAAGTAACCATGAAAGAATACCTCTTCTTCTCCCTGCAGTACAAAGCCAGCTTGCTCAAATCCCATAGCTCTCCAATCGGCATACCAAAGAAACTTAAACAATACGCATGAAGCACTACTAAGTTAGCAATAACCCGTTACTTGATTATAAGAACTTACCAAGATCTTTCATTCCGCCGATTGATCCATCGGATTTCAATGGAGGAAACGCTTCGAATGAGCTTGAGTCGGATGCAGCTGCAGCGAACCGCTTGTTCCATAACCATCGAGCAGTCTCTTCACAACCGTGAAGACCGCTGAGTTTTGCTGCCATCATTTTGGCCAAACCTGCAGGATCCATTTTGTCGACTACTTCTGTGGCGGCTGTGCGGATGAGAAGAATGTCGCCAGGCTGAAACTCGACGTTCTGGTATGCTGCACAAGCTTCAAGATCTTCAACCGTAATACGATGTCCGTCAAAAGGATGGAACTCGATATTCTTCTCCTCAGCGTAGGCAGCGTAGTCGAGTAACACTCCTCGGCCAGCGATACAACCACGAGAGTGCCAGTGATCTAGCGTGGGCATGGTGTTGGACTTGGTTGAGTCGACAGACAAAGCTTCTCTGGTGGGATTGGCGCCATTGTAGGCAAGGCCTGAATCTTGGTGTTGGAAGTGACATAGACTATCCCATTGAGAACTTCCTTGGGTGTTGAAGCTGATTTCATCGTCCCATGACTTTCCTTGTTCGAATGGAAGAGCTGCCATGCTCTCGGGAATGTAGAGGATTTTGTGCTCGGGTGCTGCCCGACCAGGAACGTTAAGCTTGGTCATTGCATTGATGGGCCAGCTGGAAGAGTCAGTGATGCTCAAATGACGAAGGTGGGAGGATTTACTTGAGAGATATCGAAACACCGTCTTTGACCTCGAGAGCAGCGTTGCGGACGACGTCTGGGGTGAGAAAATTGAGTGTTCCGACCATGTCCTTTTTACCATCTTGGTCAAAAACACCCCAGGCGCAACCCTTGGGCATGTCTTTGACCTCAGGAAGGTCATCGTAATCTGGTACAGAGCTGAGATTGAATGCCATCTTGGAGCTGAGACTTGAAGAGTTGTTACAAGCCCGTCTTCAACTCGGGTTCCATGGGTAATTTATAGACATTGTCAATTGTTGTCAGCCTAGATTGATCCCTGCTTTGTTGGAGCCTGGAGACAACTTAACTGCTTTGGGCTATTTGCAACTATTCGCATTCCTCTTTCAGCTGTCTCGTATAGTCGTACTCGGAAAAGACCCGCACAGGCATCACGATAAGAGCTTCAACACCAGCTCTTATCGTGAATTGCAGGGTAAGGTATCGTACGGGGCATCAACTCGGGTCTAAACTCTAGACTCAACAGAAATGGCGATTGCGATCGCTTCAATTATATAGCTATAATATTTACGGACACTTATCGTCGTCCAAGTCCAAACATCCTAACACTATTCTTCCAAGCCGCTTCAGCAACTTCGTCAACACCAACACCCTTCAACCCCGCCACGATCAGGGCAACCCTCTCTATAGTACAGCTCTCATTTCTCTCCTTGATCATACACTTAGGATCCCACTTATCTCTCTTCTTAGACGCAGGCAAAGGTCTCGCGTTGGCGCAATACTGCTTCACTACTTCACCCTTCAACTCACCCCATGGCGCATCCGTCTCGAGCTGCAGAGAGTCAAGAGGAATCTTTGATACCATCTCGAGACTTTCTGTACTCTGGAAGCTGAAGCCGTTGACGCTCACGCCTAAGCCCATGGATACTAACTTCTCCATCTGAGAAGCACTTCCGACGAAGCTGTGTACTAATCCTCCCCGGGGAAGCTTCTCCATATATGGAGTCATCATCTCGACGAAATCGTCAAAGGCGTTGCGGCAGTGCAAGAACAGAGGGAGATCCCATTGGTTCTTCACAAAGAGATCCAATTGAGCAGTGAAAGCCTTCTTCTGCACATCCTTGGACGCATGCTCCTCCTTATCATAGTCAAGACCCAGCTCTCCAAACGCCGCAATGTGAGGCGAGTCTTGAGCCAGGGCGTTTTTAACTTTCTGCTCCAGCTCGGCAAGGTATGACTTTCCACCTTGATCAAGCTCAGAAGCATGATAAGGGTGCACACCGATAGTGTAATATGCCTGAGAAGGGCGCAGCTTAGAGATACTCTCGTTCTCAGAGACGTCGGAAAGTGACATGCCCGTCAACATGATCTTGCTAACACCCGCCTCTTTCGCTCGATCGAGAGTGACGATAAAGTCTGGTTCGTGGTACTGCTTATCATCACGGTATACGCCCTTGAACTCTTTCGCAGTTGCTGTGACAGCGACCTATAACACCGAGTCAGCCCGCCATTTGCATCACGAGATACTAAACTTACATCTGCATAGCGAATCTCAGCTGATGGAGCTGCGGGAGCTCCGGTGGGGAAAGCACTTAGATCAATAGTAGACGACATTTTCAACAATGAGGGGATGAGAGTTTGTCGAAAAAGAGGAGGCGGAGCAACAGCTTTAAAGTACTCTGAAATAAAGTTCCACTCAAAAGGTCATGAAGCATCATGTTGCATGCATAAGAAGCCAGCACTAAGATACCCTGAAGGCTGACGCCCAATAGCCATCGCAAGCATCTCGAAACCCTATTTCGACTGGGCTGTCGCGGAGAAGCAAATTACGTCAGATCTCCATTATGTGGAGGTCCAAGATGTGGAGGTCCAAGATGCGGAGGTGTTGAGCTAGTTGCTGTACCTTGAGCTGTCAGGTCAGAAGAGGGGATTCATACGTGTCGTTTGTTGTCACGCGAGCTTCACGAGTCAGAGACAATCATATTTAATGCAATGGTCGGTCTGTTTTGAACTGACTCCCTAAATCCGCAGACCAAACTCCTCATCGCCTCATCAGAAACACTCAATCATAGCCAAGACCATTCTTTTCCTAACCGCTTTTTACAGATCGATCCCAAACACACCACACCAGGTAAACGCCTGCAATGTTCCTCCTATAAACACTGAAATGCGCACGAAGCCATTGCCAACATACCAGGCTTGAATTGACTACGAGACGTTTGGAAGAAAAGCAGGACTTGCAGCGTGACAATCACGCATAGCAACGGTTAAAGACAGTCAAAAGCAAAAGGAAAAAGCAGTGAGTGACTAAAGTAAACACAGAGAGTACAGGCAAGTAGCTTAAATGAATTGAATTGATGACAATCCACCGGGGGGACCGAAGATCTCCAACGCCAATCATGATTCAGACCCAAGGAAATGGAGTGTGCGTGGTGTCGTGTAGAAATCCTGAGCTGCCATAAAACTTAAAGTCATAACCCAGATCGCAAGCAAGGGTATCGCTCGTCAACTGCCAAGGAAAGCAGATAGATTCTGCTCGACATGATAGCCCACGAGAAGGCAAGATAATTGAGTCCAAGGAAATAGAAGTGCCGGGGGATTGTTCGTATAAAGCCCCTTCGTCAACGAGTTATCGTGGTCAAATTACTGCGTGCAGTATCGGTTTAATACTCCTAATTTGTCAGTACGTCAACGGATCATATCGGCTAAGGAGCATACCTGAGGAGGTCCGTTGGGGCCGGGAGGACCAGGAGGTCCGGGAGGTCCCTGAGGGCCAGGAGCGGGGCCGCCAAAGTGCTGAGGACCGTAGTTTCCGGGTCCGCCATGGCTAGGCATGCCCATGTAGTGGGGAGGGGGAGGGGCAGGTCGGTAAGGAGTGCCGACGCCCGAGTTGTTCTGAGATCGGCCCCAGCTGAGGCGGACACGGGAGTTTCCGATGGGGTAACCCTGCATCTGGTTGATGGCCATCTCGGCGGCGTGGCGGTGGACAAATTGAACGAAACCGCATCCCTTGCCAGGTGGTATCTTGACATAGGTGATTTCACCAAAGCCCTGGAAGAATGATCGAAGCTCATCCTCGGTGACGTAGCCAGAAAGACCTCCGACGAAGACGGTGGTGTTGTTGGGGTCAGTGAACTGGTTCATCTGGGTAGCGGGGTTGAATCCTCCGTAAGGGAAACCCTGCATACCACCGCCGTTCCACATCTGCTGCTGAGGCATACCAGCCATCATGGGGTTGCCGTTATGGGGTCCTTGACCACCAAAGCCGTGGTTGCCCCGGTTCTTGGGGGTAGCAGTAGAGATGCGCATGGGTCGGTTGCCGCAGTAAACACCCTGCATCTCGACGAGAGCGCGCTGCTGGTCGTTCTCATCGGAGAAGCGGACGAAACCGTAGCCTCGGCTCTGGCCGCTCATAGCATCGGTCATGATCTTGGCAGACTTGCAAGAGGGGAAGCGAGCCTGGAAGAGGGAAACCAGGACGTACTCGTTGACCTCGGGGCCAAGGTCGCCAACAAAGATGCTGTACTCGGGACCGCGGTCATCACTGGATATGTTAGTGGGTGATGATTGGAGTGTAGAGTTGGTACATACCGTCGATCGACGAGACCACCACCGGAGGCCCAGTTGAGCTTGAAAGAGCGAGAGCTGTTAGGCACAGGCTGACCGTTCATGCCGAGGGCCTTGGTAGCAGACTCGGGGCTGGCGAACTCGACGAAGCAGTATCCGGCATTACCAGAGTTCTTGTCGCGGATGACCTTAACGTTCACACTTTCATGAGCCGCAGACAGGAAGACCCCCTTGATAAAGTTCTCGTCCATCCAAGGTTCGAGCTCACCCATCCTACGGGAGTCAGTACACTGTGAAGTTTTGGCGGATGTAGTTACTTACCACAGGGTGGTCTTGGGAGAGTCAGGGCCAGCTCCAGGAGGAGGGGCAACTTGACCCATGTCAGGGGCAGGAGGAGTGCCGTTAGAGAAGGCCATAGGGCCAGAAGGGGCACCGTTGTTGGCAGGGACGCCAGCGAAGCCAGGGTTCATATCCATGATGAGCTGCGTAGAGTAAGCATTTGTACAAGCGTGACGTCGGGGAGAGGGGCTATCGCGAGGGGTGACTCGACGTAGCAAACGGGAGGGTTTCGACGTACCGATGGGAACGAAGCAACAGCTTAAATGTTCAAAATACGAAGAGCGAAATGCTGCAGAGCTTGACAGAGCGGAGCAACAAGAAAAGAAGACTGCAATAGCGAATTAGCAACTTGTATTGACGAGTGATTGTTGAAAGCGAAAGTGTGGAACAATGAGTGATGTTGTGGGAAAGAAAAGAGGAGGGCAGAATAAGAGAGCAGAAAACAATGTGACTGTGACTGCAAAGCATAAAGCATAAATCAGACGCAGGCAATCAGAGTTGAGAACAATGCCATTGAAGGTTTGTAGTGATTGGACCAGGAGTATCCAGAGGCCGAGTCGTCGGTGAATCAAAGGCCAAAGTCCTCAATTAGAAAAATCCTCGAATGACGTCCTTTCATCCAGAAATGGAACAATGGCCAGGGGTTTGGTGGTGAATCGGTGACAATCAAGCGAGACTCCAGCATCTGCTTGTTTCGGCGGGCAAATTTGGGAGAAGAATCATGTGATGGATCAACTTACCGTGAAGAGTAACTCGTACACGTCGTAAACAAGTCGTAGGAGTGCTAGCAACTAATTGTCAGCACAAACGCGCCGCATGAAAGATTGTGAAGCGAAAGAAAGTTGGGAATTTGGCGGAGGGGGGGAGTGTTGGAGGTTGAGGAAAGTCCATCGTGCCTGCACTTTTTAACATGAAAGGGCAGGTGCCTGGCAAGGCAAGAACTCGTCAACCTCCAAATTCCCACCCCCAGCACTGCCAGAGAGGAAATTTAAATTTCGCAATCTTCGATCAATTCGATTTGCATTGGTCATATTATTATGATCGCATGGCAAACCCAGCCACAAGAGTGCGCTGACCGAAAGCGATCGATGGCGGGGCAATGAGGGGCATCGCAATTGGCACTTACCGTCAAGAGAATCGAGTACCGAAAGCACAACGAAGTAAGTCGCTATTTGGATCGTAAGACCTGAAGAATTAATGTTAGATTCAATGCAGGACCAATACCGATGCCGAACCGTACCTTCACGCCGAGTCTAGTCCTTAAAATATGAATCTGCCAAACCGAGAGGAAACGACAACACTTCGAAAAGTATCCGTACAGATGCGAATCAAGTCTCTAAGACGCCGTCACGCCGATACAAGCAATGAAATGCTTTTGAGGATAGTGATAGGGGATGCGAAACGCCGAATCGTCGTTCTCACGGGAAAGGTGCTTTACCAAAGATTCCAAAGGAATGTGGTAAGATAGCTACAAACGTTCCCGAAATGAGCTTAACCTGGGTTGTCGTTAGCAATCTACTCGAGCCTCTCTCTCAGTCCAGTCCGTCGTCCATATCCCGGATTCTCATGGTCCAGTTTGGGCAATTCGTGGTTTCCAGCATTCGGCCTCTTCTCCCATCGGACCGGTATTCACATGCCAGGCATCGTTTCGTTGCAGTTGCGTTGCCTGTTGCCCTGTCGCGTTGCCCAGGAAAGTTCATGGCTTGGATCCTCTGACCGAATGTGGGGGTTTGGGATAATCCAATCCATCCATTGGCCTTGATTTTCAGAACTTGAATGATCGTTGGACTCTATCCCATCGGCATGATTGATTGCTCGCCAATCTCAAATATTCCACCCAACTCTCCATTCGTCGCCCGAACATTGCGACAGGCTGCCACCACAAGTCTGTTGTGCATAACGAGCATACTGATCGAGGATAGGTAGTGGCGGTTTTCGAATAATCGAGTTTGTTGAGATTATGACAATTCTTGTTCAAGACATGACAGAAAGTCATGCTGACCTCGGTCGAAATTGTCGTTCGGTCTTATCGAGACGTCATGGCGCAATGATCGAGACGGATGATAGATGCGACCGGCAGTACAGGGTTGTACTTATTTTACGGACCATCGGAATAAAATTTCAATTCAAAGCAGAAATCGACTGCCAGAATATCGGTTGTTGTTTCGAAGTTCAATTATGTCGATGGTGTGCGCGCGCAACGTTGTGAAGCTGATGTCCGGCTCAAGATCCCACAAACCTCCCACCAACCACGAGTGCCAGAGAAACGAACGAAATAGAAAAGACAAAGAACTTCAAAGAAAACTCACTCACTTTTAGGCGCCAACAAAAACAACAGTAACTGTCACAGCCAAATTTCCGAAACACGCGCAAGGGAAAAGCCGTGAAAACCGTGATGTGAACAAAGATGGATGAGGGGAAACAGAAAGAGAGTCGTGGGATGAGTCGTAATGCGGGAGAGGGTAGAAGAAAAAAGACGAGCTTTTTTTTCTTAACCTTGCCTTGTTTGGGTCTTGGTCTTGGGAACAATCGGGGACACGCGGGGACGAGGGTACCGGTAGGGGAAAATTGTCTACCAGGGGGTGTGGGCTGCCGTATCCGCTGACAAGGGGATCTTGGATCTTGGTGTGGACTTGCTAAGGGTGGTACTGAAACACCTCAATGGACGAATGACGCTGTGAAGTCACTGGAGAGTGACGGAGCGGCTGCAGGTGCACGGAATCCAGATGAGATGATGGTAACGGTAGCGTGAACCTGGACAAGCAGGCGCAGCAACGGACACTCCGTGACACAAAGCGTTCAAGACAAGAACAAACGATATTAATCACAATGAAGACGGTGGTCAGAAGCAATTCACAGCAGAGTTGAGATATGGGAGGGAAAGATATCTACGCCTTCTTAACGCTACTCAACAGGAGGGGGAGGGCTTTTGGAGAAGCAACGCACAACATCGAAATACCTTGCGATTGGAAGTTGAGAGCCGGAGCCATTGAGAGTGGGCGTGGCTTGAAAGAAGTGTGTGTCGCTATGTGGAGTGAATGGAAGGGAGGAGAACAAGAACGCAACGACAAGAGCTGTGGGCCTTGCCCTAGCGGTTCAACTCTTACGCACAGTATCGGCATTTTGGTTTAGCAGTTTCATGATCATCGTGATGCAGACAATTAACGGACTTGCTGCGGCGATAGCGATGGTCAAAGTGTTTTACGAAACAATACCAGAGCTCGGCCCTCGATACTCGAGGCTACAATGGCTTTGTTGGCCACTGGTAATGGGCCCTAATAATGCTCGGTTGTTAAGTGGTCTACTGACAAGTACCGCTGTCCGACCAAGTTCAGTCATGCTTGGGTACCTGGCGTGCTGAAAAAGGCTTTTTGTGGCTCTCCGCAACCAGGGCTATCCTTGACGGCGGGCGTGCCGCTATCTCAGGTCTAGTGCCCAAGTACAACTGGGCACCGTTTGGACTGGAAGCTGGACAGTGAACAGTGGATGCTGGGCGCTGAAAACAGGACGACCTGACGAGACGAACCAGCAATACTACCCCTGTGAAAACAGCCCTGCTGGAGGTGGATCATGAAATCATAGGGCATCTGGAGGGTCGATGGCCTGGAAAGCAACCCGATCTAAGTGCGGCACTGTAGACGAAGGCTGACCGGCTGGTGATATACGATCAGAGCTGAGTGCAGGGAGATGAAAATGATCGCTGTTGATAACAAGGGCTTTGACTCGTCGGAAGGACAACAGAGAAGAAATGTTTGGCATGATTGAGTCAATGCATTGAATACAATTGGCATTCGGTCAATCTTGAGCAGGAATGAAGGGAGCGTTCATCACCTCGCTTGCTGGTTTCACCGACGAACAGCATCCCATTTGCGTCTATCCTGTTAGCCGAATGAAGCGCGAACATATCACAAATGCACGGCGCACCCAGGAGCGACAATGTTTCAACTTCTCATTTATCTGAATATCTCCGGCCTTGTAAAGTTGACGCCAATCAACTCAATATGGAAATGCTTGCCAGCCCTGGATTTCAGCAGTCAACCCCAGAATCCCTTGACAAGCCTCATGAATGCTCGTCATAGCAACGTGGGACAAGCGAGCTCAGAATAGCAACGCCGAAACGAAGGGTTGCAACATGGTCTCGGAGACGCCTGACAACTGGCAGCTTACCATCAGTTACAGCACAAGCTCGGTCGTGATTTTGAATTACAGGAACATCCAACGGAACGCTCATTTGATGGTCATTCCTCGACAATCGAAGATCATTCGATGCAAGCCAATGCATCAACACCGGTTAGCATTGCCTTGCAAAGCCAAGTGTCCTTTTTCAAATCCTTTGCCATTCTTCCAGTCAGCGGGGATAACCAACTGAACTACCTGACCTATTTGGGATCGATCATGGGTGCTGATTGTTCCTGGTGGTAAACCCTCCTCTGAGAAGTGTCAACTCAAAGCTAGAGTGTGGCGCTACAAAACCCCATGCCAAAATGCCCTGTTCCAACAAGATCTCGGTCTCCTGCCGCGCCAAGACAGAAAACCCTATCAAGACCGCACCAGGGTTGAACCAACTTTGTGATAGCGTGTCGGTTTTCCTCGCTTCATTCGCAAAAAGTTCCAGCTTGAATTGCTCACGCTGTTATCGTCACTTTCAAAGCACCAAGCCCACTTTGTACTGAGGTCACCATCACCACATGGGAATTGGAACCGTCTCGACTGAAGTGTGCCACTGCAGCACGCCGTCGTTAATCCAATTGGATTGTCAACAAATGGGAGGTTTTTCCAGGCCTCCGGGCATCGTGCTGGTGGATCGCTTTGCACACCAAAGATATTTCTGACATCCACCATGCGACATCGCTCTGCAAGACAAAGCATCTTTAACCTTGATGATGACTGGTGAGCTTCCGAGGACTAGCATATCCAATAAGATCGGTCAGACGACTTGCAGATACAGTGCATCATACAAACTGTCCTCAAGGAATTGCATTCTTTGGTCAAGAGCCAATTCATGTTCAAGACATTGCTTGAATTTTGTCCTCACGATACTTTTACTTGAAAAGACCCATCCTCGGCGTTACATAACGGCTTCGCGAATTTCTAATGCTTCTGGTGCTTCCCCTTTAACCGCATTCATCAATTTTGGGACCGGGGGCCTGGTTGCTACTTGCAGATCGTCCATCCCACCTTGCAACCCTCGTGGGAAACCCAGCAGCAGACTGGTGACGCAAATTGCGGCTTAGAAAACCCGATGCTTCTTCCCCACTGCGACTCTGAACAAAAGACTGAATCGCGAGATGCTGGCTATCGTGACTTTTGACTGGTTCTTTATCAGTAGCTTGGAGCGGCAGAGAGTCTTTCATGCTCATGACACAAGATTGGCATCATCGTGCCTTTTTCTGTTTGGTACAGTAGCATCGCTGCGATCTTGATTGCTCGGCGTGCCAATATCGGTGCGGGGCATCAACTACTGCCATCCTTGTCTTTTCCACTTTGTAGACAAAATGTTGGTCACAGTTTTCTACCAATAGTGTCTATTTTCCAACTTGGCACTCAAGGGCTAGATAAGAACGGAAGACACAGTTGCATGGGATTGAATTGACTCCAGCACTCGGCGACTTTACCATGCACTCCGTCACACTGGATCTCAAAAACACCGACGTTTCCGGCCGAGCTCAACGTCCGATCCGGCGACCCTGGAATATTGAACAGTGGCAAACCGTAGAGGATACTGACTTTTTCTGTGTCTCTTGAATTGTCTGCTTTTGTTTCAGTTTGACGAGAATGAAGACGGATTGGGTTTCTTTAGGCTTGATTGGGATATGTAACGTTGGGCAGTTGTTGTACTGCATTTACATTGTTTAGGCTTGAGTGAAATAGGTTGTGATACAGGTTTGAATAGTCGTAAGATGTGTGTGAGACATGGCATGATGGCAACGTCGTGACATTGCTGGATCTAATTATGAAGTATACCGCTATCCTCACTAGTATACATTATATCTTCAGAGAATACGAAGTATATTCTCACTCTATTTCACGTTCGTTCCTGAAAGATCTGCCTGTGGTCCACCCAGCAGCCATATTGACCAGAGCTCCATGCTTGGCGGCCTTACACGGCTTATTCCATCTCAACAAGGATATCTCTCAACACCCTCTGCACCTCCAGCGATCTCTCAGCTTCCAAAGCCTTGCTAACCATCCCCTTCAATTGAGCCCCATCAGGACCACTCTGACCAAACACGCTTCTCGCCTTTGCCTTGAACAAAGCACCCACAGCCTTAGCTCTCATGACTCTCTGTGATTCGGTGCCAGTATCAACCAAGTCGATATCAAGACTCAAAAGATAGGTCAACGCCACAGCTCCTTCATCGTTTTGCTGCTTTGATGGAGATACTGCATCGTCCATGAGATCGCGAACACACTCGTACCAAACTTGCCGCTTGATTAAAGCAAAGTTGGGGCTTTCGAGGTAAGGTTTGAGGATGTTGATGATCTTTGTCAGAACTGGGAGGGAATCCTGCTTGATGTTTGTGCGGTTGTATCCTCGAGCGATAGCTTCAAAGCCATTGGATGCAGTCTTTTCAGCAAGCTGCTCCTTCTTAGCATGATCCTTGGAATCGATATCCATCTTGTCCTCGTTGTCATCTTCGCCCTTCAACTCGTCAAGGTAGGGTGTTACAACTTCTGTGATCTTATCGAGCATCTCTAGATCATCGCGGGCCTTTGCAAACTTCCATAGACAGCTGAACGCATGAACACGGTACTCATCATTGTTGCGCTTTGCCTCTCGAAGAGCAATCTTCTCCATCTGCGCAGCAATCTTGGAGTGTGAAGACCAGAGGCTGCGACCCTTCTCAACAAATTGAGGATAAGAGTCAAGAAGCTTTTCTTTGCCTTCAAAAGTCTTCAGAGCCAGTGTCTTCTCAAAGACTGGCCAGAGCTTGGTTAAGTTGGCATCGCTGATTTGACCACTGGCGTCGCTTGCGCTTGCGACATCAGATACCATTGCAGCTACCGTGAAAGCTCCGCCATGTCGAAGAGCCCATTGCGCAGTGTCCAGGCATCTTTCCACGAGGGACACAATCTCTGGAACATAACGAACAACAGTGCGGCTGCTTCCAGCGTGCTGTTCCCACACTTCCTTGAACACCTTGGCAGTATACTCATCAGTATCGTGAGAACCCAGATAAGAGAATGGCAGCAGTTGAGTCTCGAGTGCAGTAAAATGATCAGGTGAAACCTTGGCCAGCGCCACAATCACATCTGCAACCTTTTGGCGACGTGTCTCTTCCTCTGCTGCAAAGTACATATCAATGAACTTTTTGCAGAACCGAGTCTTGGCTGAGTCTGATGCAGCTCTCAGCATGTACGCGGTAGCACGAGCATATGCTTGGCTGACTTCGTCGTTCTTGTCCATAGTCTGCTTCTCCATAATCTGCAGAAACTTGTTGCTGACACCCTTGACGTCGTTTGTATGTCGTGTGAACAGTGTTGTAAGAACTCTGCTGCATCCAATCTTTGTTGGCATACCAATAGCAGTCTTGATGGTGTTTTCCAATTGAGGTGCCAGTTCCGCCATGACATCTGCATCAATAAAGCGTAGCGAGTTCTCGATGGCTTCAGAAATGGGAGATCGGTTGACCATTTGTGATCGAATCTTGTCAATTTGATCTCTGCTATCTTCTCCAGCTCGTTGGTAGTGCCAATTGATCTGCTCGGGTTCGATGGAACTCAACAAACCCAGGAGTTGAGGAACCATGTCTGGGATGAATGGCCGGAGAGCCTTGCCGCCCTTTTTGGTAAGCTCAATAACAGTAATAGCTGCAAAGGCTTGAACCTCCTTGGCGGAGCTTTCAATACCCTTATCAGAAAGAAGGAATGGAAGAGCTTCTTTCATCATTCCCTGGGCAGCAGATCCACTGGTTCCCTCTTCAAGTTGACGAACAAGCGTGTTGGATAGAGTTCTGCAAAGTTTAAAAGCGGCTTCTCTGACAGAACCCTTTACATCGTCAAGGACTTTCAGAGCTGACGTCCAAATCTCTCGGTATCGCTTCTCGTATTTGATGAATGGTTGACCCTGGATCAATTCGGAGATGGCTGCACAACTTGCTTCTCGCATACGCCATTCTCGGCCCAGGATACTCTTGAGCAGATCGTCTAAAATATCATCAAAGTGAGTGCTGAGAACGGCGCCTGTGTCTGTGACAAGTGCCTTCCAAATGTCATCCATGGACCTTTGGACATTCTGGTTAGGGTCAAATCGGTAACGGTAAAGCTTGGGATACAGCTTTGGGTCAACTTCCGATTCGGACAGGATGTTGCTGAGTCCGAAGCGACCAAAAGCAGAACGGGTTGACCAGGTTGCAGCATTTGCAGCCAGCGACATGAACTTGTACACAAGTCTCTGATCACCAACTTCATTTGCAAGGTTGACAATGTCCTTGTAGGAAGTAATTGAGTTGCCCTCACCAGTTGGGAGTGCACCTGGCTCAAAGAGTTCTGTTTCTTGGTCAACCTTGAGCTGAGTGCCAGTGCCTGTAAATGCAGAGACAAGATCCTTGACAAGGGCACTCTTGAGATCCGCATCACCACGTTCGTAAACCAAAGACAAACCACGAGAGGCAGTCTCTTGCACGAGCTCGTCACGCGCACTGAGAAGTCTCATGAAAGAAGCTTGGATCTCACGTAGCCTTGACTGTACTTCTTCCAAATGGGAACAGTACTGAACGATACAGAACAGCCAGATGCCCGAAGCTTTGAGTAGCGATGGCTTTGTGGCTTTGCAGTCTGCGAAGATCTTGTTGAGAACAGCAGTAAGAAGTGTTCCTCTAGAACCATTGCGCTTCTGGATACAGCTGCGAGATTCGACGTCCAAAGTCAACTTGACGTAGTCGGATTCCCATCGCGCCAAAGTTGCAGTGATTGCATCTCCGACAGTGAATTGAACCTCGACTTGCTTGATCTCGTGCAGCGCAAATAATTGCTTGAGAATGTTGCCAATAATTCCGTGTGACCAGCCATCTTCACTCTCCTTTTCAGTCTCTTCACTGTCACTCAATCCAGCGGCCAATCTCCCAAGTGCAAGAATTGCTTTCTCGTTGCCCTTCTTCGCTTGGGTGACGAGCTTGCTGACGACTGCTTCCAGAGGGTGGTCTCCTTCGCGTTGAGGAATAGCCAGACCGGCAGTCCACAGCTGAGCAAAAGCCTCCAGTGCAGTTTCATATAGAGAGGAGCGTACGTTCTCGCCTGTGAGAAGGTGCAGGGGATAGGAGACATCTTCAGGTACTGACTGTCCATAGTAGACGCTGCGAGAGCACACGTAACTGTATGCTAGCAGTCCTCCCTCTGCTGCGTTGAGTTCAGGCCCAACCAACTTTTCAGCATTCTCATAGAACGAAATCAAAGTTTGACGGTAGTTGTTGATAGTAGTAGTGTCATTTGCTAAATGCGACACAAGGATACCCATAGCTCGCGCTGTTAGTGATCGGATCTCCTTGTTGTTTGACTTTATCAACTTGAAGAGACCCTCGCTGGAGTCGGTCAAGTATCCCAGTGCACCACCAGGGCTAAGGGAGGCAACATCGACGAAGCAACGCAGACATTCTTCGGTGATCGGGGAGTCTTTGAGATAGGCTCCATCCAGACAAGCCTTGAGGTAAAAGACAACATACGCACTATCGACAGTGTGCAAATACCCAAGGATCTTCTCTCGGGTCTTAATATCAGTCTTGACTCTGGCATCAAGGGTCTGCATCCAATCAGGTTGCACCTCAAAGTCCTTGAGAGCGGTGAGGAACATGATGTGCTTGCAGTACTTTAATGCAACAGGGAAAGCAGCTTTTCGAGATCCCTCAAAGTTCTCAAACACAGAGTGATGGAATTTAAGACCAGGTGGAGGTGCATCAGCGTGTGTTTCTGGCGTGATCTGAGATCCAAAGAAGACGGCCACCATTTCCATCCAGTCCGGCAGGGCAGGGTCTGCCTCGGCATGTGCGTGGTAAGTCCAAGGATCTAAACCTTTATGACCTTGTTCAATAACATCGCTTCTCTCGTCTTGGTGAGCTCCGATTGCTAGAACATCGATCCAACGGCCAAGGATATCGGAAAATGTAAGGCACTGGTTCGCCCACTTGACCACAGCATGACGAGTACTCCTGATAACCGGGGGCTCATCGGGAAGAGACATGTATGTGAGCAACATTGCCTTCAATTCTTCAGACTCACTGCCTGCAGTAGCTGGAATGTTGGTAGTCAAGCTAGAAAGGGCGCCATCAATGTTAACAACGGCGTCATTGGTAGGATCTTGGGACAAAGACTTGAAGAGCCATCCGGCAAGGTTTAGTCGCGTTTCGATAGGCATATTGGCGCTTCTCGCCAGTACACCGATTGTCTCGTATGCCTTGGATCGAAGTGCAATATCGTCGTGTGATGTCCTCTCGGGGACAGGCCAGCCGTCTCCCTCGATGAAGCCGCTCATGGTGTTGATTAGAGGAACAGCAATGTCAAATCCTTCTTGTGAAGGCCCAACACGAGCTACCCAAGCAAGGTATTGGAACGCGGCAGTGTGGAGTTTGACTTGTTCCAATGTACTTTTCGGTAGTAAGCTTTGTGAAAAGGTGTCTGTGGCTTCATCTGCAGTCGAGAAGTTGAGCTTGACAACACTCATAATGTCGTCAGACATAGTTGCTGAGATTGTGGATTTTGAGAGCATGTTGAGAATACGAGTTCGGTATGTCGATGGTAGTATCGAGTGAGCATGAAACAGACGCTTCACAAGAGCCTCATCCTCCATGGAGACGGAACTTCGCTTCAAGACTTCCTCAGCAGCAGACACTAGCCTGTTGTCGAAACTTGAAGCAGCATAAAGTGCAGGTAGGAACTTTTCCTCGTCGGTGAAAGCGCCACTTGCGAGTAAGGCAACGAGCTTGAGTTTTAGCTCTGACATCCTCTCAAAGACCTTTTGCGACTCTGGACTCTCCACGGCGAGCGACTCGAGCTCAGATTTGGTGAGAGTCGGGTTTGCTTCATTCCAGTTCTGGTTTTGCGTAGGGTTCCGTAGTCGTAGGAAAATGCTAATAAGGTTGGCAAGGAATTTTGCGTCAGCTTCATCCGAGAGTCCGATCGCTTGTCGGTATTCGGTGTCATCTTTGCTGCCTCTTGGTGGTATCCGGGCATCCAGAAGAAGTCGAAGAATGATGTTGAAGAAAGGTCCAGCTCGGGCAAGCCCTTTGTCCTTGGAGAAACCAGCTAAAGCTTTGGGGATAAGCTCTCTTCGTTCATAGTCATCCAAGCGCTCTACACTGTGTTGGATCCCTGAGATATCAAGCTGTTTGACTAGTGGAGAGTCATTTGACTTGTACTGATCAAGAAGGGCACCAACAGGTAGGATGACCTCTGGCGGTTGGATAAATGTCTTTAGTCTGGAGAAGATCTGGACGACTTTGGCTCTAACCGGAGCATGTTCGCTAGCAGCCTTGACAATGACAGGCGGAAGATATCGTTGTAACAATTCGTGTAGCTTCTTCTCCTTATTGGCGACACCCAGGATCTTGAGTTCCACACTATCTAGAAGCTGGAGCTCTCTTTCTTTCGATGAAGGCGCCGCCATGACTGAGTGTTTGCTGATGATAAACAGAAATAAAAACAAAGCGCAGTGGAGTTCTATGGAAATTCAGGGATGTGATTTATTTGGTGGTCTTAGGCAGCAAATGACGAAGCTCCTGCCAGCTGATAGCTGTTTCGAGGCCAGTCGCAAGTCAACCATCGTGACGAAGAATCATGACTAAGCTGACTGGCAGTGTCACGTGTCTACAACTTCGAAGACCTTCACGACTCTACTTCCTTCGAAGCAACATGCGATCAAGAATACAGATCTATGTTTGTTTTTATTCTAATTGTTTCAAGCTTGCGGGGTTTCTCCCAGGACTTCCCTGCAGCTTCCTTTGGGTGAGCTCTTTGTGAGTGGTGTACACCCAAATTGCCCGGAATGTATGTACCAGAGTCAATATCTTGTCATCACGACCTTGTTGTTTTGTTCTGGAGCTAGATTCAGAAAAGGTATTTTCATTTTAAATCTCTTTTGTCTGCATTTAGCTTGACGTCAGCAGGTGTCGAATGTGCTGTCATATCTGGTGCAGCGTTTGTGGAACTAAGGTGCCTGCAAAAGTGTAATGTGGACGGAACCGTTCACGACAAGGCTCTTAATCACGTCTGGGGACGCTTGTTCTCTTTGAAGAAGCTTGCATAAAGAGATCTTAAATGTAATTAATGTCAATACCAAAGACCTTCTGAATAACACGACCTAAAGAACACTGCACTTCACAAACACTGGCCTCCAGGGTAAGCTCACTCAGCAGTCGCGTCATCGATATTCCGCCACCGTTCTCTTTAATCCCCTGTCACTTGCCCCTCCAAAGAAGGAACATTTAGCTCCACTGATCCGGTTGCGTCACTGTGGTTGGGTGCCTGTCTTGATGTCTGTGCTTCACTTCAATCTTCAACTCTTGCCTTGCACCCAACGATACATGTGCAGCAACGTCTTTCATATATGAAATCTGTCTTTACGAGCTGACAGACAACAAACTCTATACCAACTTTATTCTATTTCACGTGGACCCTTCAGAGCGAGCGATTATTTAACCTTCCTCCCCGCTATGATAACAGCGGGGCATTGATTCTGCTTCTACAAGAGCTACACCGAACCTTGCGATATCACCAACCGACGTGTTGCACTCGTCACTCGATCCTCGATTTAAATCGTATACGGACGATCTTGATATCAACATATACTAGCACCCCAAACCCCCCGTCGGAGCGTCGCCGCCATGGACGACAACATTTCCACCTTTATGGCCATTACTGGCGCAAGCACCGATGTCGCCCGCAGCTTCCTTGAGATGACTGCTGGTAACTTTGAGCGTGCCATCGAACTATTCTACGAAAACCCTGACCTGGTTTCTGGTGTTGGAGCTGGTCTTTCTTCAACTGGACAATCAGCGACAACACCCTCAGCACCATCAGGAGGCAACATTGGCAGACAAGATTCGGCAGGAGTTATCCACATCGATAGCGACGATGACCAGGACATGAATCTTGAGGACTTTAGCGACAATGAAGGCGCCAACGACAGAGCTGTTGCTGCTCACGCGGCTGCTATGGCACAAGAAGAAGAGGATGCGGCTATGGCTAAGCGACTGCAAGAGGAACTATATGGAGGCAACCAAGGGTCTGGATCAGGAGGAAACCCGGATGATGTGCGAGCACCAATTGCGCGAACAACCGAGACATTGGTGGCACCTGGCTGGGGTGGTGGTGAGAATGACGACGGAATGGAAGCAGCTTTCCTTGAGCAGCTGAGACAACGGCGGAGGCAAAATCCACGTGAGTAACTGAGTGTTGCTGTATGTCTCGGTACTGTACTAACCTCAATAGCCGGCCGTGCAGGAGGACCCTTTTCTCAGCAAATATGGGCCGACCCCGAACGACGCTCTGCACCTTCAACGTCCAACGAGAATGGTGCTCATGCGCGACGACTGGAGGATCTGTTCCGTCCTCCTTATGATTTGATGGCACGAATGTCTTGGGATGACGCGCGTACTCTGGGCAAGGAGGACAAGAAGTGGATCATGGTTAACCTCCAGGATATGAACGACTTTAACTGCCAGGCCCTTAACCGCGATGTTTGGAAGGACAAGTCTGTCAAGGAACTTGTTGGAGAGAACTTTATCTTCCTCCAGTATGACAAGGATTTCCCTGACGCCCAGGAATTCCTTACCTTCTACTTTCCCAACGAAAGCCACCAAAATCCCGACAACTACCCTCACGTCTCCATCATCGACCCACGAACTGGTGAGCAGGTCAAGGTATGGACTGGCAGACCTTTTCCATCTGCTCAGGAGTTCCATGCCGAGCTCGCCGAATTCCTGGACCGCTACAGCCTTGCGGCCAACAGCAAGAACCCTGTAGCCAAAGCAACAGCCCGCAAGCCCCAGAAGTTGGACGTTGACCGTATGACCGAGGATGAGATGCTAGAAATGGCTCTCAAGAACAGTTTGGAGGGTGCTTCTGGAAGTGGAGGTTCCTCAACACCTAATGTCCATGACCCTGATGCTTTGACAAAGTCACCGGCACCCGAAGAGATGGGCAAGGGTAAGGAGCCCGAAGCTCCAGTCGAACAGAGCCCTTGGGCTAAGATTTCTGGCACAAACCCACACACCGAGCCAGATGCCA
Source organism: Fusarium multiceps (assembly GCA_028416715.1). NCBI lineage: Eukaryota > Fungi > Ascomycota > Sordariomycetes > Hypocreales > Nectriaceae > Fusarium > Fusarium multiceps. Next base: position 199,728 of record JAQPZZ010000039.1, on the reverse strand, counting down.
ACCCAACAACCACAACACGTATCCAGTTCCGACATCCAACTGGTCGTGTTATTCGCCGATTCAACCTGGACGACCAAGTGCGCAGAATTTATGAGTGGCTCAAGGCCGAGCCTCTGGAAGGCAAGGAGGGAATCGAGTTTGAACTCAAGAAGATGCCAGCTGGACAGGACCTCATTGAGAATTTGGATGCCACTATCGCAGACACAGGATTGAAGCAGGGCACAGTGATGATTGAGTTCATTGAGGACTGATTCAGCTGTTTATTTGATGAGACGTGTTTCTCTTTTACGGACCAGCAGGCATTTGCAGATAGATAGTTATCGGAGCCATGGAGTGTATTGGACTGCGGCCAGTGGGATAGGCAGGTTCGAATTAGCATTATTGAGACTGGTTACAGTCGGAGGGAGGATACTATCTTTAGACGTCTCAGCCGGCTCATAGCCGCGAGCAATGATACATGATTGAGATCATGCTGTACTTTTTGTGATTGCGTATGAGTAAAATGACAAACATCAGACATAATTTCCACCTGCAAGGAACGGCTGCAAGGAACTGGATGGTAATTAATCTTCCATGGATTTGTTCTAATGGCATTTGGTCTAGCCGCTTGGTCCGTCGATCGGCTCCATTTAATGCATTCCTGATGTGTTTCACCATGATGAACAGAGCATGATAGCCAGTAATTCTTTCAAGATACAGCAACATCAAAACCTTGAGGACAGTAACTTTTCAATCTCTACTGCGAACATCCTCTGAATGCACGTAATTCAGATAAGGCCGAGGCCTAGCTGGAGATCTTGCCCGCGCTCAGGTCGGGTGCGGGGAGGAGGACCACTCCTAGATGGGCACTTACAGGGATCAAGGCAAGGTCATGGTCACACCAGGAACAGAAGAGCCATGAGCAGATCGATTCAGGCTCGATGAGAGCATTTGATTGATTGGCAGTCAGGTCTCTGAGCGGTTGCTCCTCAACAACCCCCACCTGCCCTTGTAAACAGCAACAATACAAAACACCTCAGAAGGTAATAGGCACTAGTCTAGCTGTTGCTCCTTCTTAGCTTTAGCTTGCGCCTGCTTGTTTTGGCTGCATGTTGTTTCTTTCCCTTGCGTAGGCGGGGATTGGCTGCGCTGTGCGACAGCATATTTCGTTTCTTTTCTCAAATTCGGCTGCTTCAGGCTCTGGCTCCCTTCACATCATCATCTCCCTTTTTTACTTCTCCTTTTTTTTCTTACCCTCTACTTATTCTCATCACCCGAGACAGACGTTACCACGAGCCCGGTTCGACACCAGACGACTCTTTTTCCAGTGGTGGGGTTGCTACTAATTAGCGACACCGCCAAATCTACGATATCCCACTCTAAATTGTTTCGAAGCGACTACACGCGCTGCTCTGACCTGAGGAAGCTTGGAGCATTCATCGACGACCCATACGATCTGATCCTTCGACCAAAGAACGAAAACGGGGTGCGACTCGAAGCACAAGCTGCTGAAGCACAAGCTCCTACGGAAATACAATGGCGGACCGTGAACATGACGTTGAGGAGGGCAATGAAGCTCTAGACCCGGAGCTTCTCTACTCCAAGGAGTACTGCATTGGTTAGTCCTGTCGTACGAGATATTCGTGTACAGACGTTAATATTACCTAGGTGGTGGTAGTTTCGGAAAGGTTTACAAAGGGTACGACGATAACTTGCGCCACTGCCAAGTACACGGCTAACACGATATAGAGTCGATAAACGAACGGGCCAGTCTGTTGCAATCAAAGTCATTGACATTGAAAGCGCTGAAGATGAGGTTGAAGATATTATACAGGAAATTGCTATCCTGTCAGAACTACAATCCCCCTATGTCACCAAGTATTATGGATCTTACGCGAAAGGTGCAGAGCTATGGATTGTCATGGAGTTTTGCTCAGGTGGAAGTTGCGCCGACTTAATGAAGCCAGGATTGATCAGCGAAGATTACATCGCTATCATTGTGCGTGAGTTGCTCATGGGATTGGACTATCTTCATACAGACAAGAAGCTACATCGAGATGTAAAAGGTAAGAATGTTGCTCAACTGTCAAAACACCACTAACGTTTATAGCTGCCAATGTGCTTCTTAGCAGCAATGGTCAAGTTAAACTTGCCGATTTTGGTGTGTCAGGTCAACTCTCAGCAACAATGACCAAGAAGAATACTTTTGTCGGAACTCCTTTTTGGATGGCCCCAGAAGTCATTAAGCAATCTGGGTACGATCACAAGGCCGATATTTGGTCTCTTGGTATCACAGCTCTCGAATTAGCGAATGGAGAGCCCCCATATGCCGATATTCACCCCATGAAGGTTCTGTTCCTCATCCCCAAGAATCCTCCACCAAGACTTGAAGGCAACTTCACCAAAGCCTTCAAGGATTTTGTTGAATTATGTCTACAAAGGGATCCCAAGGATAGACCAACAGCCAAGGACATGCTGCGCCACCCGTTTATTAGACGGGCGAAGCGGACAACTTATCTGACTGAGCTTATTGAAAGACACCAACGCTGGGCAGCCACCCACAAGGGAGAGGATGATGACAACTGGGGTTCTGACAACATTGGTCGTCCTCCACAAGAACGTGAGCGAGTCGATGAGGATATGTGGGACTTTGGCACTGTCAGACTTGTTGGTGACCGTGGAGGTATCTTCAACCGACCAGGTCTGAATGCATTGGACGAGAATGCGACAAATGCTCGTGCTTCACGACCTCTGGAAAGTGAAGAGGATTATGGCGAGCAGCGACGGGAGACCAGTCCGATGAAGCGAGACTATGGACTTCAACCACTTGAAACTGTCAAGGCACCTAACTCAAGACAGTCAAGCCCACAACGAAAGGCTGTCCCTCAGACACAATATCACCCACCAGGACTTGCACCACCACCAGGATTCGGATCACCGGGACTCTCGCCTCCGCCAGGACTCCCATCTCCAGGAATCTCATCACCACCGGGATTTTCATCACCTACGAGAGCTTTGCCGCAGACCCCTATGAAAGCACCTACTAGAGATAGTGCAGACACCCCTAGGCCATTGCGACCAGTACATACCGCGCCTGTGCCCGAGTCTCCAGAGTATGATCGCGAGCTTCAAGACCAACTGCAGCGAGAAGTTGGTATGCTCAACTTGGGTTATGAACCAAAGACTGAGACTCAGCCGCAACCACAGCGATCTCTACCACCTGCTCCACCAGCACATCAAGCACGACCAACAACCACCAAGCAAATGAGTTTACCCGAGATTCCCCCATACAGACCTAACCAGGCTGTTTCGCAGCAAAGAATGCCGTCGTTACAGCACGCCCCTACACCTCAGGTCATTGTGCCGGGAGGAGCTCAAGGCCCTCGACCTCTGCCTACAAAGGCATCTTCACCTAGCCCATCCGAGTTTACTGCCCCATCGGCTTTTCCTACGCCTGCGCCAGCTAATCCCAATGGCGAATTGGATGCGCTTAACGATGTCATCTTTCCAGCATTGGAAGAAGCGCTTAAGCGGCGACAGATCAATCTTCAGCATATGTATAAGCCTGGACAGACCCCAGCTCAGATGTCACCTCAACAGCAAAGGGCAGAGGCTTCTCATGAAAAGTTGAGAAAGCTAGTCTACAAACTTGCACACGTCTGCAAAGAGATTGATCATTATGACAAGGCCGAACCTGTTGGTATGGGCAGAGAGGTTGGCAGTTTCTTGGAAGGACTTCTCGAAGAGATCCTTGTACGAGTTGAACCTTTAGATGAGGATGAAGATGTGCAGGGTTAGTACCTGTATTGAGCGGGCATGGTGTTTGGAGTTTGGTTTGACATTGTATATGTTATGAGTATTATGAGCCCTGACGGGTAGATGATAAAGGACCAAGGATTAGTAGTCTGGATGAACGTACAAAGGATATATGGCATGCTACGAATAGGAATAGCATGCAGTGAATATGATGGGATATGAGCATGTTCCAGTGTCGTATCAAGCAGTCAAAGTCCGTGTGTAATTGGCAGTCATGATAGCCATCACCGTCTGAATTATCAAGTGTGTTATTGCCAGTCATGAATTCAGCTCATATCCTGGTGTTGGTTGCTGCTTTCAGTTCGGAGCCTATTGTAAGTTTCGTAAGTACGAAGTCCGAGTAACGACCCAATGCTTGCAACCTGACACTTGCCAAGATTTGCTTGACCCGCTGTAAAAGCTCCACATGGGGAATAGAGCTCGTTATGTCATGGTATCATGATACGTCTGTAGTGGGCATGAACGGCAGTATTGTGAGTATCCAGAAATACCAGTATAAGTATACAGATGAGACGGATCAAATGCATATAAATATAGCCTCATTGACTCGAGATCGCGTCTATTGTTCATGCTCGACATTCGTGACGTCGTTTGCGTCCATAGCTCATTCGGCCAGACTAAACCCAACAGAGCCATTGGAGCACTAAAATCTAGCGACCGAGCCGGCGTAACTACCCACAAGCTACCGCTTGAGGACTAAGGCTCCGGGCTTTGGTGTCCACTGACAGCTCGGAACAATCGCGTTTTCCGATCGGCGGCCGAAAGAAAAAATATCAAGCTCGGCCAATGCGACACCAATTCAGGCAGTTCCAGGGCCTATTAGCTATTTTTTTCTTGGATTTGGGGGAGCCTGGGCTGGGAACGGGACTGGGCAACGAATAGAGGGCCATGCGCGATTTGCTTTCTTTCTTTCCTTCCCGTCGATGACTTCTAAACTTTACTCTTGAAAACATTCTTCCCCTCTATTCTCCTCGTGTGGCAGACAGCTTTTATCCTCTCCTCTCTACCTTTCTAAGATACCCCCCACCTAGTCATCATGTTGTCTCGAGGATCTCTTCGTTCGGCTCAGGTATGTTGCTTTGTTCTGTGTCATGATGAGCTTTTTGGTGTTGTTGTACATTTGGAGGAATGCCCACATTGGTGACGGCATGCATCATGATTGCGACGCAAGAAGCAAAAGTTGGAGTTGTAAAAGGACAATGATTGCAACAACCCAAATGGCTCATTGATACAAACTTCAACACCAATTGACATCGCTAACTTTTCCAGCTGCTGCGCGGCGTCGCCAAACAACCCATCACCCGATCCTTCGCCACCGTTCAGTCCGACATCTTCAAGCCTGCCAAGTTCGGCGGCAAGTACACTGTCACCCTCATCCCCGGTGATGGTATCGGTACCGAGGTCGCCGAGTCTGTCAAGACCGTCTTCAAGGCCGACAACGTCCCCGTTGAGTGGGAGCAGATCGAGGTTTCCGGTCTTGAGGGTTCCGGCCGCACTGAGGATGCTTTCCGCGAGTCTGTCGCTTCTCTCAAGCGCAACAAGCTCGGTCTCAAGGGTATCCTTCACACCCCCATCAGCCGATCCGGCCACCAGAGCTTCAACGTCGCCATGCGACAGGAGCTTGACATCTATGCTTCCATCAGCTTGATCAAGAACATCCCCGGCTACGAGACCCGCCACAAGGACGTCGACCTGTGCATCATCCGAGAGAACACCGAGGGTGAGTACTCTGGTCTCGAGCACCAGAGCGTCGAGGGTGTCGTCGAGTCCCTCAAGATCATCACCCGCGCCAAGTCTGAGCGTATCGCCAAGTTCGCCTTCTCTTTCGCCCTCGCCAACGGTCGATCCAAGGTTACTTGCATCCACAAGGCCAACATCATGAAGCTTGCCGATGGTCTTTTCCGCAGCACCTTCCACCAGGTCGCCAAGGACTACCCCACTCTCGAGACCAACGACATGATTGTCGACAACGCCTCCATGCAGGCTGTCTCTCGTCCTCAGCAGTTCGACGTTATGGTTATGCCTAACCTTTACGGTGGTATCCTGTCCAACATTGGTGCCGCTCTCGTTGGTGGTCCCGGTATTGTTCCTGGTTGCAACATGGGCCGTGAGGTCGCTGTTTTCGAGCCCGGTTGCCGTCACGTCGGTCTTGACATCAAGGGCAAGGACCAGGCCAACCCCACTGCTATGCTTCTGTCTGGTAGCATGCTTCTGCGACACCTCGGTCTCGATGAGCATGCTAACCGCATCTCCAAGGCCACCTACGCCGTTATCGCCGAGGGGTAAGTAACAATCTTTGAACTACAATCGAATTAGATCACTAACACCCTCACAGCAAGGTCCGCACTCCCGATATGGGCGGCAAGTCCACCACCCACGAGTTCACCCGTGCCATCCTCGACAAGCTCGAGACCGTTTAAATGAAGCATCTTTTGTGATATCCCCACCAAAACAAAACCATGCGTTGATTTTATTTTCGTTTGTCTTGTCCCAAGGGGACAATTTGGACAATATACGCACATCACTCACACCCCCACCATTACCTCGATCGAATATATACCTATGACGAGAGGAGTCTGCGGATTTAGGCGTTACGAGAGAGGCGGCGAAGAAAAAAGCAGAGGAAGATATAGCAGAGTGAAGGAGATTGTACGTGTAACATGAACTTGAGCAGTCTTGAATATATTGTAAAGTCCAATTGTTGTCCATGATATGATGTTCTGTGAGCTGTTTTCAAATTACTCAGTCAATCCATGGCCCATTCTCAGTCCTTGATCAGTGGCACAAAGATGCTCGAGTTGACGAATTGCGCGCATTTGGGAACTTGGCGAGCACTTTCGTCGCGGAGACCGAGCTGTTACAACCTCGGTTGAAACTGCACCGAAGAGTGGTCTAGTCAATTGGCGAATGAGGGTTGAGCGTCAGAAGAAGTAACCAGCGAGAGTACAAGAGACGAAATGATTTGGTCCTTTGGCATACCTAAGTTTAGATTGGCACTCTAGATTAGCACTTTTATCCAAGTTTGATGCGATTGAGATCTCAGTTTCTCGGATAAGGGTAGGATTTAGAGCAGATGTAGATACGCAACATGCCGCTATGACACGCGATGTCTACCTACCTTTGCGCCGTCCCAGATTCGTCTCTACTACCAGCATAGACCAGATCCATCCTCCAATTACTGCCAGCAGATCAAGATCTCTCAAGCATAGCCTTGGCCTGTGCCAAGTCACCGAGAAGCTGAAAATCATTGATGCAAACATTCTCGCGACCTGCATGCGCAGCAAGTTTACCCGCACCTAATACAAGTAAGTATTCACTCAGTGAAATAACAAAATGGAGTACATACCCGCCAGAACCTTGATCAGAAAGCTTTCAGCGGAATCCTGAAGAGCGCAGATGGCCTGTTTCTGGACGCGAATCGAACGGAACGTGGTAGGGTCCTGTTCCTTCAAGATCTTCATCACGAGAAGAGTAAACGGGTCGGTCTTGAAGTCGAATCGCTTGCCAGCCAGAGCAGCTTGTCGAGAACCCTTTGCCCATCCCTCTGGAAGTCTGTTAAATATGTGACTGGGAAGGTAGAGAAAGGTCTTACAGTGGGTGCCGTTCTTTCGAGCTGCCTGTGAGCGCACCCAGAGGTTGCCTTTCAGGCTGCCATGCTTGTCTTTGGCGATCAGGTTCTTGCGCAGAGCCTTTGTAAAGGTAGACCGCACTGTGACAGCCTTTTGGGGCGCCATTGTAGATGAATGTCGCTCAAATATAATAAGTGTAAGTTGAGAGTTAACATGTAGAGAAAGACTTGGTAGAGAAAGAAGATCAGAGTCTAAAGAAAGAGACACCAAGGCGGTAGGCTATTGTATTGTTCTACCCTCGTTGATTGAGGAAGTGGGCTGTAGGAGACAGGATGCTACTGCAGAGTTGAGATTCAGAAGGATGAATTTATAGACAGAGGAAGGTAACTAAAGTATAGAGATTAACAGAGAGTAAGAGATTAAGCTGTGGTAGTCATTTATATCTCTACTGATCCAAGGAGTACTATTATAAGACTCTGAATCATTATCATGATTGAACCAATCAAATCATCGTATCCTGTCGATCTTGCCTCGTTTCGGCACTAGCGTTAGGATCTCTAGGCTTACCACTTATACGCTCTGCTGAACTACAAATTGTCTCCTCTACCTCTACTCCTTTCTCTAGAAGTGCATAATATCCTCTGTATACCTGTTAGTTATGCCTTGGAGGTTTGTATTTGTTTTATTGCACACGACTACCGCGGCTTGCTGAGTTCTTTGCTTCTTGCCGACTCCCTCTTGTACCTCTCTTCCCTTCCATCTTCAACCTCTCATGTCTTATTCCCTTACTTATTCGCTCCCTCTACAGAGGCTCCAGTCCCAACGATAGCAAGACCCCGTGGTAAGTCACTTATCCCCTTATGAGTACCCCAAGCTAGTCAGCGAAAGCCGACCACGCGGTCCAGGAAAGAAGCGCAAAACAGAAGCGGACCCCTCGACGAACCGCAACATAAAGAAGGATCGCGACCGGAACGCCTCACTTTCAGAGGAACAGTGGGTATACCAGAATGCCAAAAAGAGTTTCAACGCCCAGTGGCGCCAAGTGAAGAAGAAGCTCTTCCAGCAAGACCACTATCAAAATGCCGATGAAGCTACTCGAGCTTCCCTTGAAGATGCAGCTTTTTAGGAGCATAGTGCAAAGTAGTAACTCAATGAACGTCCTATGCCTAGTTAACTTACAAAGCTGATTGGAATAGCATGTCATTGGGCAAGCATCCTGACCAGCTCAAAGTTGGGCCATTTCCTTCATGGACCAGTGGTGGAACCGCGGAAGATGATGAGAATCCTGTTTAAGAAGATATCTTCTAAGGCTTAGGAAACAGAAATAAAGTAGTCTAAACGCTGGTCTAAGGCGGCATAAGATGACCAAATGATTTCGTCTCTTATGTTCTCGATGGCCAATTCTTCTGACAACCTGACGGCAAGGTAGATAGACATGGTGTGTCATATGTCGATATACCCAGTCACTGAAGGGGGTAGTATGGAGCGCGTCAATAAAAAGACAAAGGACGAAAGAAAAAAGACTAAAAAAACTGTGAATCTCTGGTATGTGCCTGGGGCATATCTCTTCTGTGTGGGTAGCTTCGAACTTGGGACTCTGCGCTCTGTATAAGCGAAGGCTCCCAGAATCAGGAGTAAATCTACACAACGATTTTAAGTATACAGCTACTTCGCTGATGACGGAGCTTGTTATTTTGGTAGATAAGGGGGCCATAGAAAGACGAGATTAAGTTTAGATGGAGGTTGTTGATAGGTGTACAGAGCAGATGCCTAAAGTTTGTGTCTTCTGTCAAGCTCTCATCACCCAAGTCTTCTGATACCCTGATGCTATATTGTTTGTCTAAGCAGGTTCAACTTGTGATTGCAGGGCGGGCCTCTTACTCATGCCTCTTTACCTGCTTTAAGACAATGAATGAGGATAGTATAGAGAGCGTCGAAGAATAAAAGCCGAATAGTCTAAATTGACTACTGACATTCTTTTAGTGTATGTGTGTACAGATTTGAACATACAACGTAAATAAAAGGGATATGGAAAGGCGTGATTATTTTTGTAATTTCCAGCATTCGAACACGAGCAAAAAGGAGAGTGGCCAGTGGGTGATAGAAGTTTTAGGTTCGCAATTTCAGAGAGTTCCCTAGGTTCTAGGACGGATTCCACTTGACCACTCTCCTCGAAGGTATGTTAAGTTGTTACAGTATATAAAGGGTAGACAGAGACGAGACTAGGTTTGGATGAAGGTTGCTTATAGGTGGGTAGAGTAGGTGCCTGAAGTCTATCCCTTCTCGTCTGTTGATGCCTCGTGGGTGGTATCTTGTTTACTTAAGCAGGTCGGTCGAATGCTGAAGTGTCTCTGTTGTATGAGTTCAGGTTGTGATATTGCAAAGCTCTTTTGCTCATATCTCTAAATCCGTCCTCTATCCAAAAACGCCTTTGGTACATCAACGTACCGACTTCTCAAATACTCGCCAATGCCCTTCCCTAATCCATCAATCCTATCAGAAGAAGCAATCCCACCATTCAAATTATCCAAAACCCGGCTACTCTCGCATTAGTACAATCTCATACAATCTGGGGTTTGACCTGACTTACAAATGCACAGCGTTGATACCAGCAAACTCAACACGTTCAACCCGTCGATCAGGATTCATCTTGAACCAATCATCCCCAAATAACTGCTTCAGCTTGGAAACAGTAAGAAGATTTCTCAACCAAGCGTATTCATCGTCGTGTCGAACGAAAAAGCCCACGTTGGAGTTATCGCCCTTATCGCCGGACCTGGCATGCACGATACTACCTAATGGTGCATACTCAGTTGGACCAAAGGTGAGCATGTCGACCGGTCCATGAGTTTCTGTGCTTGGTCGTACGATGGGATACTTTGCTGTTTGTGTAGGTGGTGCGATGGGATATGTTTCTCCTGTACTCATCACAGCCCGATGCTCAATTGCCGACACAGGCATAAGAGCGGGAAACATCTCCATAAAAGGCTTGGGAACCATGGTTCTGAAATCCAAGTTCATGTGATACCCGGGATAGCTTTGCATGCGAAGTGCATAAATAGGAACCTTGAACTTTGACGCATCGATATCCTCCTTCTTGCGAGCCTGGGCGAACACACGGAGTGATACAGTACCTGCTTGTTGAGAAGTCGGGTTCTCAGCAGGTGTACCGTAAAGCTCAATACTAAGTCGACTAAACTTAGAATCCTTGAACATGTGCGCCAGTTGATTCTTCATCATGGTTGCCTTTTCAGCGACGTCAAGTCCGTTGATGTAGAATGTTGCTTCCGCTTGGAACCCGCCTTTTGCTGCGACCATGACTTTTGCTGTTGGTGGAGGAGGAAAACCCTTGACGCAAGATACAGAGACTCTATTCTCTGATTCCTGCTCGACGCGGACTCCTGAAAGATCCGCCACGACGTCGGGGTTCAAGTAGAGATGACCTTGAAGTTCGTAGAGAAGCTGTGCAGTGACAGTTTCTTTCGTAACACGTCCACCACCTTCAGCCGTTCTCCCAATAACACACCGTCCCTTGAGATCAATCTCAGCAATCGGAAAAGCAATGTCTACCAGCTCAGGAAGAAAGTCCTTGAAACCAGAGAAATTCGCACCGACGACATAAGGCCCGCACTCGATAAGATGAGCACCGAGTAAAGAACCGGCAAGTTCTTCGTACTGATCTTCTCGCCAGCCGTGATACCATGCCGCGGAGCCCATGACGGGAGAGGCATCTGTGCAGCGGCCGCAGATGACGATTCGTGCGCCGGACCGTAGGGCTTGAACGATGCCCCAACATCCGATGTATGCAGTTGCACAACATGGTTCAAATCCCCAGTCTTCGAGCGTTTGTTCCGGATGATCTAGATGTGTGACTCTGACGTCGCCCTTCATAACAGTCTCCGACACATCATCACCCAGAACTTTGGCAACAACCACATCCCCATACCCGCGTTCCTCGCAAAGCTTTTTCACTTTCTCATAAAGCGCATCAGTATTCAACGCACCCGCATTCGTAACAACGCGAATATCGCGTTGCATGATATCATCAAGACACTCGTCGAGTTGTTCAAAGAAGCCATTTTCGTAGCCGAGGTTGGGATCAACTTCTTGTTTTGTGATTGCGTTCCAGGCGATGTTCATCTCGGAGAGCCAGTCGCCTGTTATCACGTTGACGTTGCCTGTGCGGACCATGCGGGACATTGCATGGGGATGGTCGCCTGTTGCGCCGGAGACATTTCCTATGCGGATTGGTGGTCTGTCTAGCATGATGGCGGTTGTGTTGGTGATCTTGATGTTTTGGATGAGTGAGATTCAGTGAGGTGAGGTGTATGATTGATGTGAGAGTTGAGAGTAAGAGTAAGAGTGAGTGAGGGGTCGTTAAGAGAGACAAGTTGTAGCTGTGATAAACGCTTTCACCCTGTCGATCTTACCCCGAGATATTATCTTCTCAGTATGGATACTCTGTAATACCCGATAATTCACAAATACAATGTTGCACTCATGAGATTAGGTACAGTATCATGAGAAGTCATGTTTTGTGGATAACGGACTCGGCACCGAGTAACGATCCACTTACACTGGTTGGAGTAGTTCGGTCTCGGTGACCGAGTCCATCATCAACCCCATTTCTTGGCTCGGCCAATTACCCGTTACTAGCTTCGGCGAACTGTAACTGTAGGGTGACAGGGTATCAGAAATGGCCGCCGAAAGCCTAAGAGATGAAATAATATGAACATTTTATGAGAGTTTAGACTTGTATTTAGGTTACTTTATTTTTGTATCCTAAGCTTTAGATCTTTTTGATCCCGAGGGTTGGGAACGAATGAGAGACACGGTTCGCATCTTGTCTTGGTGATATGATCTTGCATATGGTAGTTTTGTATTGTGTAGTGCTGAGTGTAGAGTGAGTCGAGACAACACCTTGAGCCGTTGTTGTAGAATAGATCACGATTATTCTCAATACTTCAAATTATATACCTATATACCTCTGATAATATATACTAATAATACCTCTGCGTTTCATCCAACCCAAAGAACCACTCCTGCGATAACTGAGAAATAGCATCATTATGAAACTCATCCAATCCCAAACTTTGCAAATCCCCAAAACAGTCTCTAAACGTATTATCAACCGCTCCAAACGGCACAGAATCTACCACATTCATCCCACTCTGTGGTGTCGAAGCTTCCACTACATCTGCTACCACCGCATCACTGAGTCTATCAAACAAATCCGAACAATTCCTAGCTAAATCCCATCTTTCGCTCACTGCTACAAGAACCTTGGAGCAAGCCCGTGTATCGTTGACGACTTGGGATATTGTGGGTGTTGTATGTAACCTCGCTCGCTGAGCGGAAGGTTGGAAGTGATGTCGAAGTGCAAAAATGTAACTCAGTCCAGCTAGGAATACAGAATGCATAGTAATCCACGAATAATTCATCTTTCGCGATCGATGCAAACTGGCATACAGCAAAATTGCTTCCCGCGCTGAATCGTAAATGTTCTGCAAAGCAAGGCTATTCACACTCGCATCGTTCAAACAAGGCGACGGCCGGAAAAGCATAAGCATGCCATTGTGGTAGAGTAAACGATACCATTCTTCGCATCGGAAACTGGAGCCGCTGGCTGGTGAAGCAGCCGTCGCGTCGCTTTTCACAAGAGGAAGATTGCCTGTTTCTGTATGCCACTCTTGTAACTCCCTCGCCAACGCCGCACGCATTTCCTCGTAGTTTATACTCGCAAAGGAAACATGTTTTGTACTGCGATGTAACGCATTGATTATCTTTCCGCAGATAAGTCTGTAGCGCACAATATGCACAAAAACAGACGTCGCGGCGCGATACTGTGGTGTACCATACGGCGCGGAAGATAAAGGACTGCTATCCTCTGGAAGTTCTTCCGTAGAACAAGGCGGTAGATCAACGTCTATATCCTCAAGCTGAAGAGCCAAAGGCCTTCCGAGTGCTAAACTCGTGACGCGATCAAGCGCAACAAGACTCCAGAAGCATCGTCGTTTCGTCTCCATTTCTTCTTCCGCTTCGTGTGCATAAGTTGCTGCGCGATGAAGGCCCATTTCTAAACAAGTCCTAGCCGCCACGCCGATGAGATGCCATACACTGGTGGTAGTATTACTACTTGTCGTTCCCATCCTGTATTGGCAGACGAGTAGCAGCGCTTGTAACCGTTCAATGCCATCTCTTGCAAGAACATCAGCCAATCTCGTCATGGCGCGATTATAATGTGTCTCCGCATCGTAAACGCCATTCCAGTTAAACTTGTGTACTTGCGCGGTACCTATCGCGAGGGTCATGTCGACAAAGAATGCATCAACGGGGTCCTTTTCTCGGTCTTCGTACACGGCGTCTAAGGACTTGTAGAGGGATTTGGTGGAGAGGAAGGGATAGCAGAGATGGTCGTGGCTGCAGTATGCTTTGATGAGTTCTGCTGCGAGTGTTTTGGGAGGTAGGCCTGACCCTGTTTGGGGAGTAAGGGAGATGGATGGTTTCCATGATGTGTTGAGGGATGATGGGGCTTGAGGTCGCGATTGAAGTAGATTGGCGAGGAGGAGACCGGAGGTTGAACCGACGAAGTGATGGCCTCCTCCTGCGATAAGGGACATTTGGATGACTTCTTCAGCGACTTCTCCATCGAGGGGACTTTCACCATTACTCGTTGTCTCTCTTTGTCGCTGGCTACCCTCTCCTTCTTGTCGCCCTTCCGTCTCTCTTTGCCTCACTGTCTCTCCATCATGTCCCTCTACAGGCCCCTCAGACCTTCTCAACTGCGCATTCAAACTCTCATTATCAGCCTGTAAATCCCTAATCCTCCTCTCCAACTTCTGAACAGTTCTTCTTCTCAGCTGATGTTCACTAACAGCATATTCACAAGCTACATCAGCTCGTTTGCAGGGACCGCATTGGGGTTGGATTTTGTCGCAGCGGACTTTGCGACGGTGACATCTGTCGCATGCGTTTGAAGGCATTCGGAGGCCGAGGCCGAGAGGATGAAGCAGGAAAAAGATGGAGAATGAATGGTTGAGTCGAGTGGTTTTTGCCCCCGCTTGATGGAGTTATGGGGAGTTATGGGTCTCTGCAGAGAGACTAAGCTTAATTGTTACTCTAATCCTGACTCGTGGGGTTGCACTGGCACTTCCTTGTCTCTCAAGATATGATGTTTCTATGATTTGTATTAATTGTACTATTCTCTGAGTAGATCTCTTTTCTGAATTTTAGAATAGTTAAGTAAATTAGCCAAATAGTTGTCTAAACTGTTATAAACTACTGATCTACTCTCTCATGTTTATGATCTCAGTGATCAATTCTTGACTCTAGTTGATCGGCCAATCAGTCTAAATCTAATTCATCCATCTCTCGGTTACATTTATCCTCTCCCCAACCACCATCTTCTCATCTCAATGGATCTAGTACTACCACAATGGCGTCTTGGCACTCAACTCGGTCAACGGCTCCGTCGCCGAAACAAGGATATTTCCAATACCACCCACATGGTGATCCCCTCAACCCGTCTGAGCGGCAATATCCCCGGATCTTGGGTCTAGAAATCTGGGGTAGTCTGCGGGGAAACAAAAAAGTTCCCTGAATTGAGATCAAGTCAAATACCGCCGGATCCCCCTGCTTCAATTCTTCTTTTCTCCATCTCTTGCATCTCTCTTCATTTGTTGAGTTATTCATCATGGCTTCACAAGAGAAGAACAATATCGAGTCCCTCGACGCTGAGAAGCAAAACTCGGCTCATCAAGAGTTCTCTGCTGAAGTCCTGGACAAGAAGGGCAATGGAGATTACTCTGGTGCCGCAGCGAAGACTGATCCTGAGGAGATCAAGTTGGTCAAGAAACTGGACAGATGGATCATGGTAAGACTCCCTTTACTATCACTCATGTTCAGTCTTTAAC
This sequence comes from Fusarium multiceps, assembly GCA_028416715.1. Taxonomy (NCBI): domain Eukaryota; kingdom Fungi; phylum Ascomycota; class Sordariomycetes; order Hypocreales; family Nectriaceae; genus Fusarium; species Fusarium multiceps. The sequence goes on along the minus strand of JAQPZZ010000039.1, from coordinate 184,451 downwards.
GTGATGCAGCCAACCCTCTGGTCAATGTACTGGCTAAACTATCTCGACCGCAACGCCATCACCCTAGCTCGACTCAACGGCTTCGAAGAAGATCTCGGCCTCAAAGGCACAGAATACAGCACCGCAGTATCAATTCTCTTCGTCGGTTACATCCTAGGCCAAATCCCCAGCAACATGATCATCACCCGCGTCCGACCATCCTACTACATGGGCGGCTTCATGATGGCATGGGCAATCGTCAGTTCCCTCACTGCCGTAGCAAAAGATTACAAAGGCGCCGTTCTCACGCGTTTCTTCCTCGGTGTCGTCGAGGCTCCGTATTATCCTGGTGCGCTGTACATGCTGAGTACTTTCTACACGAGAAAGGAACTGGCGACGAGAATTTCGATCCTTTATTCGGGAAATGTTCTTGCTTCTGCTTTTGCGGGACTTATCGCGGCGGGTGTGTTTAAGATGGATGGTATGGCGGGTTTGTCTGGTTGGAGATGGTTGTTCATTCTTCAGGGTGCTGTGACTTTTGCTGTTGCTATTGTTGCTTGCTTTACTCTTCCTGATACGCCGTTGACTACACGATGGCTCACTCCTGAGCAGCGACAGCTCGCTCATGATCGTGTTGCGAGGGATACAGTCGGTGAGAAGGGCAACGGTAACCCCTGGAGCGGCCTCCGCGAAGCCATCGTTGACCCCAAGGTCTGGGTATTCATCGTCCTTCAACATCTCCATCTCGCGACCAATGGTTTCAAAAACTTCTTCCCTACAATTGTCAACACGCTCGGTTTCAACACGACGATTACGCTGGTGTTGACATGTCCACCATTCCTCATCGCGGGCGCCCTGTCGATTCTCTGGGCCAAGTCTTCAGGCCACTTCAACGAAAGCACGTGGCATATTACCATTTCCAAAATCGTTGCTACGTTTGGATTCGTTCTTGCCTGTGCTACGATGAATGTTGGTGCGCGATACTTTGCGATGTGTGTTTTCACTATTGGCACTTATGGTGTCAACTCCATCCTCCTCGCTTGGGTTGGAAACACATGCGGTCAAACAAAGGAAAAGAAAGCTTCTGCTCTCGCTCTAGCAAACGTGAGTGCTACGCTGTCACTCATCTGGACTCCTTATTTGTGGCCAAAGTCTGATGCGCCTCGATATATCATGCCTTTGGCCGCGAGCGCAGCGTTCGCCGTGGCGTGTATTGCTGGAGTTTGGATTCTCAAGTGGATGCTTATTAGAGCGAACAGGAAAATTAGACAGTCTGACTCTGAGGCTACTCTGTTCTTCGCTTACTAGATGTACGTGAGTTGACGGGGTCAAGGCTGGGTGGTGGATGAAGCGAGTTATGGGTGTCTCCAATTATGTCGGACAGTAGTACTAACCTTTAATATCATAAGAGATGAAATATTTTGATGACTTAAGAACACTTTAGATCATACCTTGGATGTCTTATTTTTTTTGTCGAAGACCATGTTGCCACCCTTCTGAGCTGTGGTTCCCGTTCGACGCCTGGAGAAACGAGGAACCTTAATAGCTACGACATCTTTTTCACAGCTGTTATTGTGACATTCCATTATTAGAGTAGTTACGACGTCGTATCTTCTAAAATGTCATGGGGTTTCCGTTACTAAACTTTACGACGTCGCCTCTACTGTTGAACCTTTACCCTCAACCCTGGACGCAGCCAATTAGAGTCAACAGCAACACTGCCGTGTAACTTCACTATTAACTCTACTCAAAAGAATTGAGGGCTGTGAGACCTGAGTTTAACTTCTGATAGTGTGATAACAAAGGTATAAGAACTGAGCTTTGTCCAGTTGAGGGAAACATTTTGTCTGCTTAATAACCATCGCAACTTTCTCTGTCTACCATGACTTCTCAACGTCACGTGGAGGTCTTCAATCCTGTTCCTCAACCATGCTCCAACTTCCACCAATTTCGTCGATTCCCTGAAGAGATTCGATGCCTTATATGGGAGAAAGCCCTCAGTTACGAACGATGGATTCGTATCGATCTACACTTACCAAGGGATTGGGAGACCCTTCCTGATCCTCGTCCTCCCGGCGAGTACGAATTCAGTATCTACAAGCAGTGGAAGATTAGCAAGCTGTTTCGAACTACGAGTGAATCACGGCGTGTAGCACTGGGCTTCTATCGTGTCCAACTGCCCTGTTGGCACAGATGGGACAGGAGGCGAGGCACACCCAAGAAAACCACACTCTACATCTGTCCTGAGTTGGATACACTAGAGTTCAATGACCTGCGTCGGTTTGAGTATTTTGCCAATGATGTATGGTCTCACGACCGTCTTGGCGTTGGTATCGTCAACATCGCTACGTCGTCCTATCATACCGCCCTTGAAAGGATCTGGAAACTTGATGGGAGAAACAAGGACTTCCTCAAAGAGGCTTTGTCAAGAATTGAGCGCTTTGCTGTGATGGAAAGGCGACCGCTGGTAGCGACGACCGGCCGCGACGGCATAAGAAGTCCATCATACCACGCCTGTCCTGTCTATGGCAGCATTCTCGGCTTCGAAAGACTCCCGTTTGATCCCCGACTAGGCGACGAGCATTTGAAGCGAATATCAACAGGACCACAAGATCCAAGACCGGATTTTCACGAGTGGTTCAGGACAGTTCGGGCTCTGGGGGTCCAACATCATCACAAGGTCAACTATCAGTTTGGTATCTGTGCCGAAGAAGGCACAGGTTCTCAAAAGAAAGGTCCATACACGAAAGATCGAGATGCCGCTGCTAAATGGTTTCGCCAGAATGAGCAGGGATTCCAAGCAAAGTGGCAGGAGAAATTCGGGAGTGAAGGCATGGAGTATCCCCCCATTGAGCAGCAAGGCCTTGAACACGCACCTCAGCAAGCAATCGGATTCTGGTTGTTTTCCCTTGAAAGCATTGCGCCATTACCCGATATCGATACTGAATTCAAGAGATATCGCCCATACTGTACCAATTACAAACAGCATTTTGACAGCAGTAGGGTTCTAGATATGACCATGCACAAACCGGAGTTGTGCTTGTCATACATGCACTGATTGTATGCTTTGGAGGTTTGGCATTTATTCACTATTTGCATGTATTGTAGCTAGTTTGTGGTGGTGAATCACGATCAAGCGTTGTGAGTGATTCACCCTGAACAATAGCCAATCTAGACATACAGCGAATGATGAATATCTCTATCCTCCTTTCCTTTCCGTTCTCTCCAATCATCATAAACTACCTCTTCTACCACTGCTGCTCTACTGAACCAAACAACGATCAGAATGTTCAGCAGCACATCGGGCATGTACGCGTCCAGGGCTACGAACCGTGGACCTCTCTATACCAAGGGCCTTGCAACATGCGTTAAGATCGCTGTCACAGGCTCCTACGGGTCCCGCAACGAGGACCACGATCGATTCCTTGCTCACATCATGGAGAAGAAAACCGCGCGGCAGTGAGAGTGGAAGCCTAGTTCAGATGTACTACAGCCTTACGAGGCGTGAATCACGATCAAGAATTTTCTATCATCAGCATATATCGTTTCTGAATCACTATCATAAACCGTTTGCAAAATGCAACTAGAAATCCTCTGTGACTATCTATGTATCACAGCCATGAACCATGCCCAAATTTCACCATGATCAGTGAATCATAAGTGCTAAAACTCAGATATAAAGCACTTGTCACAATATACAGAAGGTCTTAATTAGGACGCGATAGTGCATCTGCTTCACTTGTGGTCGGGCTTCTGAATGCGTGGACATGTATTGAGTAAGGCTGAGATCTTTTATTCTCCTAGATGTTTTACTTGTAGTGGTTGTCTAAATGCACTACCCTCTCCCAAACATGTAATCAGTGCATGAACGACAAACACAACTCTGGGGGATGTTTGTTCATGTCAAGAAATCTATGCCTATTCTCCCGAGAGTTGCGTGACCTCCTCTCACCTAGCTTTGCTCCCAGACTCTTCAAAGAAAACAGCCAGAATCCGATTGCCTGCTGAGGCACTCGATGAAGATGTTGTTCGTATTGGCTACCATGGTCCGGGGGTAACTCCCTGCCCATGGATCTCTCCCTGTCTTCGGCCCTTTGCTTCGAGTCTTGCAATATGGACTCAAACGTCTCTTCTTGCTCTCGGAGCCATTCAGCAGCAGCGACCCTGTCAGTTCCATGCGGTAAACTATTATCCCAACCTCGGCTGCACAGGCCGAATCGATAGTCAACCTCGTGGTCGTGTATGACGTCGACTTCAGTGAGTAGCTTTCTGAACTCTCTGAATCCTTCCCTTGGATCGAATTCTCCGGTGTATACACTCATCAAATGTTTCTCCTCCAGCCGAGGATCGTACGGAAGACGTTCGAAAGCGACGGTATTCCCGTTGAGAGGACAGGCACGATGTGCTGAGCTGCTGCGCCATCGGGTCGGAGTTGAATAATCACCAGTCCAAGCTCGTGGTACCCTATCTTCCATTATAGTAAAGCGCTCTACCCTTGACAGAGCCTGCTTGAGAAGTTGCCTGCTTGCCCCTAGCTTCTTCATCACCTGGTCTGCCCCCAGTTGTGAGGTCATGATACCCGCCGCAAGGTTAACAAGGCCAACACGACGAGGATCGAGATCCCACATGTCGCGAGCAAGGTACCCGATCCTAGACATGGTAGAAACGCTCAAAGTGTCCAGCTCCGGACAGAGGTAGATGATGCCTTTCTTCCCCTCCTCTGCAGGAGCGCCGCTATAGGTTGATTGGAGGAAGTATCGACAGGGCAGTTGAACTCGATAAAAGCGCAAAGCAACACGTCGTGACTCGCGTGTAATGCGAAATAGCTTGCTGATTTTCGTGTCCATGTGCACATAAATCTCATAGTCCGGTTTTGGTGCATCCTCCACGTCGCTGTCCCTGAGGCCTGGCTCCAACTTAACGCGAACCCATCGTTCGTGACTGAGCGCTTGTTCCCAGACGAGACATCGAATCTCTGCCGGGAATCGAGAGAATTGGTGAAAGTCAGGGTATGATTTAGGAGCTGGGTTGAAGATTTCCAGGTATTGCTGAGAAGACATGATATCTGGGGACAAACAGAGAAAGTTGCGATGTTTGATGTTTGTGTTGGAAAGACAAAATGTTCACATTTTTGCTTCGTCAGGCAGAAGCCTAGCTCTTGCATCTCATGTTAAAGTCAATCAGGTCTCGCAGCCCTTGTATCACAGGAGGTCAACGAACTCTGTCACTGCGAGTGACAGTGCAACAAACTTTATCACTGCCAGTGGGTGACAGAAGAATTATCTTCCAAGGCTTAGGCCAAGTAACCTAAGAGCTGGTCTAAGATAGCATAAAATGACTAAATTATTTCGACTCTTATGCTTTTGAGGACCAATTCTTCTGGTACCATGAGGGCATGGTGAATGGTGAGGGCGACGTCGTAAGTTCCGAGATATCGTAACTACCAACGTTAGCCGCGCATTTACATCTACAGACCACATCCAACATTGACCATCATGAATCAATTATTCTTGAATTTCCAAGGAGACTGTCGCTACACAGATGTAAAGTAAAAGAGAAGCCGCCCCAACCGACCAGCAGAATCGCTCATCCATTCCCCGAACCAAGTACGCCATCCCATAACGCCATCATAAAAAACATGTTCACCTCTTTTTGATCACTGCCACATCGTGGCCGTAGCGCATCTCGAAACAACCATTTTTCATGCGTTGCGGTGCTTGCATAAGTGATCGTCAAACGTCGGCCGCATCCTCTAACTATTGGCCAGCGTATCGCGCGGCGTCACGCCCATGGCTTGGCGTAGCGACGGTGTCAGTGAGTCTGTCGAGTTTCGATTCGTCCGTTGCCAATTTCCATCAGTAGTCGTAGGCGCAGGCGCATGTTTTCCCTCCTGGTACGTCGGCGGTGGTGCAGTAGGCAGTCTTGGTTTGATAGGGGCGAGGCCATAGTCGTCGAGTTCTTGCACGCCTTTGATGTCTTCGAGTTTATCGAGACGTTGTTTGCGACGGTGGAAGACACATAGAAGTGCTATGATACCGCCTACAGCAACGAGACTAAAGAGTCAGATTGCGCCAAGGAAAAGAAGCAGGGGAATTACCTTGCTATGAGAAGAACGACAAGTATTTCGCCTGTTGACAGACCGGGTTTCTCGCAGGTATTTGATTGCATGTCATTGCGACAAGTTTCCTTGGCTTCGCGGGGGAGGACTCGAGTGATGTGCCATCTCTCGGCAGCGACGGGGTCGAGAATCATAGTGAAGCGACAAAATAAGAATTAATAGTTAAGAAGCAGCAAAGCGATGTATAACAAATTTGATTCAGTTGCAACAAGTCAAATCCCAAGTTTGCAAAAGAATGGAGCAAAACATGGGAAGGAAAAAGGGAGCATCTAAAGGGAAGGAGAGAATGATTAATAAAAAGCCACGATAATTGCCTGCATTCAATGACATGCAATGCTTCAGTGGTGGTCCAGGGACTGTTCAAGCCTAGACCACCAAAATGCTCCATGTTTCAGAAGGTCAGCCCCTGGTGAATGGATTATGGCCCTCGTGACGGCTCATGGATCCTCCGATAACAAACCAGGGGTCCTGTCAACGAAATTGATTCCGGGTCCATGGAAGACCGAGATACGAAGTTCTAGAATCTAGATGGGTCTCTGTCACATCATGTTACGCGTTCCTGCATCTTACTCTGAAGGTTTGATCACCTACAAGGAATTGTTTTTCTGCTACTCTATGATACAAATCTCGCGATGCTTCACCATGCGAAAACAGGCCATGAGGAATTGCTCAAACTGAAACTACCCATTCCATTTCTCAAACATTAGCAATCTACCAAAATAACTTTCCTTTTGCGCAACATGTCCCTTAAGAGTGTTAGTCCCCCTTATTTGTGGGGAGACGTAATTAATTAATTACCCCTGTTCCCCAGATTAAAGGGCCTTTGCTATGACCGGGATAACGGCGATCACCTGAATTGACAGCAAAAGCAAAAGAAGAAACAGACGGACGTCGCGTGCTTGGCTACTTGGCTTCGATTAGCGGGAGTAGAGATGGGATCAGATCGACAACGTCAACGTTTGCCAAGAGAAGGGATGGGAGTCGCATGGCTGGCATGGATAGACGCCAAGGAGGAAATTGCATGGCGTCAAGGGCGGTTTATTGGAGTATCCGACTATCCGGACATATGTGAGTGAATTACATTAACATCATAGATTCATTTATAGGTGTTTAATTATATAAGCGAGATCATTGATACGAATTGATTGAAGGATACGGGTAAGGCGGATGGATTGAGCCGTTAGACAAGTTCATAAATGTTATGAAGTCCCTGCACAACATCATGTTTATGCCGACTCAGCACTCTCGATGAGGCTGAGTATCTGTACCATCAACCAATAACCAACTCATGCCAAGCAACAACTTATAAACATCATGATCTCAAGAAACACCTCACTCAGACCACTCTACTCCGTAACTCATGCATAAGGAACAACTTTAGACCGGCATGACATAATTGTCATCCGCCAACATCACACCATGAACCTTGAAGGCATGGCATCTCCGCATTCACACTGAGGGAATAACTTCATCAAACCTCATCATGTCCTCCTCTCTGACAAAACAGCTTCTCGCCTCAGACGAGCAAGCCTACAAAAAGGCAACACAGTCAGAATTCCTCCATCTGGCAGGCAATGGCAAAGCTTCCAAAGACATCTTAGGCCGCTGGCTTGCAAATGACCGTCTCTACATCCACAGCTACTGTCGCGGTCTCGGTCGTCTTCTCAGCTTTCTCCAATACCCTGATACCGTGCAGCAGAATGTAGAGCCCGACTCTGCAACACAACTTCTGGACTGGATTGTCGCTGCTCTTGTGAATATCCGCCGGGAGGAAAAGTTCTTTATCAACACGGCTTTCGAGTACGGTATCGACATCAACCTGGAGACCAAAGACGGAAAAGTTCAATCAAGTACCAAACTCGAGGGTCTTCGTCGTTGGGAAGCTCTCTACGCTTCTGTAGCGCCTAACGAAAAGGACGTGCTTCCTTGGCTTGAAGCTGCTGTGATTTACTGGGGAACGGAAAAGTGCTATTTGGATGCTTGGTCGTGGGCTAAGGCGCAGCTTGATCAGAGTGATGGAACCAATGATGCTGATGGCGGTGCTGTGAGGAAGGAGTTCATTAACAATTGGACTTGTAAAGAGTTTGTTGACTTTGTGGATGATTTGGGAAAGATTATTGATGATGCTGTTGCAAAGGTTGTTGAGGAGGGTGAGGATAAGGAGAAGCTATTCAAGAGGGTTCAAGGGAAGTGGCATGATGTTTTGGAAGCAGAGGAGGCTTTCTGGCCAGCTGTTTAACAGACCCATAGCTAGACAGATTCATAGTCGAGCCAAATGAGCTCCAATGACAGTCACCTCACCTCCATACAGGTCATCAAAGGGTATCCGTCAAATTGAGATCTAAACTTTTCCCCAACGCCGTACAATGCAAATACACGCTTAAAACTGCACCCGTCTCTTTCGTCCAGTATACTTGGACGTCGACTTGACAATCTTTCCCTTACGCTCCATCTGTTCCTTCTTCTTGACAATCCAAGCCTTGCTACCCTTGGACATATTCGGAGCATGGGTCTTGATAGACCGTCTAGCATCTTCAACATCAACACCATCCATACCATCAACGACACCAGTAATATCACCACCCTTCTTGGTCAAATCGCCTCCGCCGACGGTGAGTACGAGGTACAGCTTCTGGTTCTTGGTGCCGGGGTCGTCTTCGAGCATACCGGCGCCGAAACCGGCTTTCACGGCCGCTTGGGTGATCATTTGTCGCTGGTCGTCGTTTTTGGGGTAGAATTGGCATACTGCACGACCGCCGCGCTTGAGAGAGGCGTAAAGACCGTTGAAGAAGCGAGTCAGGCGACCGACAGGGGATGTATCGCTTGTTTCAGCACTGCAGAGCCATTGAATAGCAGAGATACTAATCGCCGCATCAAAAGTACCCGCTCGGAAAGGAACGCCTTGTCCAATATCCGCCAACATCAAATCACCCTCCACATCTCTCTGCAGCGCAATATCCAGCATCGAAGGCGAAACGTCCATTCCAATCCAGGTGTGAGGGCCACCTTCTTCAGGTTCGACAGAAGACAAAATTTCGCCGGAGAGACCGCTACCGCAGCCGACGTCGAGAATGAGGGATGGGGACTTGAGATCGAGAAGTTCGAGGGCTCGTCTTGTCATTGACGCTTGAATGTTCTGGATTCGAGAACTTGTTGTGTACTTTCGCGCTTCGGTATCGTCATAGTGGACGTCGGCCGCACTGTTTGTGTGAGTTTGAGGGGCATGGCGGGGTTGGAGGGACATACAGGGTATCCTCAGGACGAGACATGGTGAATAGTGTTTCAAACGTATTCCTTCGATAAATCCGATCCGAATAACAGCAATCAGCAAATGAATGGGTCACGAAGCTTGCAATGCGCCTTATCGCCAATATTCTGGTGTTGTAGAAACTTTTCGTGGCTGCCTTATCGATAAGTTGATGGTGGGGTAACGGCACTGAGTTTCTCCCACCTCCGAGACGCTAAGTGATTGGCAAAAACTGATTGGCAAAAACGTGTCCGTTTCTGCCTCCTTTCTGAAACCTGAATACTTACGTATCTCCCCTCCCTGGGAAACCTCTCTCTTCCCAACATGTGAGCTTTTGACGATCAGTTGCTTGCACACAAACAGCAACCATGTGGATTTTACCTCTTGTCGGCTACGTGGGAACCCTCCTGGGTTTCTGCTTTTTGACTCTCGCTATTGCATCAGGTCTTTATTACCTGTCTGAACTTGTCGAAGAGCATAGCGTCATTGCGAAGCGATTCCTTACGCGTCTTATCTACAGCGTCATTGCGGTTCAGTTGATTCTTTGGCTGGTTGATGGGTTCCCTTTCTGGGCTACTATCTTGACGATTGTATCCCATGTTGTCTATCTGGGGAATATGCGACGCTTCCCGTTCGTCAAGCTGACGGATCCTTTGTTCCTGGCATCTTGTGGTATGTCGATCTCTTGAGGGGCGCGAACTCTGTCTAACGAGCGCAGTTCTTGTCCTGGTTAACCACTACGTATGGTTCCGACACTTTTCCGATGCTCAATCGCGTGCGTACCAGCGAACCTCGTTCTACGACAAGGCGGATGTTCCTAGCTTTGCGCAAATCGCGTCGTACTTTGGTCTTTGCGTGTGGCTTGTACCTTTTGCGCTATTCGTCAGTTTGTCTGCTGGCGATAACGTCCTTCCTACCATGGGAACCGAACCTGTTCATGGACTCGATGGAAGAGGCAAGCCTCAGGGCATGATCAAGGCTCTTGTTGGTCAAATCCAGGGAGCGATTGGTCAGATCTTTGGGTCGAATGCGTCGCCTGGACTTGCTCGGCCGTAAAGGTTGAGCTGTGAATTGAAACATTCGCGAGGGCTGCATGACGAGCCGAAATGCTCGTCTACCGTACGGACTACGACCTGGGTAAGCTTTTACTTTTCTTTTACTACACTCCCTCCCAAATGATGACTTAAAAACTTCACGCTAGATTGTATTTGAAAAACTTTTATGATTTTTTTATAAGTTTCCTGATATACCCTCTCATTCAGAATATGTTCTCATGTCTTGATATGTTCAAGTTGCTGACCATATACAGTCCAAGATGACCTTCAGAGTTCAACATATGTTTCGGGGTCATAGCTGTATGTACAGCATACATTGCTCTCATCGCCTCGCCTGTATATCCCCTGGCTTGGCTCAGGCTGGACTATGTATTATGACTTCGTCTTGTTGGCATCGCTTGGGTCGGGGTGGGTTGTCTATCCAGATCGTACTGGCTCATGTTGGCTGCCTAGGGGGTAAACGAAGACTCTTTCGATTGAGAGATGGTCGTGCGTCACTGTGTCATGTCAGTTAATATCGGACGTTCGTGCGAGCAGTCGCGGGGCAATACCTCTGGGGCCTCGGACAGGAACCCTACTTGGCACTTTCCTGGGCAGCAGGGTTTTGGGAAGCAGTGTATGTGCTTGTGTTGGACGTGGTCTGAGTCTGCGTGCTAGATACAGGAATCGAACTACGGAGAGAGAAAGGCATCTCCTTCGTGCTCTCCCGCAACCATCGTTCCATCTGTGGTGAAAGTGTATTGCTTTGATGTATAGCCTCTTGTCCAGGAGGGACCTGGGTATCACGCGAGTCGGCCATGATGAGGAAGAAGAAGAAGCAGAAGAAGAAGGGATTGATGGGGTGCTGAGTGCTTGTTGGGGAATAGGATGTGGTGTCTGAAGAAGGGATGAATGCTTGGTGCTGAGTATGAAGCAATGTCTTTGAGGCCTTGGGGCCCAGCTCCTTTTATGTCCATCATTGGAATCAGTTATGTTCGAGAGTACGCGACGTGTCTGCTGGTTAAGGTGGTTTACAAGTCAAGTATCGGTGCGAAAAAGCTCCCCCGTGCTGCATCCCGCATGCCCATTTTGGACTAGTGAATCCCTCTGATCGGGACGAAGGTTCGAAAGTGTTCGCCTTGGTTTGCGAACCACTCCAAGGTTCCTAAAGAGTGGCAGTGAAAGATATGGACAATCAAGTGAAAGGGAACTGCGTTTGGTCATGTCATTGAAGGCTGTATATGCTTAACTTTGTCATTTCTATACCTGTTTATTACCTGCGTCCACCACCACAGAGAGCCATTCCACAGTATATACTCGTGGCTGCTGTTCCCAATGATCTAATGCTAATACAACAAGAGCATGGTACTATCAAGAGCATGGCACTATCAACACCCTGTGGCTGTGGCTGCCATGTGGCTATCGCTAAACACTTGATAGCTGCGCATGGTGCATAGCCGGCTTCCGATGCCTTGGATCGCCTCGCAAAACCGAAGCCCCTAGATTTGTGGTTGGCAAAAGACGTTGCAGGGTATAATGTCGTGCCGTCGCCGCGGCCATAGGTGGTTCGGTATCTTCCTCGATCCAATGCCGGGTGGGCAAGACAGCCTACTAGACAAGGGTCAGGCGTTCCGTGGACAGTATAGTATGTAGGTACTAAAGTGAGAAAGCCAGTGCATATGGCTCGAGGCCTGCCCGTCCTCCTGGTCTCCGTACGTAATTAGTTGGCGGAGTGTGAGTTTCTTATGCGGTTGCCTTTTTCTAGATGTATTCCCTTTCGATCCACCTGGCCTAGTTTGGTCTGGTCTGGTGTGAACTGTGGCGCAAGTCTCGTCTTCGTCTTCACCCAACCAATCTCAGTCCCTCTCTCTATGTACTGAAACCCCCAGGACCCACAGCAACTACAGTACTGTATTTCCACAACGGGTGTTCCGTCATTCAAGTCTTGTTTTTAAGCTTGATGTTGTCTATCCACACTAGTGTAGATGACAACGTTTCCTCTGGAGGTGTGTTAAGCTGATATCAGACTGGCCCACTCGGTTGCTGTACTTGCCTGGGTATCCGTAGAGGAAATTCTTTTCTTTTTCCAACCCCAGCTCGTAAATCCTACTTGCACTTAGTAGTAGGTACACGGGCTTATTACCCGATTAGTGTGTTAACGATTCACAAATGCCGGTGTAGTCGAACCGAACACAGTACAATGCCCTCAATCCTTGTGATTAGACGTTGCGCCTTTGTGAATAACACAACGTCCGGCTCTTCAGTCCGATATATTGAGGCCTATTTCACAACAACGAACCATACACTACTTACATTATGCTTTTCTCTTTTCTCTCGTGTATCCTCTCAATTACGAGTACATTCCTTCCGAAAGGACTCCAAGGAGGGCTTGAATCGCATATCGTCTTCATTATTCCCGGTACACTGCTCAGATGGGCGCTCAGTGAGCTCACCTTGTAGTTGTGTCAAACCAAGGATAGCACTGTTCCGCACTCAGATCTAAACTAGACATAAAACAATGGCCTGTAAGTACTCTGCAGGTGTCAACCTCAGTTTTGCTGTGCGATTGAGTGATGCTTTGGCTATGATGATCTTGTCGTCGACGCCAAGCAATTAGGCTTAAGTTAAAGGCAGTCTGCGAGATCTCCAGAGCTATCCCCCTGTCGTCTCTTCGGGCTCCCGGAAGTGAGCTGCCGTTCCGCTGCCAGTCCCGGGTAGCGCTAACCGACGGAGAGACCTACCCTATCTGGTTTGTTAGCTTTAGCCAGGAACCAGGATTGTATCTGTCAAATCCGTGCATCGTTGTTTAAAAATACAATTGTCTTGCTCCTTGGTCTATGATTCCTCTCGATACATCAATTTGCGTATCGATCAATAGTCAGTATAATCTTTGAGATAGACTAGATAAAAAAACCCCAGGGTCCTGGCAAACATCACAGACGTCATTGCAAGCAGAATACCAGTATTGCTCGAAAATGATCTGAGTTAGTGCTCGGCAATCGAACACCTTTTTCCACAAACGAGAACGAAACGTGCCGAAAGTGGCACGCCGAGGGCGGGAATAATCGTACAAGCGGCGAGATGGATAACGGCTGAGCAAAACTAAAGCTAGCAATAGAGCGGTCCGGGTCTGGGGTTTTTGATATGCAACCCAAAAACGTTCGAGGCGTGTTGGATACTTCTATTCGGGGGCACAGCGATCAATCTGGTGCCTCGGGCGGCGAGTGGGATGTGGTGGCGTCCACTAGTACTGCAGGCACCCGGAAACAACAACTGCGGTTATCAAACAAATTACAACGTGCATTAGCATCGAGTGATGCGTCAAAGCTAATGGCAGATGACAATACTCCTTAAGCATCGCGTCCTTCCTTGGCTTATGCTCGGGGAGGGCCTGAGCGTGACCTCTTACGGAAATAGTGATGATATCGAACCAGGACGTTCCCTGCAAACACCTTATCCCATCCCCGGCTTGTTGGAGAAACTCCTTACAATGCGACAACTATTTACAACCGTACAGTCAACAGATGTCGACCTATCCATATACGGAAATTAGGCAACAATTAAGGCAAAGGCTAAGCGAGCGGCTCGAGGCACCGCAACTCACCGACTATACTGTCACGGCCAGATAGTGAAGCTCTTCGAGGACATGGGTGCAAGACTCTTGCAACTAGGTACGTTGCTCAGATGATGTAGGAACGCGGCGTTCCCGAGCTATCTCATATTGAGCTTGCGGCAATGTTGGTCTGACATATCGCGTGCATGGTACAATAACAGTGAAGTCTAAAAGCGAAAAATGGTCACTTGCTGTCGATCTAAGCCTCTATCTCTTCACACCATCGCCAGTTTGAGAGTGTGCAGTTCTAGCAAATGAGCGTAGTTTACGGATACTTTGGCACATTATTACAACTTGAAATGGAATGACGAGCAAGGTTGACTTGAGCTGAAAGCCCACCGATCGACAATTCGGCGGATCCTGCAGAGAATGGGGGATGAGATCATGACACGACAATCTCCGTTTCATTGCCTAGATGGTGGCGCAGACACATTAACGGCTCGATGTATGCATACGTTCCTGACTTGGGCACTCCCTGGTGCCTGTAGTCAAAACTCCCGGGTAATCATTGGTCATTCTCAATGGCCCGGCAGTTGACAAACACAACTGCCGCTCAGATCATGTTGTTCCAGAGTTGTGGTCTAAGCGAATATGTACTGCAGGCTATCCGGGGTATTTTTGAGGGTCCATGACTTGCCTAGGATCGCGAACTGCACTACGTCGGGGATCTGGAGTCCGGTCTGCCGAGACTTGGCTAAGGCATTAGCGATATAGGTACGATATCTTGCTACACTTGGATCTGAAAAGGGTACGAAGGTGGCCTGATACAACTGATAAATCGAGGATACATGGCGAGAAAAGAGGACTAAGAAAGCGAGAAGAAGGTAACGGATGGGTGAGGCCACTTTTCTGGACCTCCTTGGCTATTGTAATTGATAGGCACTTATGACACGCTGTTGGATTGAGCTCAGGTCAAGTGACTAGTTGTCGAGGTAGATCGGGAATAGAGTCACCCAATCCAGCCCCAGACAGATCGCAACGGTCCACATGGATATGCATGTTAAGATCACTCAGGCTAGTAAATCCGGCAAGGGAAAATAGACTTTGGCTATTTTCTAGAAAAAAGAAAGGGAAAAGATCAAGATTCCATTTAATGATCGTCAAAGCGCAAAGTGGCTTGCTGGATATGCGGCCAAATGGATCTGCAGGCACCTCGTCACAGATTGCGCCCGCCTTACCAGCCGCCAGCTCATCCATCTGCAAGTGAAGGGAGGGATAAAGCCAAGCGAGCTCGATTACGTCTTTCAGTCTACAATTGATCTCGTGTTGTTGAGCCTCATTTGCCTTACATAAGCATGTTAAGATTCTAGTTGGCTCAATTTTCCAGCATCTGGGTCAAGTCCATGACAACAGCAAGCAGCCATATCTCTGATGAGTGGCCAACTGCTCTTGTAGTAGAATCTTAAAGGCAGAAGAAACTTTCGGACAGTCAAAAATTCTTCAAATTGGGACTCGACCTCACTGTAGTCGGTCTCGTTGAACTGGACTGGTCCTGTCGCAAATGGAGGCATCTATCACTGGAACTACCACATAGAAGTATGGAATACGACTGAGAAAGTTAGAGATCCTCGTTAAACCGTTATTGAGTATAAATTAGTCTGATAAATCATTTTATATCTTAACAAAAACAAGATAGAGGGTGGATATATCCCAGTGTCTGGGTGACCAGGTCAACTATCTTGCCCACTGGCGACAGAGTTGTCATAGAGAGCAGCACCACAATGGAAGTTACAGATATCATTTCATTGAAGTTGAGTACACGGTAGTTCTGTTAGCTGCTTCTTGTCTTCGGAAATTAAGATAGTGGGCAGATACATCCCAGTGTCCAGGTCTCTTAGTTGACTGAGTTATAATTGACCGCACCGAGTTGGTAACATAGCGAATTAATGAGCGTTTATCTCAAATAGATACCGACTTCACTATCGATCCTTTAGTCTCAATGACTCTCGAATTAGACATGATTGCGTGTATTGAACCTTCGTATGTAGGCCGTTGTCTTTGCCAACGTCAGATCCAATATCTCCCACAGTGGGATCACTCTTGCAACCGCCCGTATCACTGATGATTGCCTTGCTCTCACGGCTCCGTTGGTAACATTGTGTCGCCTTTATCATTGCATCACCTGTATTGTCGCGTCGCTTTTCTTCGGCCCGCGTGGGCTGTAATCTAAGATTATCCTGGCTCATGTTAACTACCCATTGGTGGGACGAACACCATTTCCATTGCACTACCCCTTTTTCACTGTACATCATGTCACTATGAGTCTCCTACGGATCAATTGGTCGTGGGGCAATACATACCCTTCGGGGTCCCAGATAACACCTATTTAGCGTTCCCCTGGGCAGCTGGGTTTTGGGGAGCAGTAGATTGGCTCGAGTTGGTGGTCTGAGTCTGCATGCTAGGTACAGGAATAGAACTTTGAAGATACCATGGCATCTCCTTCTTACTCTCCCGTAACCATCGCTCCATCTGAGGTGATTGTGTGTTCTGATGTACGGAGGCCTGCCCTTGGGTGACTTGAGTATCTTGCGAGTCAGCCATGTTGAATGGGACGAGGAGAATAACTGAATAAGGAACATTCAAGTATGTTGAAGAAAGATATGACCGTCAACGATGCGGTCAAGTGATTGCTGAAGAAGTCATACGTCGTTTGCTCGGAGTGAGCTGGAGCTCTACCAATACTCGCACATACTAGACCATCCGAATACCCAAATATATATCCTCAAACGAGGCCAGACATAGCAATTGGCGACCCATGTGACTCACAACGATGAACTGAAGCGCATCTTCTCCGCAAAGTCCTTGACCGTGGCGAGTTTATGCGCTGGAGCGGATATTACAACTCAGAGGTGTGTTTACGCTTTTGCAACTCGTGCTCAGCTGGATGAGTGTGATGCTGGGGTTCAGTTTCATGTATCTCCACTTTTCAAGTCTGGATGTTGAGTTCTCTACAAGGGACGCACAAAATCAAGCTGAGGTACTTTGTACAATGTCATCTGAACACGCGCCGTAGCAGCGCATGCGTCCAGTTCCCTCACCCCTGCGAGAAGCTCGAGCTCCAATCAAGAAACAGCCGTTGACTCGATGTATTTGACAACTCATAGACGTCACGGAAGAAGCGCTTGAAAATAGTTTTACCGCGGCTCAAATTGAAACTCTACATTTTTTCGCCACTGATGGCTGAAATGAAACCTCCTCTTTACACCGCTCTACAGTCCTTCACAGTTGTGAGGCATCCTATCATTCTCCTACGTGGCCTTGAGGCAAACCCAATCGCATCAAAGAAACTATACCTTGTTGCCGCCGTGTCGATATCAACATTCTTTCGCAATGTCGTCTGACTTCAGGAGCGCACTATCATTCGAGAACACTCTGAATGCAACCCATCTGCATTGCAGGAACTTGCGAACTGAGAGTTTAGTCCGAGAGGTCCTAGAAACACTATTGCAGTCAATTTACGAAATAATTTACCCCCACGTTATTGACAAGCCCCGGCACGGCATCATCGACGTCGACACACGTGAGCGCTTACTCATGTTACATGGATATAGAAACAGACGAGAAGCACGATATTGCCGGACCACATCTTATTATATTTCCGTCGTTTGATATGATCTGCAATCTACTGTAGTATTGTCGCTAATCAATCGAGGGGGAAATAAAGCACGAGACTCAAGCAGGCACTATACCACCAGAATGGGTCTCGTATCATCACCCCAGTCCTATTTTTCTCTGCCGCTACAGTCGGCAGGTAGAGGCCGTTTTCTAGACCTCATTAGGTTCCGTTACATGAGTTGGGCACCGTTTGAGTGGGTTTCTAATGGATCCGGACCGGGATCCAAATCTCAGGATACTTGGTTCGGCAGTCGTACCCAGACCTAGGCAGGTACAGCGCTAACATGAGCGCTACAGCTACCGACAGGACCCGATGGGATGGACAGAACGATAGTAGAAGTCTTAAATATTCCTAAGGTGGGATATTGCTAAAGGTACGGAGTTGTACAAAATCCCCAGTCGGCCAGAGCGGGTTCGCCAAGCCGTAGGCTACAATCTCGGCCAGATGGTTATCAATAAGTAGTTAAGTATCTTTTGCAAAGAGCCAAGACACTTACAAGAAACGCAACATTAATTACATGCTCTATCAGACATGTAGCTAGTACCTCTTCACGTCACCTCGCCCAGGCTTCTAGAACGAGCCGGTTCCCAGTTGTGACGTCAACTTGGCCATCCATTATGACCACCAACCTAGGTAGTATAGGTCGGGGGACCTCCTCAATGTCTCATTCGCTGTCCTTTATTTTCCTTGAAAGTGTTTTGTCTGCCTTCCAGAACATTATACGGGTGTGATTATGCAGACGCCTTATTCATCATCACACGATGAGACAGTGAATATAAGCGCCGACTTATATAGACCCTAACAACGGTATTCCAGGTACCGAATGTACCGAAAAAGAGGATCTTACGCAAGGACTTCAGCTCCTGCGGCAGATGGCAGGAGATTTTCCACGAAACGATGCCCATGCAGCCTTGCCCAAGATCTTGGCATGTACGCACAGATCTTGGCGTACATGGCCATAACATCAGGAGATAGTGTCTGGAGAGTATCGTTGGATACTCCGCGTCTGACAGGCATCTCCTGCTCGTGATGGGATTGCGTAGCGGTCCAGTTGGCAGAGGATCCGACTCTCAGCTGCACGTAGTTCTCTGACCACGTATACGTATGCAGAAACGTTGTAGGAACGAACTTCTTGGCTGCCTCGGCTGGGTTCAGCCTCTTCCGTGGCTTACATTACGTACAAATCGTTTTCGGAAACCCGGAGACCCGCACTTATTGCTCGAGGCCAGCAGGAATAGAAGGTTTAAGGCAACAACCCATTTGTGATCTGTCACAGTTTAACAATGCAGTATTCGTTTGCTACTGAGTGTTTTTGAAGCGGTGAAACAAAATACCAACATCAGAACATGCATTGAACATCCAATAACGTCCACATGGCTGGTAAGCTTCCCCACAATCGCAGCCGGCATTCGCCTCGACGGTCCAAGATCCATGATACATATGTAGAAAACGCGGGGAAGATATGTTTCATCTTTTCAGTGACGGCAAGCACCTATCATGGAATTGTTTTCTTTATAACCGCATTCAAAGGCGGTAACGTAACGTCAATCAAGTATTCGGCCTAAGTGAACATCATATTCTCAGCCTCATCCCATACCAATCGTACACCCTGATTCCCGTATCCCAAACGCAGTGCATCACTTCGACTCGCCCGGCTCCACACTCCCCTTATCCTTCTCCCCATGTCTCTCCCCGGCCCAAAACTTCTTGTCAACCTTGTCCTCAGGCGCTCTGTTCCCCCGATCATGCTTCTCATCAAAGTCCCGGTTGTGCTCCTCAACCTCACGCTTCTGTTCCTCCGTCAGAGTGTCCGTCTGGTTGCCAGGAATACTCTGGTTCGACACCTTGGGCTGAGGTGGTGCGTTCTTGGAGGATGCGTCGAGAGGTTCACCTCCTCCTGTTCGACCCTTTGCGTTGCCTTCTGCGAGTCCATCGACGAAGCTACCGTTGCTGTCTTTGACTTCTTCTTTGAAGAGGGGGCGGGCTTGGGAGAAGGGACGGATGAGGCGCGGGGCCATGAGGGCTGTTGGGCGGAGAGGAGTAAGGAAGCGCATGATGAGTGTTTCAGTATCCGACAATTATGTGTTCTTTCTGATGTATTCGGATAGAGTGGTATTTTGTTTGAGTTTGTTGACAAGTCAAGCTTGAAGCTAGAGCTACGAGCTCAAGTTAAGCTCTCCTCACCAGACAATCATGACGTCAAGAAAATGACATCACAACAGCACGCAATATGCAGCCGCTTTAAGCCGAGTGAGAGAGGGGGAAAAGCGATGATCTTTGATGCATTTGAGACAAAGCGACAGTTAATGATGGATCATGCGTGTGAGTCGGATCGACGTCGCATTATGGTTAATTCATGAGCTCCACATGCCCCAGCTTTTGGAGATCGCCAAGCGAGTGAGGCTCTTGGACTTGAGTATTACCCTGAAGCTGTCCCGGTACTCGTATGCAGACTGCATCTACTCTGCTAACTTGGTGGGCGATGAAATTGTATCAAAATGTTGTTCTTCGGTCTATATGGTCTATGTTGCATGGATAAAGCAATTATTTCTAGAAGATACACCAAAACTCCAAGCGACGTTTAAGTAAATACCCATGATCGTGTCACCACTAGCCTCTAAGGTCATCACAAACCCTCTCAATACCGCGACGGCTCCTTCAATTGAGCCTCAACACGCGTGGGCTCATATCTCCGACCCATCTCAACCTCACTATCGCTCCTATCATCAAGCAACTGCTTCCCCTTCCCTCCTCGGAATTTGTCCTTAATGAACGAGAACAAACCAGGCATATCCGAAAGAGGACCCTGCATAATCCTCCCGGGATGAACAACATTGAATGCCACCAAAGCCAGGATCATAGGCGCAGCTTCAAGAATGTAAAAGTAAACCTCGTGTGTAACAAGAGGATTGTCGTGTCCCATACCGCCTGAGAATTCGATGAGCCGATAAATAATTCGGATCGAGATCATGGCGAGGGAAAAGTAGAGTGCGCAGAGAAGACGACCCCAGTCGGAAGTAACCATGGTTTTGATGCAGTGTTCTCCTCGAATCTCGTGCATTTTTCGCTGAAAGCAAATGCACAGGACCACAAAAACAACGATAAAGACTTCTTGCAGCCCAATACCACCCATGTAGATATGAATAGCCTCAAGCTGTTTATCAGGTGGTGATCCAGGGCCTGCCAAACTTCCCCCGATAAGCTGCACGATAAACGACACGATGTCGAGTCCGACAAAGATGGCCGCTAGAGTAACGGCTGGCATGCCGAGGAGGGTGTGGGTGGGGATGAAGTAGTACACCATTCGGCCGAGTGTCATGTACGCATATGCATTAACCCCTGTTCTTGTTAGTGCCTTGTCAGATGGAGGGTCTGTAGACTTACAAACTGGGGCGAGGAGGATGAAGATCTGGAAAACGAGGAGAACGCCGATGCTTTGTTGGTGTTGTGTGCTGATTGCTCGAAATGTAAAGGCTGTTGTTTCCCAGATCCCTGCCATGATGATAACCCAACACCAGGCCTAATTGATCAGTCAGCTTCAATTCAACCCTGTCGAGAAGGGACATACCTTTTTGTATCTAGCAGCTTGCCAAACATGCATCCCCGTCACCACCGCAAAAAGCACAGCGAAAGCCGCAGCAGCGGAGAAGCTGGGATAGTAATTCCAATTGGCATTACATGTTCCAGGTGGAAGATAACCATTTTCGTCAGGTTCATGAGTCTGGATACACGTTGGAATGACGATTTGTATGGTCTTTGCGGGTTGAGTAAAGTATTTCTCTGTTGTACCGCCGATTGTTGCGATGTTTTTGGTGGTGGTGAACCATCTCTCTGGTGCATCTGTCTGGCGTGGTGCAAGGGTGATTTGGTGGGGGTTCGTTCCAGTTTGGGTGGGTGCTGGAGAAGCGGTTGTGAGGGAGGCGCTGAGAAGGTAGAGAAGAAGGGCTCTGATATTGGAATGCATCTTGACTGTATTAATGATAATGATAATTATAATGATACTCTACTTCTATGGACATCTCTGATCTTATATCTATTCTTTTGACTCCTGCAATGCCTCATTAGTCCGAATCCCAAATGCGAGTACTCGCCAATGCATGCGCATTCAATTGCGAGCCACCCAATCGCATAGCACCATTCGAAACCAGCCCACCACTACAGCCACTACGGCCCAAGCTAAGCCCTACAGACCATACTGATTTAGGCGCAGCCACATTGCCTGAAATGGAAGATTATTATTAAAAGATCCTATGTACCTAAGCAGATAAATAAGTCCCCTGTCCCCTTGGACATCCTCGAGTGACTGTTGGTTGCCAATCAGACTTGTCAGTCTGTCTCGTCAACCACTCATTTCGCAACATACAACCACCGTCTGGGCTCTCCATTATAAAGTCTATTGTTTTTCTTGATGATGCGTCCCACACCAATGCCTCTCTCTTCCCCCAAAAGGAAAATCCCTTTATTCTCTTTGACGAGGGCGGTAACGCCGTGTCGTTGGCATCGTAATCCCCTGACAGATCAATACCATGCTCAACTTCCACGATACGTCGTGATAGACTGTACACCACGGTTGTGTCCCATAAAGACTCTCTTTCGCTCGAGAGTCTACGCATAAGGGCCAATCCCTCTAACCGTAACGGTAGATATCGACATTTGTACACCATGACGTGAAGCATTGTGTTGAATCCCGTTTCGAAGATGAATCTTGTCGGCCTCTTTCGTTGGGTTTCCAGTATTTCTGCTGTTTTTCGCGCCCATGTCAATGTTGCAAGGAATTCGTCCTTGTTGTCATCGAAACACATCTCGTCCTTATTTAAACACTCTCTTACAAACATTCTGATCGAGTAATGTCGCGCCTTGAGTGCCAAGGCCGCCGAATCTTCACGAACAGCGGGCGGCCTTGTGCATTGCAGCTTGTCAAATGCCTTTTTCCACGAGGCCAAATCTTGTAGAACGTTAGCTTGCGCATCATACACCTCCTGTGGAGGATCCTCGAATGGCGTCTCGAGACGGTACGGACTTCCTGCACGAATGACTCGGACTCCTCTGAAGCAAAGATCATCCATTGCATGTTGCGCCTCGTTCGTGCTGGAGAAGATAAAGTCGCCGCCTTTCTTCGTGCTTTTCTCTAGGGGACATCCGACGCTTTCGTCCATTAAGAATGTAGGGAGGACGCTGATTTGATGATATGTATTGGTAAGCCGAGAGTTGTGCCCTGCCGAATTGAGTAAATGCAAGCCATGCCGAGCATGGGTGATAGCCGCTGCACGATTGCCGCGCAGGAACTCAACGCATATGAACAGTATGCACACAAGCAAGACAGTGTCCACTGATGCTGGAGGGCCTTGAACGAGCTGATGAATAGCTTTGTTATAATGCATGATGGCAAACCTGTCAGTCTCAGGGTTCGAATACTCAAAGTCTTCAAACAGCTGACTGATAGCAAGCACAGCATGTCGCGCCGCAGGTTCAGCATGCGTCATCCGCGCTACAAAGTACGTCCAGAATGATCCATCAAACGGCCCGGATAGGGCTGGCGCCACCACATGATGGAAGAAGCTCAAACTGCGTACTTCGCGTGCATTCGTAACAGGTATGAATCGGGGTTGAGGTGCTCGTAGAAGTTGATCCCAAGATATAGATCCAGCAGGAGGAGCACTATAACCGTCGCAGACACGCCCCGTCGTTGTGCATCGTTTGCACTTGGGCCAAGTTTCGTCGCATTTTATTTTTCGGGACCTATGTACCGACCGATTAGTGAACACGATAAACGAAAAAAAGAAAAGAAAGTGTACCCAACTTGCATGTCTTGCAGCCCGTTTTTACTCTTTGGGTTCCTTCTCGAGGCATGATTTGTTTGTTGGTTTGGGATAAGGATAAGGTTTTCCGAGAATTTTGAGGGTATCGTTTTCCGAGTATCGAGTGAAAGTTAAAGAGGATTCGGGTAGCGGGGCCACGAGGAGTCTCTGGTCAGCCAAGGCCTTGTCGTCTAGTGGAGAGATTGTCAGGGATTTGATGCATTGTCGTGAATTTCAAGTCGCTTAGCTTTGCTTGAGTCAAAGCACATTGCGGTACTGATGTTGAAGAGTCAACAGCAAAAATATCAGAGCAATGTGCACTGACTTTCTATAGCGTATGGTCTCTATTAATTTGGTAACCGCACCTTCTTAACAAATTCTTGGCCCAGCAATCCAGACTTTTAAAAACGGGAAGGAATGACCACATCAGGACATGGGGTTGCACTACTAAATCCTTAGGATCCCTGCTGGGCGGACGATAGTGGTTGCGCCGGTCGGCCGTTGGGACCGACTCGATCCGACCTAGGTGGAACTTGAATAAGTTCCCCGGGGTTTGGCCTGTCAAAAACCGTGAACCGTAACTCCACATCCCCTTTCGAACCGTCAAGTCTCCTAGCAAGGATGCTCACATCGGCCAACTATACTAGTATTCAGCCTTATTATCGAATCGATTGCCTCATTTGGTATGTGTGCCTTGCCATTTGTTACAAAGGTTCCTGACTATTCACAGGCTAATGAACTATACATGTTACCATGCCCCGACAAATACCCCTTCCTGTGATCCTCTACCGCTTCCTCGCCCGGTCTTGGGATTCGATCTTCTATCGCCCAGGCAACTCTTTCCGCACCAATCTGTGCACCTCCAAGATTAGGCGCTGCAGGGCCAAGACGTAGGGCTGCGAGTCTACCCATCATGAACAACGGGACCTCGTCATTCCACATGAGATCGTTGTTGATGCAAGGAAACCCTCCTCTGCCCTCGATAGGATGCTTCTCCAGAATGGTCTGCAGATAAGGCAGAGACGAAAAGTCGGTCTGGATACCCGTTGCAAAGTACATGTAGTCCATGGCTGGCATTTCAACAGGTGGATTCGTCTGAACTGTCCATGTTCCGGTTTCCGCATCGAATGACGCATCGACGAGATTTGTTTCAGTGAAGAGCTCGAGTTTCTTTGTCGCAAGATGCTTCTTGAGACGCTTGTGGAACACAGGAGTGATACTTCCTCCCCCTCTAGCCTCCTTGATCATTTCGATGCGCTCATCATCGGAATCAGCATAGTAAAACTGTGCTTGCTTCGCATTTTTGAACTTGCCCATCCACTCGAGCGAGACGTCGAAGTGCTTGATACGAAGCGGTCCACGCATGACGTGCCAGACTTTTGTTACGCCCTTGCGAATAGCTAGGTCTGTCAATTGTGCAGATGTGAGGCCGCCGCCCACGACGAGAATATTGGTCTGTCGACGCGCAGCAATCCTTTGCTTGACGAGTGGATCGGGGAATTCTGTGATGTGCATGCTGTGACATGTTTGGGGGAGGTCAGTGTCTGGCATCGAGGGAATGTGTGGGATCTTGGCCACGTTGGCGGGACCGACAGCCAACACGACTGTACGAGCGTACCGACGGACTTTGTTGGACGTCACAGTGAAGAGTTTCTCTCCATCGAGGGAAACACCTTTGACTTCACTGTAGTCGAGATGCTCCAGAGCTTCTTTGCGGATGATGTCTGGGCCAAGTCTGTACCGAGCAGCCACCTTTTCGCAGTGATCGCAGAAGAGAGCTGTAGAGGGGTTGTAATAGTCGTTGCGCTCTCTCACGTTGATATCAACACGAGCTTCTTGTCTGTATCATGTTAGTTGGGTTCTATGGTTGGTATCGTGGTAACTCACCTGCGTCCACAAGCCTTTTGGGTACTCTTCTTCCTTCCATGCTTGCTGACTTCCTTGCCCACACAGTTTCGAATCTCGACAAGTTCATTCTCTCTCTCATTCGCATACGCATGAGCAAGAAGTGCATCACGGTCGAGTGGATCAACGTGCCAAAGCATAGGACTCCTTAGATGTGAGATGTCATACATCTTGAAGAGTCTGTTCCAGCGACCCATCCAGGTATCGCTGTCAGCGTCCAGCACGAGCATCTTGTACTGTGGTTTTGGGGCTTGTGTCTTGGAAGCTGTGATTTTGCCACTTCGGACATGCTTCAAGGGCATCTTGTTGCCGTACTTTGAGATCCAGTGGAAGCGACGGTGTTCTTCATCTGTGAAGAGTGCTGCGGGCGTGTGTTCGTGAAGACGAGCTGAGATGGCGAGACCACAGGGGCCTGCGCCGATGATGAGCACATCATAGATCTCTTCTTCTGTTTTGATTGAGTTCATGGTGATGATACTTGGCAGGAGACCGGAGAGTAGAGAGCAGGGCAGAGGAGAGATCGGGAGACGCTGGTTATAAAGGATGCCCTCGACGAGAAACCCCCTCTCATGAACCAATCTTCCCCGCGAGAACCCTTTTGGCCTGTTAAGGTCATTTTATCATTATCTTCAATTGAGCTCTGTCGTTGGTGACTATCGCCATACCCTGATGGACATCTCATCATGAGGACATCAAGGTGTCGGGAACTCAGGGTCCACTTCATCATGAGACCTCCAAAGTACATCTACTGATAAGCTACTCATGATAAGTGAACAGATCGGGAAACTAGACGCTTACGACGCTTCAACACCAAGAATGTTTGCCCAGACTACTTGGCAGTAAGGTAAGCTTGGCAAGTAAAACTCGAGATAAGAACAATTGAAGAGAAGACCATAAAGAGGACAATAGAATCGAATTGATTTAAAATAAAGAATTCAAGACTATCTATCATCTACGCTATACTTGGACAATTTATTTACAGTAGAATGAATTTTACGTGGGTGCGACGCTGAAGCCATTCAGACAACCCACTTGGCAGTCCAGCCACCTAAGCCATGTAACCATGAACAACGTATGAGCAACCTATGAACAACCTATGACATAACCAACCAAGATAACGAGCAGCATTTTCGCTATAATACGCGCTCCTCCCCATCACTAATGATTCCACTCTGAATCCGTTGCATGTCCCAATGGTCCAGATGCCGCATAATCCGTTGTGACAAACGCTCGATCCACCTCACCCAAACCTTCAGCGCAATACTGCAGCGTCTCAGCAATGTCGTGCGATCTATTCAATGGAGTCTTTTCATCGAGCAAAACATCGAATTCGACCCAGACACCATCGCCTGCGTGGTATGCTGTTACGTTCTTGAAGCCTGTTACGACAGGCGCGAAACGGTATGCGAGATAGATGAGTTTCTTGAGGGTGTGGTCGTCGGCTGCTTCACCTGAGAGGCGTACAACATTTTCGAAACAGGTATGACCCCAGTCGTAAATAATGAAGATAGACAAAAGACCGGCGCCGACGGGATCCAACCACCAAACATTGGCGCGGTATCCGATAAAGGGGAAGAGCAGCGAGAGGGTGTTGAAGATGACGTCGGTTTTGCAGTCCTGCACAAGCGCTTGCACCTGACTGGATTGGATAGGTCGACATCCAAGGCCAATAGCCCCCTTGAGGATAATCGTCGCCAGCAACGAAGCGATGGCAGCCCAACTGAGAATCTCAGCTTCAGCATGTGGAGGCATTAGACGAGAGAGCGACTCTTGGAGGATCTGCAGGAAGGAAATGACCATGATGATGGAGAATACCAGGATACCCAATGGTTCGAGACGTCGTTTACCAACAGGGAATCGACGCTGCATCGCTTGCAACCTCCAAAGGACGAGTCGACTTGTTGACCATACGATGAGTGTGCAGAGAAGATCGAGCGCCGAGTCGACGAGCGATGCGACGAGCGAGAGAGACCCTGTGGTGAATACGGCGAAGGCTTTACCAGCCAGAAGAAGAATGTTGGCTATCACGTTGATGTTGATGGCGAGGTTCGCCCTCTTGGCTGCCTTCCGTCTCTTTTCCTTTTCTTCATCAGGCAACAACTCTCCGATGTTACCCTCCACACGCTGAATTCCACCACAGCGCTCCTGGTCACCGTCATGGTCAGGGTCTGGATTCATCGACTCGAGAACGTCGTCCGCGATCGCCATAACAACAGCGTCGACCTCCAACCAATCATTCAATCGTTCATTCTGTTGCTCGTAAAACTGGCGGAGCTTTTTGTTCTTCATCTTTTTGAGTTCTTCGTCCGACTTTCGATACTTTTCCAGACCCGATCGATCGATACCGTGCATGAGGGCGCGTTTGATCTCGCCGCGACGAGCATCTTCAAGAGCTGTACGAGCAGCATCCTGAAACTTCATAATCCGAGGTTTCGGTCGCGAATCCTTGTTGCCTATGCCGTAATCATAGTATCGGCCGTTTTCGAGATCGCGAGGACCGTCTTCATATTGAGGGCGTGCATCTTCACCGATGTAGGAGCCACGATGTCGAGCACCTTGATCAGCATTCCATTGTCGTCTACCAACCATCGTAACGAATAATAAGAGATGTGAGAATGATGGAAAAGAAGTTTGGTCTGAACAAAGAGGTGTAAGCTCTTGTTTATTCCCGTCTTGCAGCCCTGTAACCAAATGACGTAGGTGACGTAAATCCGGGGTTGACAGCGCAGATGCAACACGCGACAGGGTCAGGAACGGGCAGATCTCCACTGAATCGGAGAAATATCAAGGAAATAGTGGCATTTCCTACTATTTTTATTTCCTATGTCTTGTTTTCTTTTTCCTGCGTCAAGTTGAACACGTAAGTGTGCTCGTGCCGAAAGCCGATATACCCAAAATCTCGTCGTCATGGGTCAGCCTGCTACGACATGATGGAGCTCAAGCGCGATCGGAGAAGGGCCGGAAGTTAATTCGTTTATTAATCGCGGTTCTTGCATCATTTAGACCACTCTTGGAGTAGAAAGGTGCTTTTGTAAAGAACGATTCTTGGCCTGGTCATTGTTGTTGAAGTGAGGAAGGTACGAGACACGTGAGTGCTCGGTTGTCGGGTTAGTGACTGCCGCATCATCAATTCTGTCGTACGATGCTTCAAAGTAGTTCAATGCTTACACTTTTCATCTTCCGCCCTTTTTGTGCCATTTCTTGTGAATACTCTACGCGATGAATCATGGAAACGCGTCGTGATTTGTTCCTGTAAATGCACGCTTGCTACCCTACACTACCGCAAGGTCAATCTGCGGCGTTAGTGTGAGCTCAACAGGTCCAAACTTGGCAACAATCGTTTTTATTCACGACGCCGAACTGCCTTCTATTGAAGTCCCCGATGCTTGGACAAATGACCATGCCATGGGAGACGAACAATAAACCATACAGCGACAAGTCTTCGGTCCCGAGCTATTGTGTCTCACTCTCAGTGGTTAGCGGCTGTTCACGGCCATCTCACAGACTTATCATTGACCAATGCTTGCAGCATGATACAGACTCCTTACATTCGAGCCAAGAGTACTATCGCCAAGAGTACTATCCTTTTACCCGAACAAATTATTACAGTCGAGATATCCAAGAGCAAAAGACATCTGTGCTATAATGCAACCTCGCCCATGTTGCTGCCCAAGACCCTCGAACTGCCGAGCCCCTTGGCTACAGACGTTGGCCAACCTTAGAATTGATCTGCAAGCCACTGTCTCGATTAAGTCGGCAATTCGCCAACCCCTTCAACCACCACGCTCGGCCGACCGTCCCTGAATCGCCAACATCAAGAGCAAAAAGTGAAGATGGCTCGAAAGCGCGTGTACTGCGTAATCTGGGAATCGAACCCAGGGCTCCCCGATGGCAACGGAGAATTTTACCACTAAACCAATTACGCGGTTGTTTGATGGAGATTCACGATCTCAGAAGCGTACAAGAATGTGGTGGAGCGATCGATTGTTCCACTGACCCGCAAGTGGACTCCAGCGGCAGGTGGGTAAAAGAAAAAGCGAGACTTAGCTAAGGGCATCATAAATGTTAGAACAGTTTACCCTAAGCTTAGTACCTAAGCAGGTCTAAGTTATTTTGTTAACAGACTTCTGCGTCCTGGTTAGTTTTCGGATCGCCTGAGCGGGACTTTAACGCGGTGGACCCTGATCGTGTGCAGCATCGGGTATCAGCCGTCAAGAGCAATGACACGAAACGATTTGGTCACTTTTCAGTTCATGCAAGTTGGAATCACCTTGGAGGAGACTGATCTTCACGACAGGGCTTAGGATTCCCTCTGATTACCCCACTCGACCGAAATCAACATCCATGAGAAACTCAGGAGAATTCTCGGTTCCGGCCGAGTCAGAACCTTGAATATATGGTAACGTCGTATCAGCCTCGAAAATCATTACGAACAGAAGCAAGACTAGGGTTATGGCAGCGGCAGGCAACGCCTTGGAAGGTGCCATCCGCGGTGACACAGACAAGAAAAAATGACTCCAGAACCAACAAACGAAATGGCTTGACCAATCTTGAAGCCAATCTATGGAAGCTTAGGCAAAGGTGCCGATCATCATACCTTGGCCTCTCAGACCGTTGTTCTCCAGTGAACCTTATTTATGAGACCCCTGCTTGAGTCTTCAGCAGCCTGGCAGCTGAACATTTAGGACTGACGATAACGGCAGATCCCTTCCAGAAATAACTGTTTAATAGGCTTTGGTTGTTTCACTACGATGCCGCGCTCAGGTCACAAGCAGGCCACTCCACTCGCTTGTACATGACTCGAATTCACAGTAAGCCCTGCTTAGACTTTGTGGCGTAGCACTTTACCGTTAGCGCCGGTATTGACGATTCTGACATTACTCGACCGCTACTGTGTACGTAATCCTGTTGGACGACACTAACCCACGATCTCTTTACCCTTTTGTCTCTAGATGCATGCCAAGTTTCATGGAGTGTCACTGCAATGTCGATACTTTGATTGAATCGTATTCGATGTTAATGGCATCTGAATTCATGGCTGGATTGCTATCAACCAGATGTTCAATCAAGAGCAATACGAGTTCATGCCAACAAAACCTTTCCAATATGTATATCATTCACAACAAGGCAACCCCATCTTCAGAACCATTTGCCGGAGATATGTTACCCAGCACGACACACGAAATGATGTGCGCAAGGCCTTTGTCATGCATCCAATGGAAGTCTAGCTCCGTCATCCTGGTACCTGGCACTCATTCTATATCAGGGTTCCCCAGGCGGGGACTCTTGGATCTTCATCTGAACATCGTTTCGCTTTAGTGCGCCTCGCTGTCACTCAGCTTGATTCAGTGCGACGGCAGTTCTTCTTCTGACCCCTGTCTCCTTGTCTCTTTACGAAAATCATCGCAGATCCCCTTGATCGATATTACAGTCTAGTCCCTGATGCCTTATGGGAAATGCATATAGATATGGAGTCCCTCCCGAGTGGGCCTCCTGTCGATTCTCTTTACTACATGCTGGATGACATGTGAAGACGGAATACTGAGTATTACGTCTTTCAGTACGAAGCACTTTGCTTTCACTGTCACAGTGCTGCCGACCTTCTTTCCTTTATCACTTCCATCAACTTTGATTTACAATGACTACCCACAAGACTTATACACCAGATGCTGGTGTTATGAGCTCTCAGATCATCAGCTTTACACTCGCTTCTATTCTTGTTATCTGTCGTCTTGTATCCCGCAAGATTACCCACGTGTCGTTGTGGTATGATGACTACTTTTGCATGGTTTCATGGGTGAGTTTATCGTCTATCAATTTCATATCTCGCTAACCATTCAAGCTATCTGCCGCCCTATACTTTGGCTTTGCTATGTACTGTAAGTTGACGCTTAAGCGTGATGATATCAATGCTAACTGTCTGCAGGGGCTATTGTTATGGGTCTTGGACATGTAAAGGCAGATGTCGATCAACCACCGGAGAAGGTTGAAGAATACGCTAGGTTCGGTCTTTTCATCGCCGAATTCACATACGCCATGTCACTCGGCTTCTCCAAACTTGCAATTCTTGGATTCTACTGGCGCCTATTTGGGAGTGTTGCCAGAATTAGAATCGGAATCTACATCCTTCAAGGAAGCACAATCATCTGGCTTACTATCCGAACCTTCATGACCATCTTTCATTGCGTTCCCGTCGAAGCATACTGGAACCATAACATCAAGGACGCTGTATGCGAAGTTGATCCAGCCAAGTTTATGTTTGGTACAACTTTGGTTCATCTGATGCTCGAGGTTGCTGTGTTGTCTCTTCCTGTATTCCAGGTTAAGACGCTAAAGTTGAGAACGGGTCAAAAGGTTGCCGTTGTTGCTATGTTTATGTTTGGTATCTTGTGAGTTATCCTACCCTGGTTGTTGTATCATTGCTGACTGTCGTAGCGTCTGTATTGCTTCGATCATCGTCCTCTATGAAGCTTTCACTCTGGACCCAAACACAACCGAGATGGCAAGGGATATCAGAGGAGTCATCATCTGGGCAGGTACTGAATCTTACCTAGCCATCATCTCTTGTAAGTAAAACAGCACTGCTCTCCAGCCTGTTACTGACATTGTCCAGCCTGCCTTCCTATCATCAGACCCATCTTCCGCAAGATGCTCTCCGGCACAACCCTCGCCTCCAAGTCCAACTCATCCGGTCCCAACCCCATCAGTGGCTTGACAAGCAGCAAGGGCATTAAACTTTCAAACATCAACCGCACAAAAGAGGTTGACGACAACAGTTCGCAGCGAGAACTGGCCGACATTGAAGATGGATCATCTGGTGATCCCGACTTTCACTCTTACCCTCAGAACAACACCACCATCATCGCTCTGGATGACAGACCTGGCAGCAACCCAAGCAATGCCAACCCATATGCCATTCAGGTCAAGAATGAGACTCGAGTTTATTATGAGTCGAATTGGAAGCAGGAGAGGGATGGAAAACGTGGTGATGTTGAGGCTGGTGATGCAGCTTTGCGTGCGGGTGCCCATTTTACTGTTACATCTGATGGACCACGCTATTGATGGGTCAACTTTCGCTTTCTTGGTCATAGATATCCTTTAATGCCAATTCTTCTTCACTTCATTGTTATCGGTCTGTGAGCCATCGGAGTCGTGATGCTTCAAATGTGTAACTTGGGAAGCCATGACTCGATTGTCTCGAGCGTGATGCGACGGCTTAGATCTGTCGGCGCGGGCGCAAATGTTCACGATCACAGTAACAATTCGGTCTCAAGTGATTGAAACGAGGTTCACATGCGCACACACACATAAATGGGAGGCCACGCCGGTAATGGTAACGCTGAATGATCATTCTTGTATTCTGTCTAAATAATAACCTCAAACCCAATCATCGCTCATCACAAAGGATATCAATACGTTCCAACGCCATTTACTCTAACCCATGTCCCTGTATCCATCTCTTAATTTCCCATTCGCATGGCGTTTACAAGTCTATGTCGTGCACCTTCTCGGCGATCACTTCGTCCAGGGCTCTCGCTATAAGAATCCTGACGA
The DNA here is from genome assembly GCA_028416715.1 of Fusarium multiceps. Lineage (NCBI taxonomy): Eukaryota > Fungi > Ascomycota > Sordariomycetes > Hypocreales > Nectriaceae > Fusarium > Fusarium multiceps. The sequence goes on along the minus strand of JAQPZZ010000039.1, from coordinate 151,587 downwards.
CCGTAGCCCTCATCTCCTAGGCCAACCTTCGAGGGACGGGGAGGTGGGGGAGGAGGAGCATGTCCAGGTTGGGCCTGTTGAGCCTGTTGGTGGTACACTGGCTCCCAATCACGGCTGGGCTCTTGTCGGTAGCCGTTCTGGTAGGAGTCTTGAGTTGGGACGGGAGGTCGGCTTGCTCGCTCCTCTCGCTCTTGTCGTTCTTGTCGCTCATCTCGGCTGTCTCGGTTTCTACGGGAAGACTCGTGAGAAGTGCGAGGCTGGGGAGTGGCTTGTGTCTGGAGCAATCCACCTTGAGATGCACCGTTCTGGGATGCATTGTTCTGGGGAATGTTCTGAGGCGCGCCAACCTGACGACGGGTCACTTGAGGAGTCTGTTCCTCGTCATCTGTTGGGACATCATCATCTGGATCATCCTCGTATGCTCGCAACTCGCTTCGCATAGCGAGACTGGCACAAATAGCCTTGGCCTCTTCGATAGCCTTCTTCTGAGTTTGAAGAGTCTTGCGACGTTCGCGGGTCTCCTTGTTCTCGGCAGCAATAGCCTCAATGGTGGTATCTTGCATGCGGAGGATCTCAATAGGATTGAAGAGACGCAGCATACCAAGAAGAAGGTGTCGCTCAACGACTTGAGTGATGACGTTTCGGGTAAAGATGCGAGCGGTAAGATCATAGTAGATAAGCATCTTCTCCAGAACCTCCTCAGCCTCGGTGTAGGTACCACCATTCTCGGTAGCCTCGGCGCGCCACTTGCGAAGGCGCTCCTCGTACTCGGGGTCGAAGGGCTGAATCTCGAGCTCCATGTCGTCGGTAAGGCGGCCAAGTTCGGTGTCGGCACTCTCGTATAGCTCCTTCATTCTCAATTCGAGGAAATGCATGCGAAGAGGATCACGCATGCGCATAGGCCAGACGTGGTCGATGACATCCGCAAGGAACTCGTTGCAGATGACACCAACATTGTCCTTGTACTCTTGCGCAAGAACAGGCCAGTTTCGGGAGTAATCTTGGAACAAGATGTAAGGTGCTCGGGGGTTGGAGTCGAGAGGCAGTTCGTTACCCCGGATTTGTCGGAGAAGAGGTTCAACTTCATACTCGGCAAAGTCCTTCTTGCTGCGATCGCCAATAGCTGAAGGAAGAGGCGTGCCGTTTTGGGCGCCATTTGCAGCATCACCGTTGGCACCGGCAGGAGGCGGGTTCTGGAAGGTCACCTTACGACCGTGCTGTCGGAACCGCTTTGCGAAACGCTCACTCTCATCGCGGATACGAGCACGAAGCTTTTGCGACGGTGTACCCTTAGGGCTTGACTGTCTAGCAAAGAATCGCTCACCGAATGGGTTCTTGTAGTTACCGTTGACAGCAGGGGTGACAAGGTTGTTGGATGCTGTAAAGAGTTCACCCATCTGGAAACGCATCTCCTCTGGGGTATCTTTGCCAACGCCCATAGCCTTGAGTTGCGTCTCGCAGCCTTCTAGGGCTTGTTGGATCTGACGACGTAGAGTTTTGACATGCTTGCCGATGTGTCGCTGAAGTTGAGTGCTCAGCTTTGCGCGGAGAGCACCAATACCCCACATCTCAGGAGGAAGAGTTGCCCATTTTCCACGGGAAAAGAACTCGGCTTCTCGGTTGGCGCGATCCTCGGGAGTCTGCCATTGCTCGCCTGGGCCGGGGTTTAGGAGGACAAACCAGCCAAGCTTGCAGCTGTTTTCTTGATCCTTGTTGGTAACAAGCTCAATAAACTTATCCTCAAGACCGATGCGCTCAGTCATGTCGGGCTTTGTAAGGACACCGATGGTGCGTGATCCCTTGGGATCAAAGTGGCGGGCCTTTTTGAGGATAGGAGCTTGAACATAATCGTTGTTGCCGCCAATAACAGCAAGAATGATGGTTCGGGAGCTCTTCATGTATCGGTCGGAAAGGGCTTCGATGGTTTGGATGTCGTTCTCGGATTGATCACGGTTGGCGACACGAACAAGACCAGGCAAATCGACCAGAGTCAATAACGGCATGTCGGGGCCGCTCTTCTCAACAACGAGAATGTCGCGAGCGGCAAAGCGACCGGGGATACTTCGTGGAGCAATCAATTCTGTTGCATCTCGCATCATCGCATCGAACGGTGTGTCACCAGTGACGTCGCCGCCATATTGAAGTAGACGGGCTTGGTCACTTTGAGGTCTGTTCTTGTCGGGAATGATGGAAACCTTTAGTCTTGTTTCCTTTGCTCGTCGCATGCGAATCTCTGTCGCGAATCGTGTACAGGCGCCGGCCTCGCGAGGGAAGGGTGTACCAGTGAGAGCTTCGAGGACTGAACTCTTTCCAGCGGACTGGTCGCCCACGACGACAATTTGTGGAAGTTTGACATCGTCGAGCTGTGCGAATTGAAGTTTGTCGATGAGGTCTAGAAGACTGCGTTGCTCGGTAGCAAGGCCCTGGTCTCCCAGGGAAGAATCGAGTGAAGGGCGCATGTTTTGCCTAGCAGAAAAATGAGAGTCAGCGGCTTGCTGGGCGTCTTGGTCTGGAGGTATGACGAACAGAGAGCCCATTCTCTCGCAGGCAAGGTATATGGAGCAGTAGTCGTAGCAGTCGTTGCAGTGAGTGTGTTGTCGTATTTGTATGTGTCTGATACGAGTTTAAATCAAGAAATGGGACGGAAAAGAGGAATGGTTTCAGCCAAGGCATTCGTCATGGGTCATTTTATAAATGATGACGCTCGGGCTTTGATTCGTTCTTTCTTGGCTGCCTCTGCGACGGTTTGCGCGGCTGCCAAGCGTTCTTTGGGCTTAGAGGCGACACAGGTGATGCCCAGCCTTCTAGCGTCATGCCTGTCAGCTGCGCCACACTCAACAGAAGCTCGGGGAAGTAAATAATTGTGGCGAATAAATGTGGCTGTGCTGGTGAATTCTCACGCGACGCCACAGCAGTCTGTTGAGAATTGAGCAGGCAAAAATTTACGGGGTTTTCATGTTTGCAGTTTATTTCAGTGACGCTGCCTTTTTGCCTGCCTTTTCACTGCCTAGATGTCTGAGAAAAATGGCTGCCTTGGCTATCTCCAAGTGCTGTGGCTGATAAGCTTGAATGACGTAGCCCCACTACGTACGTACTGGCCGCGTCTTACACACCACATCTACGTCTTAGCAATCTCAAAGAAATTCATGTCACCATCATGAAGACTCAAACGTGGGTTAATTATTCCAAGTTCAATGCCTCAGCCTAAGGACTAGTCTAAAATCCCATAAACCCATCAAATCATTTCGTCTTTAGCCTGTCACCCTCCTAAACTTGGTTTGCGCTGTTGCCAGATGTCAAGCTTTCATCCGCACTGGTTAGCTCTTCTGAGCAGCATCGCGCCGCAAACTACACACCTCAGCCACTTCTCAACATACCTCCCATAAACACGGCTACGAAGAAGAAGACTGCCTGTATCAACTGAGCTGTGCTCAAGACATACCTCCAGAACAACAGGGTATTTTCATCTCTGCAGTCCCGATACTCATTGAGCCTAACGAAGCTGACCATTGTTCCAGGCTCCCCAGATAGCCTCGGCTGCAGGTTCGTCGACGGGAACCAAGAGCTTCTCAAACTGTTCGGGGAAGACCATATCTTCAAATGGCTCCCTGCAGCTATTGCGCACTACGAGCGCAATCAGGACCCTTCATGGAGATCAATGAAGATTTACCTGTCGGCGAATTCGTTTATCGCAAGAACCCCGGCGACAGTCTGTGGACCGTCAGCGCCAAAGGCCCTTCCGACGATACCCTCACTTTCCTTCCTCAGGGAATTCTCGAACTCTTGAAGGGTCACATCAAAAAAGTCCAAGATGATGATGACAGCGAGGATGCGATTGTCTCTGAGGCATCGACGGACTCCATGAGTGATGGGGAGGATATTGTCACAGTCACTCGAACAGTCACTCGAAAAGAGTCCGAGGACATATCTGGAACTCTTTTGATCGGCCTCCAATCCACCAACACCAACTATGCCTCCCTGAAACCCGAATTTGACGAATCGGTTTCTAAGCCTAACATCCACGTCCTCTCACGGGATGCCAAGTGCGCTCTTTATTGCTGGTCTCGAGAAGGCTCCGTTGGTTGGTATGACTCTGTTCCAGGATGCGTACAGACCGGTCTCGCGATCTGGGACTGGACAAAGGATGCCGTTCGAGAATGGCCCGCCAGTTCGGCAATTCGGTACGTTCAACGCTGTATTCATGGGTACATGCCTGCGGTCGATGCACTACCATTGAAATGCAACTTCCAACAGGCTTTCATACTGATGCCTTGAACAATAGCCAGATGTCGAGAAACTTTACCTAGGCAATATGACAGCCGCGCCTTGACACCTTGGAGAGTTTCATGGATCCTGCGCAGAGCACTGCATCGGTCAAGGTTACAAAGGTTAGCATGAGCATGAGTAGGAGCATAGGTACTCACCTTGAGCTTCCACTCAATGCCCGCCTTGACAATTCAATCAGGCTGGTCAACTGACTATCGTCGATCTCTCTTGTCCTTGCGTCACTGCCGAAGCCGCGTGCTCACTGTTCAACATCTGTCTCAGCAGGTTCCCGCGTACCCAGCTTCGCGTGCAAGATTCGACAGTTATCACGGAATCTCATTCGACTCGAAAATGAGTAGTCGGTATGCGATTCATCTTTCGCTACGAGATTGAAGATCACCAAAGCTCACCAAGTTACCGCGAACGTCTTGACACGATCTTTGAAGAACCCGAGAGAAGATCACCAAAGCTCACCAAGTTACCGCGAACATCTTGACACGATCTTTGAAGAACCCGAGACAGAGAAAAGCGAGACTTCCAAAGTTGATTCCATTGGCCATACCATTATCAAATACACCCTCGAGAAACGGCACAAGCCGAGATTGGGAGAGTGATAGGCTAAGAGACGAGATAATTGATGAGTTTATGACATCTTGGACGAGTTCTTAGTCTATGCTGGGTGTCACAAGATAGCATAGTTTACCCAAATTTGAGCCTCTCTAGAGAGTACAAGCTGAGCATCTATGTGACGTGATGAATATGTGCTGGTGTATTGCCTATGAGTATGCAGTCCATTTAGATATGAGTCGAAGCTGTACACTGAAACCTAAGATAAATCATGTTGTCGGCCTCTCTTCATCTACTGTGTCTAACCTTTACTGTATGGTCGATACTTAAGATGGTACCTGTTACGAGGGAATTCACGTTCACTTGGGGGACTTGATGATGGGGTAATATAGGTATTATTCACCACTTCTCTATTGCGATATCTATCCGGCGTTTTGTTCATATTTCGGCCATCCAAGCTTTGGCATGGGCGGCTACTCTGTCTACCTATTCCCTGTGGGAGTAGATGAACGATGGGAGCCAGATTATTGAGTAGTAATACCGTATACGCAGGTCTCTCGAGAGAACACAGACCTTGCCGTTCCCATGAACGACATCTCTTCCAGACAGCCTTGCGCTGCTGTAGGGATGACTCAGATGTCCCAGATGACAAGTGACCCTTCGTCATATCAAGCCTATGAGACGCAAGGCGATTGTATCCATTCCAGTGACATGTTCTAGTGCTTGTTGTCATTGGTCTGTAGGATCTCGGCAATTTGTTCAGATATCTCGTCGTCTGTTCACTGCCTCGCCGAGTTGAATGCGCGCAGTGTTCAGCTCAGCTTGCAACTCCTCGATCCTGGCAGGCCTGGCTCGACTCTGTCTGAGCAATTCGCGGAAATCCGCGGAGACCTTTTCCTGCCTGTCGACGATCTCTCGGAGTTCCTCGATGATTCTGAGTCCTATCAATAGGTAGCCGCGGAGTTCATTGAGGGTTCTGGCCCTGGAGCCACCCTCCTCGAATTCTTGGATGATCCTCGAAGCTCTGGAACCAAGGCTGGCGGACTCTTCGACAAGCCTGGCCTCAACTTCTTGCAGCTCCTGACCTTCCCTCTCGAATCTGTCAAGTTCCCTCTCCAGTGAGTCCAGTCTCTCAAGAGCAAGTTTCAAGAGGTCAGGTGCCACAGGGTCGCCACCAGGCGCAACTTCAGTCGCAGTCGCTTCGACTGGACGACTGGCGCGGACCAATGTACCATGTCCGCTTTCGGACTTGGGCCACCTTTCAGATGAGCCGGCATTGTCCGTCCCATCATCCATGTCGTCGTGCTCCTGCTTCCTTTCCATCCCGGTATCGCTACGATGAGGGGAGGTGTCGTGAAGGGGCCGAGACGGGATGTTGGGACCGACAGTACCAGTCATGCTATGAACATCGTGTTCCATCTCCTCTTGGAGGGCTGGGACTCGAGATGTCACATCTCCAGGGCCAGACTGAGCTTGTTGCTCATGATCGTCAGGGCCCTGCTGCTCAGCTTGCTTGTTGTTTCCAGACATGTTTGGTATGGCAGTTGTCTGTAGATATTCGTCTTAGCGTAATATAATGTTGAACGCTGAGTTCTGCGTACGTGTTTTAGAGATGCGAAGGTGGGATGAAGACTTTGTCTGCCAGACGAGAAGATCGATTTGAGGATGCGGGTGACTGACTTGGCCTTACTTGTAAGGAATGAAAATGAGGGGCACTGACAGTCGCTTGGTCGTTACCTAGTTTGCTGGCACTGATCTGGCAGTGCACGCGACTGGCAACAAGGCTACCTAGCCAGGGCACGAAGGAACAGGCAGTTTGTGCTTGATTTTTTCGTAGCCAAATTCAACAAGTCATTCTCAAGTATGTTTCGGCGCAGTCTTGTTCCGATGAGATGTCGTGAGAAGGTTCAGAGTGGACAACATCTGTTCAAAGCCCATGTTCGTTATCCTCAGGTTGCAGAGGGGAATTCTTCTGACACCAATGAGATAATCAATTGTACAGTGTTCTTATGCTTGAGGCGCCCATTGTAAAAGTATGCCCTCAACACAGTGAGACTTTATAACCTATATAGGCCTCTTCCGTTGCTTCACTCCTCGATGCTTGAGAAATTACCTTCGTAATGTCTCCCTCATTAGCCACAACAGATGCCTCTCTATTTCCACCAATCTCCTGATCTCATTCTCCAATTCAGCTATTCTTCGGTTGTTCAAGTCCTGTTCTCGATATGCCTCTTGTCTTCGTGCGTTATAGTAGGTTGAATGGTCCGAATGGAGACTGAGTCGCAGGGTGATTCCTCGAGTTATAGCATCGCGCTCCCTTTGGTTTTCTTCTGTGAGAACGGGCTGGTTGAGTAATTGAGCCAGTCTCAGTATATCGTTGAAGACAGGTCTTAGGCTGACCATAAATCTTTCGTCGGGAATTGCGGCCGGGTTTAGTGGAGGCTGTTGTGATTGCGATGTATCGCTGCCCGGTCGAGTGTCTTGTGGAGGAGGCGCGCGTCCTCCTTGGGAAGAAGACATGTTGGAATCTTAGCTGTGTTTTTGTAAGGTACTGGTAATCGCCTTGGTAATTTGAAACTGTTGAGCAGGACGTTGGCCAAACGTTGGTGTTGATGATAGTTTCAAGTTACTTACTACTGTGTATTTTAATTACCCAATATCGCGGACGTTCGGTCTCAAAATGATTAAAGAGAGGAGCGGAGGAAAACTGTTCGGGAAGTTGAAGAGCCATGCTTTTATAATGTCGCAGAAGAGCCTGAGGAGGGTATTGTAGAAACTATCATTGCATCGACGAAAGTTATATCAACGGTATAAACCAGCCCGCGGTCTCTGCTTGGTTTCCTTTAATCAAAATCAAGTATCGACCTCAAGCCTGCTTCCTCGCAACTTAGTGTCTCCAGAGATATAGTGATAAGGTTCAGGGTGAACAAAAGCTAGTTACAGTGTCCGTTCTGAATCCCTTCTGTACGTAGGACATTATCGAAAGTGTGACATAGCTAGTAGAAAGACTATTTGAATAGTAACGAAGAGTTTCTTGCAAATCTACCCCGGCGTAGTGAACATGGACTTTACAGCTTGTTCTTCACCTACCAGCATGTTCTAGTAGTGAAGCAATCTGTATTCAAGGTAGTTCATAGATTAGTCAGGCTATTATGATGTACGTGAAGGTGTTCGAGTGATTAAAAGTCTTCTTTTATTAAGTACCCATTGCCGGGAATCTCACCACTAGATGTGTCATAAGCAAACCCCAAGTAGCTAAAAGAACAAACGAAGCGTTGCTCAGAGTTCCAGATATGCAAAAAGTGTGGCAAAGGTGGAATCTAACCACCGAAGTTGGACGAACAGGGAATCGAACCCTGGACCACTCCCATGCTAAGGGAGTATTATACCACTAAACCATTCGCCCAGTGAATTGTTGAAGATGGTACCAAAAATTTCGCTCTATGTCGGTGGTCCGTGAGAATTGGTGATAGTTTGGTGGAGTTGAGTTTAGCAGAGTAGACACTCCTCAGGATATTGTAAAGTAAACCGACTAGCAGGGAAGTAGTTATCTATTTGTTTGTTGTAAAGACTCAGCCTCCTCCGCTGGACGCTGCTATGAACATTTTAAGCGATACACAGAACACAAGGGAACTGGCCAGTATAAAGTCTTGACTTTATCTCCCTTTCTTTCTCTTCTTACCACAACCTCAATCTTGCAACTCGCAACCGCGTTACCGCTCACAACAAAGTCATCACTTACACCACATCCCTACGAAAAGTATCCGAGATAAACATTATAACAAGTCCCATCTATCAATCAACATGTCTAACCTATCTACCAAGCAGACCCTCGGGGGCATCGGCCAAGACCACCAGATCGAGAATCTCACCAAGGAAAACGAGCAGCTCAAGCTTCAGATCCGAAACCGATTCTCGTACCAGACTCATCACCACGTCCAGGAGATTCCTCACCTGATTGACGATTGGAAGGAGCAAGCCAAGAACAAGTGGTTCGAGAACCACGAGAAGAAGGGCAAGGACCGCTATTGTCCTCTTACTAAGAAGGAGTCTGAAGACCTTGCTGATGGCATGATTCAGAACCGCGAAGCCATTATCTCGAACTTGAAGGTTGGAAACGAGGGCTTCAAGAAGCAGATCGAGGCACTCCAACAGAATTCCATTGGACACTTGACTCGTTTGATTATCGAGCGCTTCGAGGCTTTTGTTATTGCTCGTAAGAAGATGATCATCGCCGTTGAGAAGGAGAAGGAGGAGCTTATTGAGGCCAGGATCCAGTGCGAGCAGTCTGAGTACTCGGGTCACTGAATCTTTGATATTCAAGACAGCATCTTGTGATGGTGTGGTATCTATTGAATGTACCTTACATAGTCATGTAGTCTAGGTATAGTGAAACACGTTCTCATCCCGATGGGAACGCAAGATTAAGACATTGTATGACGATAGTTAACTGAATAAACAACCTGGTTTAGCTCCGTACAAAATGTATCACCTTTCAAGACAGAGATATTTGCTACCAAAGCAGAGATTAGGCGGTAGCATGTGGATGTTATACAGCGCTATTACCCATTATAAAGAGGCACCTAGGTAGTGGTTCACTGCCTGGCAGTGCTAGATAATTGCTGGAGCAGCTGACGCGGACCACATGCATGAAGCCTAGATGCCACAAGTATTAATTTCAAAAATCTCCTGCGCAGCAATCTGCTTTTTACTTCTCTCAAATACACAAGATTCTGTATCCATCTTCACATTACCCGATTACCAACAAGTATGCCCACATGAATTCTGGGCTATTTCCTGTGCTAACAAACATCCTGCAGGCAATCATCAAGATGCCTGGCGACAACCAGAAGACCGAACAGCAGCCCGAGGACAAGTGTGCCGCTATCTATCCTTACGAGGACCGCTACGTTCGCACTCCTGATGGCAGCTACATTGGTGTTGTTGATGATGAGGCTGTCCTCCTGGAGATGATCCGCCGCTCCAAGCGAGAGACTGGTGCCGTTACGGTCCAGTATCACTTTATGCCTGGTACTAAGGCTGAGGTTGAGAAATTCAAGAAGAAGGTTGTCGACAAACGCATGGTCGCGAACCTTGGCTTCATTGTCGGGAATGGGAAGAAAAGGGAACTTCCCGAGGACGCCAACACCAAGAACGAGTAACTTCCTCTACGGGCTAGTAACCGATCGCATCTAGGTATGATATGCATTGCACTCTTCTCGGCTCTTTTACTAATTTCAACACTAGGCTTACGCAAAGAAATGTGGTTGAAGGGGTTCGTTTCTGAGGAACGCGTAAAGGATAGGGAGGAGACTTGTTGTAGGGAATAAGGGACACTGCATCCCTTTGGAGAGACCACGGGTACCCTCTCTAGAATCCCGGTTATCAATAACACGTCTCTTTATCTCATCGTAACATCGAGTCTCTACCTGCAGCAAGTATTGGGGGATGATTCCACCCTTCCCAAACTGGCGCGATTTTTGCGAAGACGAATCAGCTTCGCCAGTAACTTTACTCATGTCGTGCAATCAATCACCATCAACTCAACCGTCAAAATACTTGACCGTCATAAGCATAAGAGACGAAATAATTTGACCATTTTAGACCAGCTTTTAGGCTACCTTATTTTGATGGTCTAAATCTTAGAGGACACCTTTTCTGTCTCCCACCTTACCCCATGATCCTCGAACCATCGAACGACAGCCCAGTGATCCGATTGGTGCCCACAATCAACCACATCCTTGGGCTGAGCCATGTCAAGGCAGCGGTTTTCTCGCATCCATGATTCGACGCCCTAGAGCCAAGCATTGGCAAGACAAACAACCCTTGCGACTTTGAGCAACAATGACGTTGCAGTCGCCCAGCAGTTAATAAGCGGCTCTGCCTCGCTTACGCTGATGCGACCTGTAAGACTTTCGCTGACTGGACTAGTTCCCAACTTTCCTGAACACTCATCCACGATGCTGAGGACATGTCTACGAACCAGAACAGTCCGTATGTCACGACCCGTGAACAGGCGGTCGTAGAAGCATGGAGCCAGGGCTTCAATGTCGGCGCTATTGTCATCCTGATTCTGCTGGTTCTGTGCAATTATCGCCGAAAAACGCTCCTGCATAAGCTCATTCTTGGTGAAGTATGATCGCCTGGTCCCCACAAGACAGCTCTGACCGTTGGAACTAGTTACTGCTTGCGCTTGGACATGGCTTCTTTGCATTCTTTGAAGAGCCCGAATATGGATGGTATTGTCTGCGCGCGACGATAAATACAGCTGGCTAACTCATCCAAGGATCCTGAGCAGCACTGCAACTCTGCTATACATATCTTACTTCATTCACAATCTCATCGCTTGGCTAAAGATCCGACCATTTCTCCCAAAATGGGGTGCAAGAGGCTTCATCATCACGCTCCTCATGGTTCAGCCGTACTGGGTCCTCGAAACTTGGGCCAATTTTCAATACCATAACCATCTCGGGAGCCGAATCTTTGATACTACGCGATTACTCGAACCAATGTTCAGAGACCCTTGGTGGGTGTTCACTACCGTCAAGTTGGTCATGGCTATCAGAGAGAACTACGAGTTTACGATTTCTGGTCTGGTTCGCACGAGCCCGAGGTTCGGAATCATGCTTCTCTGTCTTCTACTTTCTATCGTTTTCTTGATCACGGATGTTATCTTCATGATCGTTGTATCAAAAAGAGGGGGAATGAATCCATTCTGGAAGGCAAGTCTCGCTCTTGACTTCAAAATGATCCCACTAACTCGTCAATCAGCTCGCTCTCGTTTTCAAATGCGCATCCGATGTAATCTTCCTCGACGACTTCAAGAGTGTACTGGACCGAATTTCCGAATCAGCGATGAGAAAAATCACAACCTTTGAATACCGAGACAACACTTCACCGTCGTTACCACAACCTGGGTCCGTGCGGAAGCAGTCACGATTTGGATCTTCCTCCAGAGCCGAAATGGGATCTATTCTACGACCAATGGGGTCAAGAGACGACGGGCATTACGAGTTTGCTTCTAATTTCAGTCAAGCCTTTGTGGAGGACGGAACACAGAGGCCATGGCATGAGGATGATTTACGACGGATGAGCACGCACTCGCCACGTTGTAGAGGTGAATCTGAGGATGCCATGTTGCCGATACAAGAGGTAAGCGTCACAAGTTTGGGTAAAGGTTCGAAACGCTGACTATGCCGAGACCGAAAGACCAAGAGGACTGCAGGACATTCCTATGGAACCCGTCAGAGCGCGGACACGAGACGATCAGACACTTTGAGACAAGTGTTGTTTTATTAAGTACGCATTGCGGGCATCTTTATCACCAAATGTGTCATAAGCAAACCCCGAGTAGACACATTGAGATATTTGAGGTCTCTGAGGGGTATATGTTTACTGAAAAGTTAAAAACCTTGCGATTGTTGAAATAGTGGTTAAAATCAAAAGAATATCCCGGTTTCATTTCAAGAGGGTTCGAGGGTTTGTCCAACCCATACCTAAATCTTGTCCTGTTTCCCTAATTCCAATGCAATATTCAGCATACTACTTGGCCACCAAGATTTATCTGATCCAGAGGACTCATCCAGTTGCCGACTCATGTACTTTGTGACTTTCGCCAGTTCGCACTCTCCGATCCCGCCAATCCACCAAACACCATCCAACAGCATGACCAGAACAAGCCAGTGAGCAAAGATTTCCATAGCAAGTCGAGAAGTATCTGAAGGAATACCAAAATCACAGTGTATTCCTTCGTCGGGGACGTTATCTGGGATGCTGTCAAATGTTGATTGAACGATGCTCAAATATTCACTTGGTACGCGGTTCAAGAACCACATAATTGTTCGGCGAAGTGGCTTTGGTGGCGTTGAAAAGGTTACTCGGGCCATATAATTCCGTAGCCAAGGCGACACATCTGAGAGTTGACTTAATGCTGCCCAGCCATATTCCAAGTCGGATTGGTCTGAGGGTGTAGCGCAGCTTTTACTGTCTTGCGCAAACAACTCGCTCATGATATTGCTCAAAGCCTCCAGAGCGACAAGACAAGCCTGTAGCTCGCCGTCATCTCTCGAAGTGTCCCAAGAAGATGCTAGATGTATAGAAAATTGTAATGTCTGTGCCTTTGTACGTAATTTCTCGAGCGCAGAACCAGATGTCGCAGCGATAATAGGCATGAGCAGCTTCTCCGTCCGCTCAGTTGGTCCACTCTCAGCCATAGGAACAAGCCCACTTATAGGCTGATTCAAAGTTATTGTCGGAGGGCTAGCTGTGAAATCATCGAGAAGAGTGAAGTCCTTGGTAGAGTGAAGGAGACCGGTATATGCCAGATGGGCGGCGCGAATGAGCGTCATCCAATGTAGCTGCGCCGGTGGTAGATTCGTACAATTGTCGTTCTTGTCGACCAGTGCTTTTGACAACTTGATACGAACAGCATGGTTTGCTGTTGCATATAGAACCATGAGCGGAGCATTCGCAACGACGTGATCATAGTGGTTGGCATGGGGAATGTCAGCTTGCGTCTGACGAGGTGAACCTCTGTGATGCTCATCCGCGAGAGCCAAAAGGTTTCGCACTTGCGCCCTATCAAAGTCTTGATCTTGTACATCGAGTATGTCGTGGCATTTTCGCACAGCAGCGAGCGCGAGGATAGAGCTCATGAGTGGTTTGCTTCGGAAAGCAAGGTTGGGAAAGCCGACTTGTAGTGCATACAGATCCTCGTCATCGTACGCCATTGATCGCGCGGCGTGGGAAAGGTAATAGCTGAATAGCTCGAGTTCTGTCGCGCCGAGGTCCACGAATGGCGCAACATTCTCTTGAGTGAATATATTGGCACTGAAGGTGTAGTTTGGTGTTGTCGCGAGATAGGGCGAGGAGAGACTGGACGCGCTGGTACCGGTGGAAAGAGCGCAATCTGGGCTTGGGATGGTGAGACTCTGGGGTTTGTAGGTGCTTTCTGTCTCCAATGGAGGTGATCTCAAAGTCCGCGACTTTGGTAAGCGAGGGTATTCGCAGGGGATGCCCTTGTCGAGGCATCGAGTACATTGCGGTCGTATCTCATCACACTGCGACTGTCAGTCAACGGAATGGAAATGAGGTTGCGAATGCTCACCTTCTTTCTTCTTTGTTTGCATCCCAAGCATCCATGTCTCGACTTGGTGTGAGATCTTCGAGATCTGACTCCAGTGGGACTTGGTGTTGCGCGGGTATCGGGAGACTGTTGAATTGAAGACATTGTCAGGAATTTGTTGACGATCGTGGAAGTGAGAGGTTCCATGCGACGCTATATACTCACCCGCGGCTCCGAGGCTCCGAGCTGACCCTTTAAGCTTATCGTGTCGTCCGAAGTAGCGTTGAACGACCGCTTACTTCTGCGCAGGGCGCGATCCATAATTATGCCGCAGCCAGATGATTTGATAAACTTCAGCCTCTGAAATGCAGGCTACGTCGAGCCGTCAATTGATGATCCCGCTAGTTCCATGGGGAAGATCCACCGCGTCCCTGCCAGGACACGCGGAGACTGCGCCTCGCTAGCTTCGCCCCAAGAATTTGGAATTGTTCTAGATGGAAAATGAAGCCAATTGTAATGAAGATGATGCAGCGAGGAAAAATGTGTGTGTTGCATTTGGCGGTCGATGACTCATTTTCGCGTTGCTGGAATCCCGACTTTTCGGCTGGTTGGGTGAGGAAGGCAGCATGTAAGACACCTGCCTGAGGCCCGAAACGGCAGCTATTTCAGTGTCCGGGCTGGCGGGTGGGTTACAGAAAAAGTGTCCGCTAAGGCTTAGGAGACGGAAATAAACGTACCTGGATCCCGGTCAAAGGTGTAATAAGATGATCATTTTATTTCGTCTCTGAGGTGCTCGTGGATCAATTGTTCTGACGCTCGAGCGGATGGTATCTGATTCGTCCTCGCAAAAATTGCGCCAGTTTGGGAAGGGGTGGAATTATCCTCAAGAATACTTGCTGCAGATGAAGACTCGATGTTACCATAGTACCTTCCTGATTGACCAAAGCATATGCATCACACAGCCGTTGAGACGGGATGGGCTTAACAGGAGACATGATATTGATAGCTGAGATTATAAAGAGGTTGCTCCTGCTGGCTCCAAAGGGGTGAAATGTCCCTTGTTCCCTGCGACAGATCCCCTCTCCTTCCGTTACATGCTCCTTATACCCCGGCCCTCGCTGTCAATCGCACCTCTCTGAGCAAGCCTATCGAAGTCAATTAGTGGAAGCATGGAGAAGAGAGAACTGATTACCATACCTATACGCAACAGGCGAAGAGCCATTAGATGAAATTCATTGTTTTTGTTGTTTGGGTTGGGCTCAGAATGCTCAGCTTCATCAAAGTCATGGTTCGAGATCACGCGTTTCTCGACAGCGATCTCCTCCAATTTTAAGATCGTAGGTCGCAAAACTATGATCTCCTTTATTAATACACCTGATGTAGACGACTCTACCATATGGTCAATGGTACGAGTGATTCTGAACCGGCTATTGCTGCCGGTTCCTTGGTGGGGGACTGGGATGTCAAAGAATGACATGCCTAGTTGCCAGGTGCTGGGCTTCGACGACTATCTCTTCGAACCTCCGACTCATGAGGCTTTGAGCTGGGAGGAGCTTGACTCTCCGCCTCACCAGGCCTTGAGCTGGACTGAGCTTGACTCCCTGTCCCATCAGGTCTTGAGCTGAGTGGAGGTTGGTTGGAGTTGTCGTCGTTGTGTCGACCACCTTTTCCTCGATTCCTCTTGCGCTTCCTATTGTTGGGTTGCGCCTGACGAGGTGATTCTCCCGGAGCTGCATCACTCTGAGGTTGGGCAGATCCGCTACTTTGACCTACAGCCTTATGAGCTTCGACGACTTCCATCCTGGGCGGGGGATGCGGCCGTTCCCAACGGCCTCCCGAGGTAGCTTTCTTGATCTTTTTGTCCATTCTCGAAAGTGCTTCTCTTTCCTCTTTGGAGATGACGGGAACAGCCACCTCGGGGAATCGTCTTGGGTCTTCCAAGTCTTTCTCAGCCTTCAAGGCGTAGAAGAGCATGTACCTTCCCGGAGAATCCTTGATAGACCATTGGTCATCTACGAAGGATTCTGGCTTGTGCTCCGGAACAATGTGAGCACCGGAGGAAGCGTACGTTCGTACATACTCCTGAGGGTGATGTTCGTCTTTCAAACGAACAACTGCCATCAGTGAGTATTCGTCATGTCCATCCCCGATGTAGCGAGTACCCGAAAAGTTTGGGTCAAGTTGCCAACGAGGAAGAGACAAGACTCTCAGGGCTCCAATGTTCAGACTTTCCGCCGGATTGAGGTTAGGCTGGTAAGACAGCCGAATAACGAGTGGACGGTTAGGCCTGAACAAGACCCGTTGATCATTGTAGGTGAATACCCCAAAGGAACTCTCAATGAGCTTTTCCAAAGTCAATCCGGGGTTCTTGGCCAGATTGAACTCCAGAAGACTGAGGCCAGCCATTTCGGCCCGAGAACACTTGACTTTCTCACCAGTCTCAACATTGATTAAAGACTGGTAAAGACGGAGCTCAAGGTTGACCCAGAAGGTCTCGTTCATGACAGCCGAGTGGCAGAAGTCCTCAAAGGAAGTGCCTGAGATTTTCAAAGATTCTAGCAATCTCTTCTTTTCTCCAGCTGCTTCCTCAACCTCTTTTGGCTCAAGGCCGAACGAGAGCCAAGCGTAGCCCAGTATTGGGTTATTTTTCTCTGCCGCATCCATCCAGCCAAAGTTGATATCAGCTCCAAGCACGAAACGGCCGTAGATGGCGCGAAGCACCACTACTAGACAGTCGAGGCCGGGGAGTGTCATCTCATTTGCGACGGTAGGATACCGGGCATGGAGCCTGTCGGCCACCAGGTGGACCTGGGGTCCATTGGGATCGTATATCTTTCGGAGATCGTAACTCATGTTTGAGAAATGAGCTCTATTATGTTAGCAGATCTCTTGAAGTTGAAGAAGTTGGGAGACTCACTGCCGCGTTGTGAAGATGTAGTTGTTCGGAGGAAATGTGTTTTTGTGCAGAGGCGCTAGTCTTACCAACAGTGGTATTTGCTGCGCTCGGTTATCTGGCACTGCTAGGCAGTGAATCAGTGAATCATCGGACCAATTGGACTTTATAGATCTCCGAAGGCAGCCATCGCCGTAGGCCTAGGTAGAAACTAGCTATAGTAGGCTGCAATTAAAGCTATACCTGAGCTTAGGCTTCGTAAAAATCAATTTCATCATCATCATCATCATCATCACAACGCCACGTTCGCAGATCATATCAAGTATATCTACAAATTCATGTCTCCCAGGAGTATCTTACTAACCTGATATTTCTAACAGATGATGAATTACTCTACTTCTCATAAGCTCGGGGAGTTCCTCCGACCATTCGTCAACGATGTTGACGAGTCCTCTGCGACCGTTCGCTTCGGTCACATCAAAATTCCTCCTTTCCGTTCTGGGGAAGAGAGTCTGATGGAGTCGATGCGACAGCTCTGTGAGGCATCTGGCTCCAACAAAGTTCCATTCTTCGTAGTACCAGATGCTGAGCAGAAGATCGGTATCGGGTTGAGGGAGAGTGGCAGTGTACGTCATGTCACGCTGACCTTCTCTACCCTCCTCGAGACCCTTCGAGCCAACAAGCTCGATGGCGAAGGTGGCATGAACTGGCGCTCCGGCGAGGTCACTACGCCCCTTGAGAATTGGGAAAATGATAAGATACTCCCGGTTTCTATCATAATGTTCCTGTGGCTTGACCCCAAGATGTCGGCTGATTGTGCTCTGGCTTTGACCGGTACAGTCAAGTGGGCAATCGAGGAGGCCGACTCTGTTACCGACATTGTCATTATGACTATGTCGCACTTGAGAGACTGCGAGATCCTTCCACAGGTAGTCTCCTCCATAGACCCGTCGGTCAAGGTCGAGCATCTCGATCTAACCTTGCCTGACAAGGAGCCACTCGCAGAATGCTTCATAAAAGATGATCAGGACGTTGCCAATGTGGCCACTACGATTGTATCATCTTGGCGAGAGTCACCTGAAAAGAAGCGTATTATCGTTTCTTTCAACTCGAACTTCTGGAGCGAGTTGGAGAAATGTCTTTCAGATGGCGAAGGCAAGAACTTCCGACAACAGCTCGTCAAACAGGACAATACTAGTCCGCTTCGTCAGCTTGCTAGAGGTCTGCCGTCCCCTGATACACCTGTGCTCATGGTCTCGGACTTGAGTCCCGTCTTACCTCCACAACTCGTAGGCTTTGACGAATTGCATGTCGTGCTGGGGCCCGAGGTTCAATCAGACCAAGTCTGGGATGATGCCTGTGCTCAGGTCGTTACACAGCATCGCCTGACCTCACAAGAGGAGCGACACCTCCAGAGATGGTGGTGCTACCAGCCCTCGATAACCAGCCGATTTGTGTATAACCCGGCTCCCTCGATCTATGAATTTTCTCAAGGCGGGCATTGTCCTCGACTTGTCGAGAACGCCCAGCTCGGAGGATTCATCGTGGCAGCAGTTGATCTGGCGTCATGGGGAATCAATCCGAACGCTACGGTGGCATGTTTTGTGCGGTACTCTCTCCGAGTTAAGGAGATGGTATATCACCTGACACTCCAACGCGTCATCAATGATGGTGCTCTTGTTTTATCCAAGCAAGAGACTGTTATTTTCCGAGATGTCCTGTCTTTCTTAAAGTACGACCATCGTCTCGCCCTCCTCGTAGCCCTTGATGCGGATCCACTGGTCCGCTTCATCACGGTGCTGCTGGTGGCAATGCTGAAGCTTGGGGTCAGCGACTTCATCGAGGCCAAGAACAAAGGACCCAATTCTCAACTTTGCGATAACTTGTTGCGACAGTGCAAAGGCCTTGGTGAGTACCTGCCGAGGGAGGGAGTTCTGTGGTTGACCCTGGGCCTTTGGGGGCCCAAGTTCATTGCCAAAAACCCAAACCCCCAAAACATGGGGAGCTTGAACCGAGAAATGGTCAGGGTTGGTACTCTCATGGTATCGGATATCATGCAGCTCCTGTCAAAGCGAGGTGTTGATATTGCCAAGCCAGTATCTTGGGGAGTTGATCTATTGAGCCCGACTTTGGAGAGAGAGCTTGTGAGTCATTATATCAGGGCTTATGCTTTTCAACTCACCATTCTCTACAATAATGTCAATGGATCAACGGCCTCCGGTAGTGGTATAACTAAAAGGCTTCTTTCTTCTTTGAGAGAATGCAAGTTGGAAACAAGACCACCACTTCTATCCAACTTGTTCAATGCCAAGAAGCTTGTGAACAATGAAGACGACGCCTTTGCCTTAGTCGCTTCTCATTACCTGATGAGGTCAAGAGACGGCATCCTCTCATCCGGTACTTGGACCGTCGTCCCAGCCGACCTCGTCCAAGAGTGGGCGGACGCATGGGATTCCAGCGCGGAACTGTGCGAGGTTTTGAGCTCGAGGATCGTACACACATAACCCGATGCAACCTTGCCCGCACCCAAGTAGATCAAGCCTTGCAAAAGGTTTTCCTCAAGGTCAGCTATCTAGCTTCAGTTGTTTACCCAAGACACGATGAAGCACCTGGTTTGTGTTTCATTTGTTGTAAAATTGGTCGAACATTCTTTTTTGAAATTTGATTCTACATCGGACTCTCTTGAAACGCATCATACCGCGAGCCAAGAAGGACCATTTGAATCGAATGCGACGAGATGATTGTTGCACTTTTACCATTCGGTCGAGGTGAAGTCGATTTTCAACGCTTGTCTACATATGAGTTTTCAGAATTGGAGGAACGCGCAAGGGTCATTGAAAAGACGTTGATGGAATACGCGAGGGGTCTTGAGAAGGAATTGCAGCCATTTTCACCACCTCAGTCTGATGAAGAGTGTAGCGCGCAAGTCATGATGAAGTTTACGAGTTTTCTTTCAATACTAATTCGGATTGATATCAACATGATGGGTGGCAGGGAAGGACAATTCAGGTTGACAGCGCAGAGTAGACGGTCGGGTTGGAATCAAAGCTCAAGCGGTTGCAACGTTTGAAAACATGACTCTAAATGTGAAGTTCTTGTGAGACGTTTTCATTATGAATGTGTGACCTGAGTGATCTGTATGTCAAAGTTTGCTATAGGTTGTAATGTTACATTGGTACCTGCTAGAATGTACGTATCTGAGCTACCTACCACGTCCGGCATACGTCCGAATACCACATCAAAAGGGGCATCTTTTGTCTGGTCGATAAACGTGCTCTTCAGACCAAGCGGAGCAATTGCACTCCCACTTAACTTGTCCATCCTCAAAGATCAAACGTCTTTTCGAAAAGTAGTATTCTTGCGACGTCCGTATTCCTATTCATGTTTGTGATTCGGAAAAAGAAACAAAACCTCCGTCGTTGAACCAATCGCGTCTGATTGTGTGTGGTGCAAAAAGTCAAAAAGTTGGACGAGGAGGGAATTGAACCCTCGACCTTTCGCAGTTGCAGCAAAGATGCGAAGCGAACATCATACCCCTAGACCACACGCCCTAAGTATACCAGGCGAAATTTTAGAAACTACTATGTACGCTGCACAGCTGTAAGATTACCCTGGATCACTTCATCAGACAACACATCTCACGGTTCTCACCTGACTCAGTAAGCATCAGATACTTCCAGCTACTTAGTAACAAAAGCATCTCGTCTAGCGTGGAATACGAGAACCTAGCAGCACAAATGCTAGGCTAAGCTGGGATAAAGTCGCGGATTGATTTCATCTTTTGAGCGCTCCAACATGCTGAATGTAGCAAACAGATGGACGCCACTTGAATCACACGACCATTCACCAAAGACTTCATAATGACGACTCAGACCGTACTTCCCCAGATTTTAAAAACGCCAAGCTTTATCCCCAGACTGCACCACGAACTGGAATGGTCTGGCCTCTTTCCGTCGTTTACCACCTATCACACTCGTATAAATGAACCCTTTTGTGACAACCCATCACCGTTTATTGGACACAACTTCTGTAGGAATGACCCCCTTCGGGCCGATCAAAAGGACATTGAGCCGAGAGATGAAAACTGCATCTTTAAACATGGCAAAGTCTCGTTTCGTTCAAAGGATTCATCCGGAAATGGCAAACCCAGTAGACAGTATACCCGTGCAGTCATCCCACGTCCATTTATAGTTTAGGAGGGCTCACTGTCAACCCTCCCGGGGTATTGACTGGGAGTGCCAAGGCAATAAATACCTGCGTCTGTCCGGGTGTTTCAAAGAAGCTATTTAGCCTGAAGAGCGGGTAGACTATGCACCTAGACTAAGGGTTTCCCAGGTGAATGGTTGATGAGCTGAAGACAGGGGATTCGAAGATTGATGCAGCCCGTTGGATGTAAGAATTTAATGTTTTACGCCTTATGATCTTGGCTTCGAGAATACTGTACGTTTGAGACATTGACTGGAGAGTTGGTCACTCAATAGGTGTTTGAAACGATGACAGAATACCCTGTGGCTGGTATTTGCCGGTTATTCTACCGTTGCTGCCTTTTAGAGTTCAAAAACTTAGTCATCATCGTCTGAGCTCATCCTCGCCTAATTCTGATGGAGCAATTGCGAGTCGGAGTCGGAGTAGAGCTTCGTCTAGCTCCTTCTCCATCTTCAGTCTCCAGACTAACCCCGCAATTTCGGTAGAGCGTCAGGTGCTACACAGTTTTAGATCTGGCATATCCCAGCGACCAAACCAAAGACGGGATGATCAGCGGTTTTAAGCATAAGCATAAACCAATCAGCCATCACATCTCCACTCCCTCCATCAGCCGGTCCGTTTAACCGTACTTGAGTTTGCCCGAGTCTCCTCTCTTCGGGGCGAGAATCCGTTTTCGGGTGAGAGTCGACCGACCGGGGTAAACGTTACGCGGACGAATCGTTTCTTCTGGTGTGGTGTGAATTGCTGACAGAGACTTACAGAATCATACACCGCGATGCAACCCCGACATGCGGTCAAAGCAAGTTTTGGGTGCGGAACCTCCACGTTTTACCCCAGACGACTGGTGAGTGCGGAGATTTCGGAAATCCAACCGTTAGGGCAGCAGTAGTTTCTAGCCATGCTACGCTACAGCTTTGCTCCCTGTATCTTATCTAACCGGGGGAAACCTGGGGGAGACGGCTATATAATATGATCTGCAGTGTCCCCATCAAAATTCCTCGTTGTTGGTTCCAGTTCTTCTCCAGCACTGACTGTCCACTGCTACTGTCTTACCAGTAGAGCGGTCCACGCCCTTTGCATCTGCATTGCATTCATTACAACCTAAGAGTCGATACCCAAACCGTCACGATGGTCAATGTTGGTACTGCCGCCGATCCCATCGTCACCCGCCTCGTCGATGAGGATAAGGTGCCATGGTACAAGAAGCCCAATCTTCGAATCCTCTACGTCTGGTTGTTCTTTTGTTGTATGGGTGTTGAGATGACCTCTGGTTTCGATTCTCAGCTCATCAATACTCTGCAATACTCGCAGACCTTCCATCACTGTATGATCTACAGGAAACACTCGACTACTCCCAGCTAACGAATATCTAGATCTTGGTGGCGGACGAATGGACGATAAAGGCAAATATGCGATCGAACCTGGTCTGCTTGGTTTCGTAAACTCCTGCTACCAGCTCGGTTCCATCTTTGCTGTCCCAGTTGCCCCCTGGTTTGCTCAAAAGTACGGTCGACGATGGTCCATTATGCTCGGCTCTCTCATCATGGTTGTTGGTGCCCTTATCCAAGGATTCGCACAGCACGGTAGGAAATTCAGAGTCCAATATCGCTCAGTCACTGACATCCTCCAGTTGGCATGTACATCGTTGCTCGTATGATTCTCGGAGCTGGTATTCTCTTCTGTATTATTTCCGGCGCCGCCCTCATCGGAGAGTTGGGTTACCCCAAGGAGCGTGCTACTCTGACCTCTCTTTTCAACTCCTCCTACTTTATTGGTCAAATCCTCGCTTCTGCTATTGCTATGGGCACCACCTCGATCAAGACCAACTGGGCTTGGAGAATTCCTTCCCTCCTTCAGATCTGCCCATCTCTGATCCAGATTGTCACTGTTTTGTAAGTGAACCAGCCGTGAAATGGGGCTCTAGACTAACAACTCCAGCCTCCTCCCCGAGTCTCCCCGTTTCCTCATCTCCAAGGACCGCACCGAAGAGGCCGCCGAGGTTCTCATCAAGTACCACGCCGAGGGTGACCGGGACTCCCAGCTCGTCCAAGCCGAAATCGTACAGATCCGCGAGACCATCAAGGCCGAGATGGAGGCTTCCAAGCAATCCTGGCTCGAAGTTGTCCGCACCGCCGGTATGCGTCGCCGATTCCTCGTCACCATTTTCATCGGTCTCTTCACCCAGCTTTCTGGTAATACTCTTATGAGCTACTACTCTTCAAAGCTCTTTGAACTCATGGGATACACCTCCGACTGGACCAAGACCCGCATCAACCTTTCCTTCGCTTGCTGGAGTTTAATCAACGCCACAATCATTGCTCTCATCGTCCCTCGTTTCAAGCGTCGACACATGTACATGCTTTCAGCCACGCTCATGTTGCTCGTATTCATCGCCATTACTGTCTCGCTCCAGCAAATCCAAGCAACTCCCGTGGGCCAGAAGAACAACGCTGCTGGTATCGCCGCCTTGTTCTTTTACTTTGCCTATTCGCCAACCTACAACATTGGAAACAACGCCCTCACCTACAGTAAGTTCAAGCTCATATGCCCCATCTTTGAAATTCACTAACACCTTCAGCCTACCTTGTCGAACTTTGGCCTTATGCCATGCGATCCCGTGGTATCGGTATTCAGCAAATCTTCGGAAAGCTCGCCGGTTTCTTCTCCACCAACGTCAACTCCATCGCTCTCGACGCCATCCAGTGGAAGTACCTTGCCATCTACTGTGGTTGGATCTTCTTCGAGTTTTGCATTGTCTACTGGCTCTACCCCGAGACCAGCGGCCGCACCCTGGAGGAACTTGCTTTCCTGTTCGAGGACGACAAGTACAACGAGAAGGCCACCGCCGCTGTCGAGAAGCAGATTCACTTTGGAGATGGCAAGGACGAGCACCAGACCGAGGTTCAGACCAAGGAGGTCGCTTAAGTGGCTGTGTTGAATGGAAGAAGTGTCTACGATTCGACGGAAGATTATCAATAGTAATTAGGACTCTCACTTTAATTAAATATTATAAGTTTGCAACCTTAGTATATAACTAAAGTTTAAGTATAAGTAAGGTAATATAAGTAAGATAGTATAAGTAAGATAGTATAAGTAAAGTTTAAGTATAAGTAAAGTTTAAGTATAAGTAAGATCTAAGTATAAGTAAGATTTATATAAGTAAGGTTAATATAAGTAAGATCTATATAAGTAAAGTAATATAGGTATACTTAGTATAAGTAAAGTAATATAAGTAAGGTTAATATAAGTATAGTAATATAAGTAAAGTAATATAAGTAAAGTCTAAGTATAAGTAAAGTTTAAATATAAGTAAAATCTAAGTATAAGTAAGATCTAAGTATAAGTAAGATCTAAGTATAAGTAATATCTAAGTATAAGTAAAATAGTATAATATAAGTAAGGTAATATAAGTAAGGTAATATAAGTAGGGTAATATAAGTAAAGTATTATAAGTAAGGTATTATAAGTAAGGTACTATAAGTAAAGTCTTAATATAAGGAAAGTATAAGTATAAGTATAAGTATAAGTATAAGTATAAGTATAAGTATAAGTATAAGTATAAGTATAAGTATAAGTATAAGTATAAGTATAAGTATAAGTATAAGTATAAGTAAGATAATATAAGTAAGATAATATAAGTAAGATAATATAAGTAAGATAGTATAAGTAAGGTTTATATAAGTAAGATAGTATAAGTAAGGTTTATATAAGTAAAGTACTATAAGTAAAAGTAAAGTGTAAGTATAGGGATAGCTTATTTAGTAGGTTAACTTGTAGCTTAATTTATTATATAAACTATAGCTACTAAACTTAACAATTTCTAACATAGGTGTAACCTATGTGCCTATTAAGCTCCTGTAAAAGGTAGAGCAGTCTTCTCTCCCTTTATTTCTCCTATAGCCACTCCAACCGATAAGATATTACAGACACTCTATGTATACACAATCGTGGTATCCCCAATCAGTCTTAGTATTTTGTGTATACACTAGAAAGGTAGAGAACTACATCTAAGTATCCACGTATGGTAAACTAGATCCGGGTCTCTAAACTTGTGGATTTGCTCTGCAGGTCAGCTACTAAGAGGTCTTACGATTCTCGTAGCCGTTCTGGATTCGCTCTTGCAATTGGCCCACAAAGCCGTACCTGTTAAAGTGCTGTGGCATTGGGTCATCGCAGAATTGCTTATCAGAAACAACATCTGCCATTACCACAGGACTCTTAACAGGTACTGTTGATGTCTGCTGTTCCCTTGGGCCTCCATCGGATGATGGACCGGCCTGGGCAGATATTTGCTCAGCAACAAGAGTCTCCTGATTGGGAGTCTCCTTTTGCTGGGTGGTGGCCTTGGGATCCTGGGCAGGTGTGCGGTCCTTTTCGGAATCGCGAGGCTTCTGCTGTTGGAGTTTATCCTTGCGAGCCTTAGGCACCGCAGCCTTTCCAGTCTCCCGAGGGACCAGGCGAGACTTCATCTTTCTCATATCACTATCTTGCTTGTCAAGTCGACCTTGCATAGTTTGGAAGTTCTTGTTGACATCTGCAGTAGTTGTCTCGTAACGCTTTGATAGCTTCTGGACAGCTCCGTCCAGGGTCTGGATGTCCTGGGTCATCTTCTTTTGAGACTCCTGGACCTGCTGGTTAGGCTGTCCACAGAGTGTTCGAAGCTCCTGAATCTCTTCCTGAGATTGCTCATAGAGGTCTTCAAGCCGTTGGAGTTTCCTTTCGAATTCCCTTTCGGCATCTTGACGCTTCTGAACTTCCTGTTGAGGTTGTTCACGAAGCAACCGGACTTCTTCTTGAGTCTTGCGCAACTCGTCCCTGAGCTCCTGAACATCCTGATCAGGCTGTTCACGGAGTTCTTGAACTTCGTTTTGAACTGTATCCAGCGCGTCCCTCAGCTCTTGGTTCTCTCTTTCCAGGCGTGCAATGACTGTATTGTTGCCGTGGGGAAAGAGTTCACTCAGAGCGGGCACGCGTGGGTAGTATGGAGGGGCTGTCGGCATAAGTAACTCTTGAGGTGTTGGGAAGTTATCCCAATTGTAAGCCTCAGGTCCAAGCAAACCGACGTCCAAATCCTCAAGCCCCTCCAATTGGGTATCGGCATCAGTCATGCCTACACCCAGATCAGCGTCAGGAACAAAGGGAGAATCACCATTGTCCATGACCAGATCTTCGATTTCACGGCCAAGAGAGTCAGAATCGTCATCATCTGAGGACTCGATTCCATCCTCATGTATAGAAGAGTCAGAGTCTCTCTCTTCGTCCGTGAAATCATCATCATCCTCATGAGGTGGTAGAAGATCGCCATTGTTCATGGTGATATCCCTATTGTCCTCTTCAAAGAAAGGCGATGATGACCTTTCAGAGTCAACATCCATCTCTTGCTCATTCTGACCATGGGTAGGAGAATCAGGGTGGTCGTCCTCACTTCCACTATCGGCAGTCTGAGATTCGAGTTGGAGTTTCCTCAATGAAACCATCTCGCGGAAGCTCTCCTTTGCAAAGGCCTCGTAGAGATCGGGGAGTTGGCTCATGCTAGGTAGTTCTCGGCCGGATTTGAGTTTGTACCATGCCTTAGATCCATCTTCCACCGAGTGTGTATACTCCGTTTCAACATTTCCATCCATTGAGTCAATGGCCTTGACAACAATTTCAAGATCCCATAGTGTAAGGGGTAGGATTGGGATCCCCATAAAGCTCGTGAAATCTTCCAACACCGATGGACGCCGTGAGGTATCGTTGGCGACTGTCTCACCGAGGTGGAAGAGGAAATCGGAATATGGGGAGCATTCGTAACCATCCCCGCGGGCCTTTTCTCTTGCATTGCGATGTAAATCGTGTAGAGCAGGTGGTTCAGGGTCGTGTTTGTGCTTTAGCATCTCTCGGTTTGTCAACTTGAGAGCTTCACACCCCTCTGCACTACTAGACACCTTTTCCATTGCTGCATAATCGTTTGTGCGGCAAACGATAACATACTGCAATGCGCAAGTAAGGCGCCGCCAGGATCCACACCACAAGGGATAGACCATCAGCTTCGACAAAGTGTCACAGAACGCTTGTGAGGGAATATCGTGAGAACTGCGCTGGTTCTTTGAGGCTGGCTGGTACTGCATAAAGACTCTGAGATAAGTCAGGCCCAGCGGAGATCTCTTAAAGACACGGAAGGAGATCTTCCAAAGTTTCAGAAGAGGGGCATGAACAGGGTTGGAGAAAGTCCTTGTGCTCCCCTTCAAATCCGACTCATCCCACATTGTGGTGACGGTTTGCTCGTCGACATCCGTCCAGCCATCAGGAACGGCCTTTTGGAACTCGGCGATGATTTCGTCTGTACTTCGAGCGCCCTCGACAGGGTGCCTCTCGAGCAAATCAGCCACTGCGTCGAGAGCCTCCTGACTAGGGTCGTCGTTGCTCACACAAGCACGCTTACTAGACCGCCCCGGTTGAGGAGCGCCTGTCGCGTTTCGCTTGCCTCGTCCACTCATTTTGTATATCGTGATGTTCGTACTATTGAGAATAAGCTTGTGAAGTAAAAATACCTTTGCGCGAAACTTACAAGACGTTGTGGTTGGAGGCGTTGGTTGTGAAGAGTTGTTGTGGAATGCAAGTTTGCGCAGCGGAAGGTGTGGGAAATTTACCTGCCTAAGGCACGGAACCGGCCTTGAGCTACCGCCGACATTGGGCTCGGTACAGCAAAGCGGAAAGATGGACCTATCTAATCTACCAATCCCATTTTATTCTGCTTGACTTAGACTATCTCGGCTGTTCAGTTTGCATTATATCGCTGACGCAGGAATGTGTCAACTGTTTGTCTATTCTGTTTGTCGCCTGGTTTATCACTGTAGATGCGAGTTTCCCAAGACTTCTGAACCGACCTTTGGCATATACTATCGCATGGCCTTAGTAAGTGAATGATGCTCAGGGGCCACATTCGACATTCATTCACTGAAAGGGAGTTCAACAGTATTGAACAATTTCAGCTTTGCTTTCTTTCGCGTCACATATGTTTCAACCCAGCACTATCCAAGCACCTTTATTGCCGCTAACGAGCCCTTTGCATTGGCATATGAATTGCAGCTGAGAGTTGACTTTGTTAATGTGTTTGCAAGTGAACTTCCTCCCACCTGAGGAAGCGCTTTGTCATTGCATGGATGCCTCACTTCTACTCGGGTCTGCTAGTGACACATCCGTTGATAAAATACCCGCGATGCGTGCCAATCAAACAACACTGTTGATCACACAAACATGAATGCCTCACTGACATCCCACGGCTCACATTGCGGCACTTGTGAATCGTGGGTAAGCTATGAAACTCTTGGTTTTAACTTTATCTATCGCTGCTGGTACCGCAAAATGTAATTTGAGTCACTGCAGAGAATGACCTAAGACAGACCATTGGGTTAGTTTACAGGAGGCCGTAGTAAACCCCGTATGTCACTTGTTAGGGTGATGCGCGCAGTTGGCCAACCCTTGTGCTCTCTACATTACACAGAACAACTCTTGTGTTGTCATTTTGTTATGAGAGTTGTGATGTTTTCAAATTGTAATTCTGTTAATAGAACAGCTGATGTTGTTATCATATCAGGGAAACATATGCTTGCAGTCCAGTGGTAGGGAAGGGCGAGTTGCATGTCTAGTTGGGAGTTGTCTTGATGTAGTAATGTGAGGATAGGAGTCTAGAGCTTGGGCTTCAATTCAATTGTTGAATTATAAAGTAGAGCGCAGAGATAGACTTGAATTCAGAGGGGAGACCTAAAGCAAGGTGGTAATTGATGGCCTCTCGGCTTGCCTGCTGGCACTTGGCTAGCAGTGCAGAGGACTGGCAGTGCAGAAGGCCAGCACCACACAAGGCTGCTATTAAGGCTAGGCATCGCACATCAGATGAAACTTACGCACAAATGAAAATATTTTTCTTCGCGCAGTTTACCTAAGATCTTTCTTTCTACACAGTCACGATATCTCTACACAGTCACAGTGACAACCACAAACCAACTCCTGCTCTCCCAACGCGTAAGTATTCCAAAGACTGTCAGATGTATTTTAATAACATTTAGTACAGATTCACAACTTTCAAAATGCAGCGCAACTTCAGAGCGCAGCAGGCGAGCCAGGATCGACGCCAAGGTCGACCTGGACCTTATACAGCTTCCCGCGGCGGCCATCAAGCCAACCGCGGTGGCAGTAGGTCACAATCCTCCAGACCATCTGGCGGAAATGGTCCTGTGCCAGGTCCCTACATGGGTCCTCGGCAACAGAGGATCCTTGAAGCCGAGATGGTGGAGACAGCCGATCAGGCCGGCAACACTGCCGTCAAGCTCGTCGCCACAGGCGTTGGTGGCGGTAATACCAACTGGTATGCCTCAAGCTCCAACCAGGGCTACTGGGGAGTGACGGCTCGAGAGCATGCCTTGCTCGAGGCGTTCCGTCGAATCCAAGAGGAGACGGGCGCTACCGACATTGGCTTTGTCCTGTTCCCTCAGGACCAGAATGCCTTTGACGCTGTCAAGAAGAATGAGACCCAGTCTCGCGTCACAAAGAGCACTGGTCGTGATGAGAAGGGCGATCCCGCGGGACTCGTTGCGCCTTCAGGACCTCGCGTCCCTGTTAAGGCAAAAGACGATTGCCCATTCTGTCCCAAAGGGGGACATTCTCTCATCAACTGCGTCGTCAGGGTGAAGAAGGGTTTGCTGATTGGTTGCGCTATTTGCAACTCGCCACACCACACCCCTGACAAATGCGGTGTGTTTGAGAAGATGTCCCTCAGGGACCAGGTGGAATGGTCCGTTGTTAAACGAGCCAGGAAGCCTGCCCTGATGACAGAGACACCTTGGTGGGTGTTGTTGCACCAATACTGCAACACCATCACCTACGACAAGGATCTCGTCAAGGGCTTCCCATGGTCCTTCGAGTTTATCGATGCAGGCCTGAGGAAGAAGAAGACATTCCTCTCCAATATGCAGGAGAAGTATGATGCCAACCCTGGTGGATACAACCTACCAGTTGATCCTGCCACCGCAAACTTCCAGATGATCTGGAAGACTTACTGGAAGCCCAAGGGTCTCGGCTGGCCTCCCGTCCTCGGTCCCAATGAGGACGATGAAGCCATGCCTGACGCTACCAATTCCGCTATGGAACGTAGGGTACAGGACGCCATGGGGTTCGTGGAAGGTGCGGCTGGTATCGTCAGAGCGCAACAGGGTGAGCACGATGCCGTCGGAGAGTCTGAAGAGGAAGACTCTGAAGAGGAAGAGCCTGAAGATGAAGAGTCTGAGAACGAAGACTCTGAAGGCGAAGACTCTTCAGAGGAAATCTCTGATGATAACGACGTGGAAATGGACGACAATGTTGGCTTACCCATCAGAACAAAGCAGGGTCATGGTGATATGGCCGATTCTGATGACGATGGCGACAGTGTTGCCAGCAACAAAACCCGGTTGTCCATAGACTGGTACGCTGACCTGTCTAGGTCCAGACAGGCTAGCCCCAGCAGCGAAACTGGTCTGGATAACCGGATGACGGAACTCATGGCCAGGAGTAGTCCTACTCCTGCAGAGTACGGGGACAGTAGGGAGGATGAAGCCATGTGGTAGATGCTGCAGTCACCCAATCTATCCTATTCATCCCATCCACATAACGTTTTCAATAACAGGTTAACTCCTGTTATGAAAACTGCCTTTGTGATGCTCCATGGTACGCCATGGAACAGTCCATTGTGCAACATTGAAAGGTACGGTTCCCGACGCTGGCAATTGAACATTGCCAACGTATGTAACCTCTACAAGTCTTTAGCTACGGTATGAACATTGGCTGGATACCCAGGGCAACAGGTATGTTCACAGTCTGTGATCCCACTATGACATTAACGTTGAGATAGTGGCCTCTCAGATTTACGGTCCAAGGGACGCCTGTAACGTCCGATGCCCAATGTTCGATGCCAATGTTCGATGCTCGCTTGTCTATCCCAGAAGCTGCTCCCGCGATTGCTTTGCGACCACATCGTATGCCAGTGGAAGCACGAGAGCCTTTCCCGGATGGGCGAACACTTTAATTATCTATGCCTGGGCCATTGCTTCTGGTCAGACATTATTAACGAACCACGGTTATGA
Organism: Fusarium multiceps; assembly: GCA_028416715.1. Lineage (NCBI taxonomy): Eukaryota > Fungi > Ascomycota > Sordariomycetes > Hypocreales > Nectriaceae > Fusarium > Fusarium multiceps. The sequence continues at coordinate 120,491 of JAQPZZ010000039.1, read as the reverse complement.
TTATTTTCGGCATCATCTTTGAACAATCACTCTTTGATCCCGGTTGGACAGGACGATATCTGCACCATTAGACTCGATCAACCTGGTGTGGTTGGCAGTTGAATGGAAGTTATTGAATGCGTATGGAGTCGAGGTCAATGATGGATGGATGGATGGATGGAAGGATGAGATGGACCGAATCGTTACGTGATGCACAATCATCCCGATGTTCATCAGCGGTTCCGACAACTACACGACGAAGGATACAAGGGCTTCGCCATGCGAATTGATGAGATGCTAGGAAATGGTCAGGGGAACGTGTTCAGAGGATACTCAAATACGCAGTCAAGAATTGATGGAAAGTCAAAGCCATGAAAGCTTCATTTAATTTGTGATGTACAACTAATAATCATCCAATACCAGCGTTCTGGCCTATGCCCTTTTAAATGTAATATCTTCTGTACCGCGACTCATAGTGAGAGGAGTGCGCCCAAGCTTACGTCGCATGATGTTGTGGTGTTCATTTGCTCCATCGCGACAGATGCTCTGAATCAAGAATGTGCCCAACCTTCTTGCATGTTCTTGCCATCAAAAGTCTTGTTTTGCCAAGTACGTATCGCCGGGCATCTCATCACCAGATGTGTCACAAGCGAACCTCGACTAGAAGCTTCTCGCATTGGTGTCGATGTTGGCTCAATGACCAAAGGGTCGCTCTACCAGCAAAAAATATACGAATTGGAACTTTCTTGGCGGGCGCAAACAGAATATTGTCAGACTGAACCGGTAGCTTCATACTATCGGGAAAGATGCGGCCGACCACATCCAAGTAAAGTGACAAGCTGCCTTTCTTAATTGAGCTGGCGGCCATGAGGTCCAGCATTCGAGTCGTGACCAGGTCGGACTGGCTGGTTTGAAGTATATGGGTAGTGACATTTGGGAGGCTAGGGTAAAGCGCTGGCAACTTTGTACTGGCGCGGAAGAAGCAACAGGTAACATGCAGATACAGTTGTAGTACTAGTCTCGATTGAGTTCGCGGCCATGAGGTACAACAGTCGAGTTCAGGTCGGGTCGAACGACTCGGAGCGTGAGAGGTGGAATGTGGGAGACTGGCTTAAAGCGCGCAGTACCAATGGTTTCGTTGATAGCCACTTGTATGGTGACCAAGAGGGATTGTTGCTCTCAACTCCATCATCTTCTTGTGTTGTACGGTTGGCACTGAGCTGCTTCGAGTTTGTTTGTCATCGTCAAAGTAAGATGTCATAGATGCGCTGCATAAGTTAGACACCCATTGGATCAAATCAGAGGATGAAAACTTACCGTACTGTTGCCCAAGACAAAGGATGCATATATCATGCGCAGCCTATTGCTTCGTAAATGCAGTCGCTTCACTCGGCATGGCGTCGGTGTCAGAGCAGCCTTCGATGTTGAGTATGGTATCGGCCGGGCCATCAATACCAATGCTGTCGCCTGGCTCATCGTCTGTGTCTCAATGTGGTTGTCATCATTAGCGCACGCCGGCGTCAAGAAGTTGTTGGATACTGCTCAGAGCGTGACTTGTGCCCGAGCCTCGACTTCTGCACATGGAAGTGCTGGTCCTATCTAATAATTAAAATGCCTGGTTCGAGCTTCTCCGCTCGATCGAAAGGCGGGACAGAGATGTGTCACCGGAGTAGGTTCAACCGGGAGGGAGCGCAGGGCCTGGGCCTGAAACTTGAATGGGCCCCTTGACGCGCTCGCTTGGCAGTTGTTATCGAGCAGCCGTGACTGAGGGTAAGACTTGGAAGCGGTCGGTAGGGGAGTCGTGACATCTGATCCCTGGTGATCGGATTAAGCAAGAACAAGAAAACGGGCCTTGAGTCGGGATCGACCCGATGGTTCGGTCGCGCGGCAACTGACATCGAGCAACTGTAAGTAATGCTATTCGGAAAGGATGAGGCGTCCTGATGATATTTGCGGACATGAAAAGAGTGGCGCGAAGGAGGAAAACACGTCTCAAGAGCGGGTTGTATAGCCAAGCGCGTCGCTACACTCTAGGAAGATCGGCATGTCGGCTATGTGGTTGCTTGACCAGTGTGAAGATCGTTCTGTGGGATTAGCCTGGGGCAAGATGCAAAGACTTCTTTACATACTCTGGTAGTGATCATCGGCTTGTGGTTCTTTGGTCGTCCGGCTGTATTAAAAGGTCCTGCGACGATTAATCGGAGGATTCTGAATGGGATAAGCAGGTTTCCCAGAGTTTAACGAAGAGAGTTGGTGGTAACGACACGTCGATCCCTTTGCGCTGTCAGTGGTTATTGTTGGTGACACGGTAGTTCAAAGTGTGTCGAGTAGAGAGGAAACAATAAAGGGATGTGGTTGGGTCAGCTAGAAAGGTCTGATCAATGTAGATAAAACGTGCAGGTAACGAATAAGAGGGTTGTATGTATGCTGTGTCCGTTTGAATATCTCCAGGCTCTTCCAGACCTGGTTGGGGAGAAACGGTGTGATGAATCTCTGTGTGGTTGGTGGTAGTGGCACTCCAGGTCTTATGAGGGGCGGCTGAAAATGGTCTCATACAGGCGTCGGATTCATGAGACTTGTACCTGCGATCTCGTTATGGACGGCATTATTCGGTAAGCATATTGAAAGCGTTGTGATGAAGCCTTGACTGTTTTGCCATGTAAGGATGGACCTATACGCCTGCCGGAGAAGAATATAGAATTTGTTTGTAGCTTTGACTGGTAGGTATCGTAGGATGGGGACAATTGTTGATTTGAAATGGGATACGGAATCAAGGTTGAAGACAATCCTGGAACCTTTGTTTGGGCTTGATGAACGCTCTGATCGAGACCATATATGATAGTCTCACAAACGAATAATATGGTGTTCCTTCCTTAGTGTACCCTTGACTCGTCAGAGACAATGTCCAAAAAAATTGCGGAATACCTTTTCCCAAATTGAAAGCAATAAAGGTCCAAAAAGATGACCGAGGTGACACTGTTGAATAGAATAGTTGTCACCGTAGCCAAGGCCATTACACGTGTGTCATGGCCCAGTTTGACATCTCCATAGAGTCTATAGAGATGCACACTGATGAGTTCATGTAGCAGAGCTTGAGTGAGTCAAAGGTCATGGTGATATGGGCAGAATCTACCCAGCATATCTGCCTGTCACCAAGCTCAACGGCAATGATACCTCGAGGGTTTCGACGGAAACCAACGAGGACTAGGCTTTCGGTACTCACAGAGTCTTCCATAGCGAAGACAGGAGAGTCCGAGCTGTAGTCCTTCAGAGCATTCACTAGACGATTGATGCGTGGGTCAATGTTGTCTATGGCCTGCGTAAAAGCCCGCGAGACCTCACCATTTGGTGCCAGAAGGTAGGCAATCTGCCACATGGCCAGTAAGTGCATCAAGTGCACGTTGGCACCAACCGAGGTGAATGCTCTGAGGAGCAACGTATCCATGAAAGATACCATGGAGGAAGAACTGCTCAATGAGGTTTGTAATCCCCAGAGCAAGTTCAACAACCCCTTAGTATCTAACGGTTCGCAACCCAGGACGGCGAGTACCTGGGTCGCAATGGCTTCTGGGGCTCGATTATCCTGGCCGACTTTGAGAGAATCATCATCAGACCAGGAAAAGATCTTCCATGGCACCCACTGGGGCTTGGGCAAAGTTGCCCGGGTAGAGTTTACCAGGGCTTCTTTAGCCACAAGTTTCAGGTTACTGGACCTGACTACAGACAAGTGTCCGAGAAATGTCGCAGCTTCCTGGATTTGGCTTTCGATAACACCATCACGGTCAGTAATGGTGATATCCTTTTGCTCGGAAGCTTGCTCAAGATCCTGGATCCTTCTGTCCTTGGCTGCAAGAGCTTCCAGTTGCTCTCGCTCCAGCTGGCGGATTTGCTCTCTCTGCATCTCGACAACAACGTCACGTTTGGTAACGGTGTCATCTCTATCATTGGCAGTTTTCTCGAGCTCCACGATCCTTCGATCTCTAGCGTCGAGATCTTCCAGGTGACGGCTTGTCAGCAAACTGATCTCTTCAGCTTGCTTTTTCACCATATCATCGCGCTTGCTGATGTCAAGGTCTTTCTCCTTGGCAATCCCCTCGAGCTCTTGGATCTTTCGATCCTTAGCAGCGAGAGTTTCCAGCTGACGCTTTTTCAGAAGAATAGTGTCCTCCGTCTGCTTCTTGTTTGTAGTCTCAAGTTGAGTGATGCGAGAGTCTTTGTCCTCGGAAGACTTCTTGTGGCCTTCGAACAATCGAATCATCCTATCGAGCTCTTCCTTTTGACGGGAGGCAAGCAAACGGGTTTCTCTATTCTCTATATTCTGCTTATGGATCTCATCGTCACGCTGAACGATGGTTTGGTCCTTGATCTTGCAAGCTTCTTCAAGCTCCAAGATCTTTCGACCTTTTTCGGCAACATCGAGGTTCTGCTCTGAAGCGGCATCCTTCAGAGTAGTCACCTCGTTAACCTTGCTGGTATAGCTGGTAGTGGCTTGTTCAAGTTTAAGGTTGGTTTCTTGAAGTTCCGCCTTCAAACCCTCTATATCATTTTCAAGAGCAACCTTTTCAGCTTTGACGCTTTCCAGTTGCTCCTTGTGCTTTTTTCGTTCAGCAGTTAGGCTTGACTCCAGCGATTCAATGGCTGAGTTTTTGGAGTCAAGGGTACTGTGAAATCTAGCCCGTTCATTCAGAAAGTCTTTGTTCAACTTACTTACTAAACCATCCAGGTCCTTTTTGGCTTTCTTCAACTGATCAACAACCCCTTTTAGGGCGGCGATCTCGGACTCATACTTAGACACTTGAGAACTAGCAGAATCCTGGGCCTTGTGCATATCTTGCCGAGCTCTCGCAGCCGTTCGCTTGCTCTCTTCAGCTGTAGCTTCAGCTTTGGCCTGCAAGACTTGGGCATCTGTGAAAGCAACCTTCAATCGATCGAGTTCGCGATTTGCTTCTGTCAACGCCGCAGCCTGCCCATCGATCTTCGATTGAAGAGAACTCCGGTCATCAGTCTGATGGGGATGGAGCCCTTGGGCTAAAAGCCTTTCAATGGTAGACTCAACGTCAGGGGTAAACGTAACACCCTGTTGACGAAACAATATCGCCGCATCGACGGAAGTCTCTGCCATGTACTTGAATATCCCATATGTAGCCCTTTGACGGGCTTCCACATCGTCATCAAGGTTCAGTCTGTCAGATACGCTTTGTTGCGTACGCTTGACAGATGCCTTGAGAAGGTTGACATCTCGATCAACGGCCTGAATCCGATCTCGAGTTTCTTTCCCTTCTCTAAGGAGAGCTGTTACACGATTCCGTCTTTCGGAATCATAGCCAGCTTGGGTGGCTAGGTCCATACCTGCATCCAGACCGTTCTGGGTGGCAGCTAGATGGCCTTTCACTTTAGAAAGTGATTTCTCGGCGGTATCAATGTCATTTTGAATACCAGCCGCAAAGATCTGGCCTCCCGAGATGGAGGTTCCAGTAGCCAATGTCTTGTACGCAGGAGGTGCCATATTCTTGGTATTAGATCTAGCGTTTCCAATTGACAAAGACATGGAAGAGGAAAAGAAAATTTCTGATGGACGGGTGGGACATTCTGTAAGGTAGGTGGTTTGGGACGAGTATCCAGGGAAGGAGCGTATGCGGAAGGAGCGTCTACGGAAGGAGGGCCTGCCAAGACCATCGCCATGTCAGTCCATGAGGAAGGAACAACCAAGGGCCATATAAGTGACTCTGTCATTGAACCCAGCTGTAAGTCAAAGAAAACACTAAAATTATCTGTAACAAGATCTGTCCTTCAATCATGTTGTATTTGAGCGTGATATTCTGGCATGACACCAGTCTATTCGGTTGCTGTAAGCATGTAAACATACGACAGCCTTCCGTCCAATGGATGACACAAGGAGAATAAAAACAGACCTCGAGACTACGCCCTGAGTTAGTCAATTGAACATCCGCTAATTCAAAGGCAGAACTACGGTTCAATCAATGGTTCCTATTGTTGAGAGTTCTTGCGCAGTAGCCTTTACCCATGTTGCGTCGATGGACGCTGGTTGGGCTTACCTCCTACGTTTAACCAGAGCAAACGCATTCGCCTATCAACTTCTATCGCGCCTTGAATATCTGTTTTCACATCCATGTTCGCATGTCATTTGTACGGCAAGGGGTAATAGATTGAAGGTTGTGCTAATATTCGAGTTGAGCATCATGTCATTCATAAGAAGTCATCCCCCCATATTCACTATCCCAGTCTGCTTCGTTCAACCCGCTCACTCGCTCATTCGATCACACTCAACTCCATTTACACGTGTATCCACCTCTACGATCTCCCCAAGATTTATGGCCAGTTATTCCCCCCTTTCCGAAATCCTTTATCTGTTATCGTAATGGAAAGGCTCGTCCATCGTTCAAGTTGATCTTCAACCCCATATCACGAGTTCTCCCTTCGTAGGTATAGCTGACAGCGGTATGGAAAGCATTTGTGGTTGATTTGTGGTTGATTTGTGGTTGGCTTTCGTGTATAAGCAAGGCACGGTAGTTGAGAGACCGAAGGCAATGGTGATACTTCTCGATTTGTCGGAGGCGCAAGGAATATCGAAGACTTGCTTTGTGTATATACGTGAAGACGGATGAGGTGCGTTTCGCGGACCAGTTTAGGGTATTCTTGTATCTCGTCTGGCGTTCTGAAGTCGGTTGAACCAAATCTCTTTTGGGCTTCATCAAATACTTCGGATCATGGGCCAGTGGAGCATATGCCGACGAGTGAAGGTCGAAGAGAAGCATAGAGACGGTTTGGGAGATGGCCACGTCGAGGGTGTACCGGCAGAAGGTTCTTCACAAAGCAAAGACAGCGTAACACTTTGTTCCAAAGCCCTCTCTGCAGGTAGGGCCAAGTGTGATATGATGGATCAGGTAGCGTCCTGGTAGGCTGCCAACATTTGTGGTATGCGAGTACAAGGATGACTGCATTCGTCACGAGCTGGTTGGATCGGGTGTTGGTGAGCATCTACCGCCTTTCTTTTCATCTCGCGCTTCAGAAAGTGGCGGTGGAAATCGCGGTCGTAAGGAATGGTATGGGGTCGAAGATTGGAGGTATGATAAGATGGTTCCGATGTTCTGTTTCTATACAAGAGATAGTGTCTTGGTAAACTGCACTGTACAGAGTGACAGCCGGCTGGTGATCGACTCGTGATGTGACTTCGAAATGGTTAAGATGTAGTTGGCTCATCCGCGGGATGTATGTTGTGGTTCTTATCCACGCCGGGGCGATTGTGCAATGTAATACGTGACTACTTGGTCGTTGGTAGCTGTAAATGAGTGTTGTTTGTGGTGTTGGTCGGGACTGTAGAGGTGTCAGTATCATCCCTTGACAGCTTGACGTGTTTCAATACCTTTGCAGACAGAGTACATAAGAGTGTGGGAATACACTGAGTGTTACAGGGGAGAGTCTTGGACTGTAAAGTCTTCTTGATCGATTGACAAGTGGGCGGTCATTTCCTGATAATTGGTAAGGCGGCTTTTCATTCCGAATCTGGAGATCTATAAAGGTGTTAATAACTTGGTCCTAGGATTTGAGACAGGCTTACCTGCGTATAATGATCCTGCACTCCGGGCTCAAACCCTGCTCAGTTGCACACTTGTGCGCCGCGATTGAAAGATAGTTGAAACAGGAGCATTGGTCTTTGCGGATTGGGCTTTGCACCTGACACTATCTTCATTCAGATAAGGGCCTTGGCCGAACGGGAGGGTAGCTTCTCCCTTTTGGATGTCGGATTGGCGAAAAGCGATGGGGGCTTGAAAATGACAGCGCTGCAGGTTGTCAATCAATTCTTGAACAAGGCCGTCGTTTGAAGTGTCAATGAGTAGAAGGGAGAAAGTCGCAGGGTGACAGTGTACCTCTTCTTGTAACACTCGGACAATGAGATCTCTTCGACATTCCCTCCAACGTAACAGTGTGAGAAAGGGTCAACTCCCACGTACCGGAAAGGATGTGGTCATCCTTGACGAGCTTTGCGATTTGGGGTCTGAGGGTTTCTTGGTAGACTTCAGGATGTTGGTAGACTTCGGGGTCGTAGAGTTGGTGAACAAGATCCATCTCTTCTAGGACTTGTTTCTGGGTGATTGTTTCTGTCTCGATTGTGGGGGGGGTCGAAGCTCCCTTCTAGGACTTGTTTCTGCGTGATTGTTTCTGTCTCGATTGTGGGAGGGGTCGAAGCTCTCATCCGGAACTCGTCTCTGCGTGATTGTTTCTGTCTCGATTGTGGGAGGGGTCGAAGCTCCCTTCTAGGACTTGTTTCTGCGTGATTGTTTCTGTCTCGATTGTGGGAGGGGTCGAAGCTCTCATCCGGAACTCGTCTCTGCGTGATTGTTTCTGTCTCGATTGTGGGAGGGGTCGAAACTCTCGATGGACGAGACGGATCTTGTGTCGGCACCATCGTCGGTTTGCATCAATCAGCTTTGGCATCCTGCTGTAGTGGACAGGAACCGAGGACCTCTTTCCCTCTTTTGACTTCTCAAATGAAGCATAGGATCGAGAAGTGAGAGACGGGTATTGACGTACCTGATTATGCCAAAGCTGCAGTGCAGCCTTGGCATCTTCTTGTAGTATCCAAGAACCGAGGACCTCTTTACCTTTCCCAATAAGCAGTGACAAAACAGGGAATTGAGCGACAGAGATCCAAACCATCGGACATTTTATCCGCGCTGGATGCCCTCATAGAGGGCCCTCGGTTCCCGGGAGCTAACCATAAAATGGTGTGGCCCAACTGCCTTGAGGCAAAAGGGCCTAGCACCTTGAACATCCGACGGGATCGGATGTTTTGTAATTGCTAAAACGGATTGGTTTGGTGTCGCTTGAGGCTAGGAGTCTGTGAACGGTCCTTATTTGAAGTTCCGAACTACCTACTCATTGACTTAATAGTCAGACTCAAACCTCGCAAGCCAATCTCTAGCGGCGTTGTATGCTACTTTGGACCAGATGTTGTACGCAACATTGAATCGGTCGTCAGATTCATATTCATCGTTGCGTGCAACCCACTGGTCCAGTAGCGACTCAACGCGGCTACGAGGTTGAGAGAGAATAGCATAGATCTCTGGCATCCAGAGATCAAACTTCTCCCTCTCGAGTTCCGCCTTGGGAGCGTACGACTCCATGTCGTTTATATCCCAGACCGTCATGAGGTGCTCGGTTGCCTCGATGTCCTCTTGTACACCATAGGACATGGTGTACCGGACATTCATTCTGAGGAAGTCCACGAGGCGAATGCATCTGCCTTCGTAGGCAGACACAAGCCAGTCGGCGACCAGAGACCAGAGCGCTCGCACGCGGAACCAGAGTGTGTGGTCGATTTCCTCGACCAACACATCTTCTCTCTCGTTGGTGATGGCGGGATCCTCACCAACCACCAAGGAGACAGGACGACCATTCTTGGTCATCCACGAAATGGCCACCTCACGTTCGATCAGGTGTTCTGTCTTGATCTTGTCGAAGTCGTGAAGGACCAAATCGTGGAAGTCAAGCCATTCAGGAATGGCAAGCTCAAATGGTCCGAGGAATGGACCACAGTAGTCTCCAAGCCCGAGCTCCTTCCAGATTTTCTCTCGGACGGCGTGTACTGGAGGGTATGGGCCCTCGACTGCCAAATGATTCCGAGAGCCAAATGGGTAACGGACAGGTAGAGGATCGTTCGAGTTGACATATGACTCGGACAACTCGTTCACCTCATCTGCCCAGGAGCTTTGGTCGGCCGGGCCTTGGATCCTAAGGATCTCCTGATCGAAGATGGACTTCGCTTGTTGGCACAATCTACTGTAGAGTTCTTGTAGATTGGCCTCAGCGGCCTCCTTCTCCTTCTTCTCCTTCTTCGCCTCAGCCCTGGCTGTCTTCATCTTACCTTCAGCTTCTACGGTAAGAGAAGCAAACTCCCGCTGAACCTTGTGGATGTCAGCCTGGAGAGCAGCAGGGCCTCTGGTAGAAGCCGGAGGATCCTTCTTGACGGTAGCAGCCTTGACACCACCCTTTTTGGTATCAGGCTTGGCGTCACCCTTTCTCTTGCCTGCCTTACCAGCAGCCTTGAGAGCGGCCGCTTTACCAGCAGCCTTGGGGGTGACAGCCTTGCCATCAGCCTTGGGGGTGGTAGTCTTGGGAACTACCTTCGAGGATGATGCCTCGGCACCCTGCTTTTGAGCAGGAGCCTTGGCAACTACCTCTGTAGCTGGTGCAGATTTAGTCTGCGCCCAGACTGATGATGCTAGACCAGTGTTCGGCTCTGGAGCCGCACTCTGGCCAGCGGGAGTTTGGGGTGTGTTTGCCTTGACGGCGGACACCTCCCCCTTGGACTCCTTGGGGGCCTTCTTGAAGCGATGAGCTCGGCCAGGCTTCCCCCCTTCGGGCTCCTCAATCGACAGGCCGCGGCTCTGTCGCCACCTCATGTAGAGGCGAGACACGCCACCCGACAAGTTTCTGGCGGGCGGGATCTTGCGATCCGCGAAAGGCCAGGGAGCCCGTTCGAGATCGATCTTGGCCCAGGTAAAAACCGTGAGCCAGACACTCTCATCGACGGACCACTCGAAGAAGGGGGATCCGGCATTGTGGAACCCGTTCTCGTCGAGCATCTCGCACACATCATCCTCCGCCAGCTTCCGGACTGTTGGAAACTTGGGCCTCTGATTGAGGTTATCCCACAGTCCCTGGGAGCGGAACGCCTCCTCCATATAGCGTCGGCGTTGGAGGGTATCATAAGGGTCGACCCCTGAGAGGTCAGGCAGAACAATCTTGCCACTCATCGTTGGTGATATGTTGAGGTGTTGGTGGTGATGATGAGTGGTGGTGGTGATTGATGTTCTTGTATGCGAAAAGAAAAGTGTGCTTAGCGCGAATGTGTTTGAAATTACTTGGCCTTCTTCTGTGTCACGGGATCACCTGACTCAGACTGGATTTGGCTTATTTGCGTTGCTAGTTGCTGTCAGTTGACTGATGCCGGGTGCCCGGTGCCTTGCACTGCCTGCCTATAGATGGTAGGCTTCAACTTGCAATGGAGCGGACTTGCCAACAGAGACGACGGTAGTGAATAGCACACTCTGTACCAGCAAGGCGTTGCACTTTCAAATGATATAGAGTTCTACAGTCTTGGTATGTTTCAATGTATTTATTCTGGAACATGTGAATACTATCACGCATGCCTGCGGTGGAGGGAAATTGTACAATATCAGCTGGATATTGACTACATATCTATGTAATATACGGAACTTAAATGTTGAAAGTCAAACAATGCTCTCCGTCAGGAACAGCACTTCTTGTCATCCGCAAGGGGGCCAACAAGATGGAAGGGGGTTGCATGGTCTTTAAACATGAACTCCCTCGTGCTCTTGGAACACCAAAAAGCTCTTGATTGTTGTAATGAACGGCCTTACAGACATTTTATTCCCCTCTCCTTCGATTCCGTATACTACAAAACAAAAGTCCAAAGAAGTGAATCGGAACCTTTCTTTTGGTTAAGTACCCCTCTGCAGACCTCTCATCTTGATACCCTATTGCAAGTTCCAAACAGTGCACCATGCTCTCGGTATGTGAGTACTTGATTAGCTCTTTATAATCTGCAGCAGTTGCCCCTTCAAAAGTGTAAGCTATCTAGAATTCAAACACTCGATGCCACTTGCGTATATATGCATACACCGTGGGCTTTGAAAACATTGCATAACTATTCTTGATTTCTTTGTTTTCTGTCTTGATGAAACGTACAAGAACTTGATGTTACCTCGTTTATCGCGGCAGAGGCGGTAAAGTCCTTATTTTCTGCATATGTCCGAGGCTCACAGGAACACCTCCTTACTAAAAGTGACGAAGGGGAAATAGACTCGATATCAATCTGGCCAATGGCCGAATGTTCACTCTGGGTCTGGCAACGTTCGAGCGAGGCGCACTCTAGTCAATTTCATTTGTATAGAGCAAAGGTGGAACATGCGCCTTGAGCTTTCCATTGACATATTCGAAGCCTCGTTGCATTGCATAATTATGTTTAGCTGGCTTTTGAGTGTATTATCGTAATGGAAGTATCAACTCAAGATACATTGAGCAGTAGATTGGCCACCTTACTGTTTACCAGTAACCAATAATTTGAAACGAGAAGGATGTATTACCTTTTGATATCTAAGTCCCTACTTCGGTAGTTTCATCTGTCATAGCTGAAAAGTCTCCAATCCAGAGGCCAAAGTTCAAAGTTTAACAGTAGAACACGACCTTGTAACAGCACACCAACCAGCGCACCATATTTGAACCAGAATGCCGCTATACATCTTTCAGCAAAGAGCGCTTACAAATGCAAAAGAATCACTAGGCCACGCATCGAAAATGCAATTCAATTTAATTCCCTTCCCTGGAGTTGTCATGCTCATGAACCTGCCTCGCATATTTCAAAGCCCAGCATCGTCATCCCTCTGGACTACCCACAGCAAACAACGCTAAGAAATCCAAGCTTGTCCGAAACCTCGATCTCCTCGGCGCATGAGCCCAGCCATCTTCAATCTTTATTACTACCTCCGCCACTGCCGCCTGCAGATACTCCTCACGCGCATCGTACTGACATTTTGACACGAAAGAGCCCGCACGTATTTCGAGTACCTTCAAGCAACGACGAACCCCTCCATGACTTTGCTTATCCACGAGTCGAGTGGTAGAGCCGACGACAGCGTTATCGCAAGTCCGATATTGTCGGCGCCTGACCTTGGAGGCGCAGTATCTTCACCCTTACCATCCCGCCACCATTTACGCAAACAATGCCAGTACTTTAAGCTATCGGTTTATAGTGATCCCAGTCCTGCAAACTTTACCCAAAACACGATACCAGATCCGAGGCGCGATCCTGATTGACTTGGCGTGATTTGACTCAAATGTCCGTTGAGCTCAGTTCACATGCCGCTTCAAAACAGCACAGGTTTTTAGGCCAAGATGAGAAAGAAGCTATCATGGATTTCTACCGACCTCTCAATGAAGATGATGCAGAGAATGGAGCAGAGTGGGTCATTGGCGTCGTGGAAAGGTTGAATGTTAGTATCAAAGCTTGCCGGGGGATTGGTATCGTCCACGATCGTCTTCCCTCCGCAGCTCGCGACCCAGTACGCCAACTCCGCTTGTCTAGAAAGCTGAGCCGCTACTAACATTTATCGAGAGCTACAAACACGAGCTTGAGGCTCAGAAGCGACTTGTCGAAATGTCTGATCAGCTGAGCAAGAAACACCAAAACAACAGTCTGCACTACTGCTACGTCCTTGTGCAGCTCGAAATCCAGTACATCAACCCCGCTTGTCTAGAAAGTCGAGCCGCTACCAACATTTATCGAGAGCTACAAACACGAGCTTGAGGCTCAGAAGCGACTTGTCGAAATGTCTGATCAGCTGAGCAAGAAACACCATGATACTAGTCCGCACTACTGCTGCATTCTCATGCAACTTTACGAAGCCCTCGCCCTAGAAGGGAAAGCTCCATCCTCGTCTATACAACTCAATGAAGACAAATATCCCAATCCCTTTCCAAGTACCGAGGACACTGAGACCGTTTTGCGGATCTGCGATTTCGACATCGATTCGGATATGGAAAATTGAGGCTGCCACCCAACAGAACTGGACAAGGAGTCTTGCCGTCTTGGAACCGAGAGAGACGTCAGGTCGTTTCATCCTGGGAACGATATCGGGTGGAAAGGAAGATTGATTTTGACTTTGATTGGTATATAGAACCTGTTTAACCATCCTTGAATCTCTGATCAAGCAGTGTGTCGCGAATGTATCAGGATAAATCCAACTTTTACTTCCATTTCAATGAACTACAATACTAAATCAAGTGACTAAATCACTAGAATGTACAATCGGGAGCCCGGGACATAGAGTTTCCCATTGATTGGGAATCTAGAATGAATTCAACCTTGATAGCGAAGTTGAATTCATCTGACTAAGCGGCTGACCTAATCGCGATATTCTGCTCCTTCCCTTTGGAGCTTCCAAATCTGCGGACTGTTGATGCCTGGGGCAAAGTCTCGAGTCCCACACCTTCTTCTCAGACAGCTCAACAGTCAAAAAAAACTTGTCACAATCACACATACGCTTTACCAGAGAAGAAAGATGGATTCCGCTCTTGACGACGAGATCCAGGATTATCCTGAAGCAAACCTCCCCCCTCCCGCTGAGCGTAGCGCAGAGATGCCTATGCTCTGGGATGAGGAGCATCGCAGGTTGATTGACTCCTGCGCAAGGAGTGAGTCCCTGTACGAGCTGTATCTACAGCTTCCTAGGCTAGCCAATGTCCTTGAGGAGAACGAAATCTTAAAGGACAACAACTTCCCTGTGGTAAATACCATTCAAGCGTTGCAAGACTATGACTGGTCCATGCTTGAACTTCTCCATAGCATGGATCAAGGTGTCGTAGAAAGCATCGCAAAGAATACCTTTGCCCACGACAAAACAACCAACGCAATATCATGTTTCCCCATGCCGCAGAATACTGGTATAGAGGTTGCTGGTGTGTATGTCGTTGGGCTAACTGTTGGTGGATCTCGGTCTCCTGGCGAGTTTCTTAATATCAAGGAGATGGAGATGCTCATCGCTGACATGAAGCAATACGTAGCTGGATACAAGGCACACGTCAAATTCAAAGACAACGAGGCCCAGCTAGGATATGCATATGCTAAGAAGAGCCAATCAAGTGACGAGAATAAAGCTGATGGTCTTCGGAAGCGTGTTGACCGCTACGCAGGGGGAAACCCAACAGACGAGCCAGCCTTTATCAAAAAGGACGAAGAGATTCCTAGCATCGAAGCACTTATTAAAACATTTGAGAATATGTGTGATAGGTCTCTGGATCCTGCTGGAACAACTCGGATGCTGCAATGTCCCCTCTACGTTGGATGTTCCAAGAATCTGTATAAACGTACCAAGATCTACACTCAAAAAAGTCTAAGATCCATGAACAAGCCCATGGGCCTTACTGTATGTATCATCAGGAATCTTGGGATTAATGTTGACTTGTGTATTGGTAACGTTTTGCGGGTTTGGAAGGCGGACCAGCTGCCGAAAGCAGAGCAGTTGGTTACCACCATAGCTGGATCTCTCGTGTATCAGCATGGCTTCAATGCCACTGAGGCAGGGGGTACAGGCTTTAGTACCATTACTGATGGTCAAGGTCTACGAGATAATGTAGCTCACATTTTCTCAGGCACCAAGCTCATGCTCATGAACCTAGACGCCACACTTCGAGAGGCCAATCTGCGTCGTCAATGGCTTAGGGATTTGGCTCGCATTCACGGCGAGGTGATTGAGATGACAGAGTGGCTTGATAAGTGTGACGAGACGCTGAAGACTTTGCCTCCTGGAACCGAGTGGCGTCAGACAATTCTTGAGCTTCAAGAGGTTGTCAATGACTTTGAAAAGAATCTTAAGGTCAAGAAGGAGGCACTGCATTTCTGGACAGTTGTCCTTCGCGTCCAAGATATTGTAATGCAAGAGACTGGCTATGCAATAGATCTTGGTCTTGAACACAGCGACTAAGCTCTTTGATTATATACTGTAATATGAATGTAGATAATAACTGTTATTTATCTTTAGCTACTACAGTTATTCTATACTCTAACCTAGGAAAACTAGGTAAAAGTAATATTATATTTATCTAAACTTTAAGAGGTTATATATATCTAATAGTAGTTCTTAAGTCTAGATACTAATTTATAATAGATATTATACTTTTAGAAAAGAAAGTAATTAAATAGTATTAGCTACTTTATATATAGGTAAAATAGTTTACTTATACTAAGTTTACTTATAATAATTTATATAAGTATAAGTAAACTTAGTATAAGTAAAGTTTATATAAGTAAACTATATAAAAACTTTACTTACATTTATACTTTACTTATACTTATATAAGCTTTACTTATACTTATATAAACCTTACTTATATTACTTTACTTATACTAAGTTTACTTATATTACTTTACTTATATAGACCTTACTTATATTAACCTTATTTATATAGACCTTACTTATATAATTATTACTTATATATAAACTTTACTTATATAAATCTTGCTTATATAAACCTTACTTATATTAACTTTACTTATATAGACCTTACTTATATAATCCTTACTTATATATAAACTTTACTTATGTTTAAACTTTACTTATACTTAAAGTTTATAATTATATTTAAACTTTATATATCTATACTGTAAACTGGTTGGTATTGTAAATGTATATTTATAGTAATATAAGAGTACTATTAGTTTATCTTACTTAAATATTAAAGAACTCTAAAGCTGGAGATTCCCCTCCAACTACACGGACAAGAATACAGTTATCGTGGTTACGACAAACTGTCCCATCACCTAAAGACTCATATTCCAGAGCTATACTATCCCGGTACATATAGCTCATTGCATTAAGCTCTAGGCTAATGTCCTTTGACTTTCTGGATATAATCCCCGTCAGGCAATGCCAGCCTTGTGGATTAGACTCCAGGAATCCCATTAAGGCATCTATTACAGAGTAGTCATTAAGCATAGGTTCAATGTTAATAACAACTTGAAGCAACCGTCTGTCCTCCTGGGCAGGAATGACAGGCAGGCCAGAAAGCTCATTTGCAATTTCAAGAAGGACCTTGGAAATGCTCCCAGTCTCTTGTTCATCAAGTAAGAAGACAGGGTGAGCTGCAGCACGAGCATCGTGGGCCTCCAATTTCTCGGTGGCGGTTTGGAGCTGTGATTGTAAGCTTCCAACGAGGACAGTACTTTGACTCTGCTGAGATTGGACTTGGTTCAGCTCCTTCTCAATGTCCTCGTTGTCGGCTTCCGCATCGGCCAACTCAGACTTGGCCTTTTCAAGCGCCATTCTCAGAGTATCGGCCTCACGCTTGTGACTTTCGACCAGAGAGGTCTTGTCGGCAAGCTGACCATTTAGCGCTTGCACCTCGGCTTCCCGGGCCTCTTTGAGTTGGCTGTTGAGAGCTTCAGTCTCCCGGGAACGCGCATCAGCTAGCTGAGCCATGAGCTCCTTCCTTTCCGTATCCCGTTTGGTCTCCAATTGCTTCTGAAGCTCTTGGTCTTTTTGGGATCGGAGCCGGTTAAGCTCCTCGAGAGTATTGCGGTGCTCATTTTCGAGAACTTGATTTCCCGCGACACTCTCAGTGAGCACCCTTTGTACCTCAGCCAACCTCGCAGAAACGTCTTGGTGGGCCGTCTTTGATTGGGCGAGTTCACCTGTTAAGCCATCGACTGTTCCTTGAAGGCTGTTCAACTGGGTTGTGACGTTATGAAGATCTTGTCTGCTAGTCTCAGCCTGTTGTAGACTTGACCTAGTCTGCTCAAGTTCCTCCAGCGTCTGTCTCCATCCAGCATCAAGTTGATGTCTAGACTCTTGGAGTTCCAGGATAGTAGCATCTCTACGCTCCACACGACCGTTCAAGAAGTTAACTTGGTCTCGGGCACCTTGTAGCTCAGCCCTTACCGCGTTTACCTCATTCAATTCTTGGTTAGTAGTGGCTCGTAGATTGTCCAACTCAGCTATGAGTTGTTGCTTCTCCTCTTCGAGTCTATCCGCCCTTTGCTTGCGAACGTGACATTGTCCCTGCAACTCCAGGATTCTGAGTGAGTAATTATCGCTCAGCTGACTATTGTACTCTTGTCCAATATCGGAGGCAGATGGCAAGGCGGCAATAGAGTCACTAACCGCTGTCAACCTATCTACCACAGGTTGCGCAAGACTTCTCAACATTTCACTACACTCGCCTCCAATATCGGGAGCAGAGGGCAAGGCGGCAATAGACTGACTGGCAGCTGCCAAATTATCTACTAAAGGTTGAACAATACTACTCAACCGGCCACTGCACTCGTCTGAAATATCGGAGGCGGAAGGTAACGCAGTAACAGACTCGCTGACGGCTGTCATCTGGTTTTCCAAACGTTGAACACATGTCTCAAGGGTGTGTTGCTTGACACTTGCATTAACATCAGTCTGGATTTCTCCCAACAAGTCATAAGACGCTTGCTGGTCTGCTACAATAACTTCCGTAGCTTTCCAAACTTTGTCTGTATAGCCCTGAACATTGTTCACAGCATCTACAATAGTCTGTTCTGAAGCAGATGATTCCTTAAGCCTTTCAATGATTTCATTCTTGAGGAGCTGCTCTGCCTCTTGATTGGTTTTGCTTGCAGAGGCAGCATCATTGGTAGCTTGCAGAATATCCGCAGCAGTGGAATTGGAGGTTCTCACTTGACCAGACAAAATGCCAACCTGGTTGGTGAGACCTGTGATTTGAGAGGGGATCTCCTCAGTCAGAGCCTTGAGCTTGGCTTTCTCATCGCTGAGTGCCGCCCTCTCTGCCTCAAGCTCCTCGAGCTGGCCTTGGTAGCTTTGCAATGTCTGCTCGGCCTGGGCTCGAAGCGTTGTGGCTTCAACACGTTCCTCTTCAACGCGACTGTAGGCAGAATCAAGAACCTGACGCAGTGATGATCTTGCATCTTCGTCTGGGACATTCGCCAGCCACCAGTCAACCTGTCGGAGGAATTGTTCTTTGCGGGAGTCTTGCTGTGAGTCCATTTTCGCAAAGTGTTGTGACGTGTTGATGTTGAAGAGAAAGGAAAGATCAGAAAACGGGAGGAGGTGGAGTTTTGCAGTACCTAAGGCAGCCAACCTGGCAGGTACGTGCCAACCGACGTAGTCCCGTCCCATGTTACCAATGCATAGCATATACTCGTACATCTATAGCCAAAGAGCAATTTAATAGTAGCATATAATTTAAATCCTCTCATTCTAAAGCTACCTCATCGTACCAGGCACAATACAGATCTGACATTACATTTCTGATGCAGTTCCGGCGTTCGTCTATACATTCTTTGCCCAAGACAATTCTTGAAACCTCGGGAAAACATCTCATTTGTATTTTAAAATTAAGCCTGTTAGCTTAAGGCACATAGACTAGGCACCCTAGGCCAGGAAGTTATTAGGTACCTGTGCAGTTGGCTGCCAGTTGCAGGTGAATAGCCAGGCAGGCAGCTGCCCGTCACTTCGAAATCACAAAGCAACTGCACCAACAACTTTCACTCATCTCCTTGCATCTTTCACCAGAAGAAACGTAGCCTTTACAACTATCATTTACGCCTCTCTCTACAACTACACAACAAACACAACATGACAGGAAGAAGCAAGCGAAAGGCTACAGGCGCTCCTGCAAAAGAGCGGCCTAGCAAGCGCGGTCGTGAGACCAACACCGACGATTCTGGTGAGGAGTCACTCGAAGCTCAAATGGGCGAGAAGTACCCTCGACAGGATTGTCGATCGACGAGGGCAATCATTGCTGATTTCGGGGAGCCTACACCAGAAGGCTGGACCGACAGCGATGAAGAAACCGTCACTGAGTGGTGGAATGAGTCTGCGGCGAAGAACGAAATCGGGCGCCTCAAGTCGACCAAGCAGCAAGCTCTTTTGAGGCTGTGGAAAGCCTCTTTTCGACTTTTCCAGACATCCCCTCTCTGGATAACGTGTCTTCCGGATGGTATACAATACCATCCCAGTTTGACCCATGAAAGAACATACCTTGCCATATACTCCAAGAAGTTCTGCGGGTCGTTGTTAAAGCTGATGGTACATCCTTTCTGGGATGGCTCATTGCATAAGCTTCGCTGCGCTTTGAAATTTGCGGTCGCATGTCGCGTCAAGGACCACAGATTGATGAGCCATGTGGACATTCCTGGAGAAGAGGATTGTCGGGCCCTAGGCTTTCTCAACTATATGCTCAAGGAAGACAACGAATTTTCCATGCATGAGCTGCATGATGCGGCAAGAGAAAACGCCAGCAAGGACGGCCATCCTCCTTCCTCCTGGTCAGACTTCCTCTTCCACGTGGGTGAGACTATTGAGAACAACAGCTCAAGGCGCCCACCTGTACAAGAGGAATTTCTATCAGAACGTAATGTCCCAACACTCCCCCTCACGGGCTGGGATATCAACGTTCTTATCGAGGCTATTGATACGATGTCCAGCAAGTATCCGAATCTCAAGTGTTGCTCAACAAAGCATGCTTTAAGAGCTTGGAACGACTCCTCCAATGGCCGAGATATGCCTCAGTTCGGGCAGCTCTCCGAGCTTTATGAGTCTTTCACTAAGGAGATTTACCGAAAGGTGATAGACAACATGAAGAATGCCGAAGAGGACGGGGACGCCAACGGTCATGCTCGGTCCTCTGACGACCATGATGGCCGGAATAATCCTCCTGCGTCATCTGACAAAGAGGATGATCGGGACGACATTTCTCAGTCCTCTGAGCAAGACCAAGCCGATCGCCTTGAGGCTTCTGGTCACAAGGGTTCACCCATACTTGGTGGTGATGATTCCTTTGTTCCAGACTTCGCCGAACTTCAAGACTCTGCTGATGCTGACGTCCAATCCCATAGCCACTCCGAACTAAATCAACGAGACGGGCTTGAAGATATGGATATCGGCATCATGAGCCAGCCAGAGGTTAGCCTTCAGCGAAACATACAGCCAGCTGATGGGTTACTCTTACCTAGGTCCTCTCCACACTTGCTACGACGAGCTCCCACCACGCGCGAACTGTCTCCCCGTGGCGACTATAGAATCATTGTTTGCCTAGAAAGAGAGAACAGAGACCTGAGGGACGCGTTGAACAAGTCACAAGAGGAAGTTCAGAAGCTGAAGAAGGAGTCTCGAGAGGAATCTCGGAAATACGAAGAGAAACTTCAGACACTTCAACAGCGTCGTGAACAAGAAATCGAGTCTTTTCAAAGGACGGTCAATGACCAGACCAGGTTGATCGAGTCTCTGGACCAAAGCTCCAGGGACCTACGAAACGGTTTCGATCCAACTGCCACCCAGAGCAACCCAGTCTTGGTATATCTGGGGCGTCAAGTGAGAAGACAACGTGACGGAATGGAGGAAGTTCGACAAAATCTGACCAGAGTTGAATCCAGATTCGACAGCAGAATGAATCTTCTTGAACGTGAAGTGATGACGCGACAGCTAGAGCCTGGTCGTCTCATTGAGTCCACAGAGCTAAACTCCAACTTGGGTTCTCCTGGCTCTGGACGAGCTACGTCTCGGTAGATTCATAAAGCTGAACACGAGTATTGGAAGCCTCGAGACTCTGAAACGTCACGTACACTTGTCCAGAGTCCCGAGACAGTCATTCAGCAGGAGGAACCTCTGATTCTGGAGGCCCTTCTCATTAGACACCGTTGTCCAGGACGAGCCACCACCTCTTGGAGGCCCTAACCTGGGATCGAGCCAAGCAACGATCCGAGGATCAGGATGTCAGATGTTATACACTGAGAGAGCTAGAGTCGAGAAGCCGCTGTCACTCTACTGTTAGCCTTGAACTCGGACTCTTACAAATCTCGACCTCGGGCTCCGTCCAACGACAACGTAAGAATACCACAACCCAGAAATTTCATTACCCACTGTGAGACCATTCTGCTCAACCGTGCTGTAATGGATGAGATCTGCAAACGCTTCCTCATTACAGGACGCGAAACCCTTGAACGATTGGAACAGCGACTGCATACGACAGAGGACGAACTCAACACAAGTCGGGCTGACCATGAATTGATCGACAGAGTTGGTGTACTGCCAAAGAAGGGTCGTTACCTGGAACTGGAAGCACTCAGAAACCTCGGCAAAGGTAACTATTGACAGAGGTTTTACCTCTTGACCACGAGCCACACCTCGCGAGGCCTTCTCTACCCATTCATCTCCACCGATAATACAGAGTTGCCCATCCACATCCCAGCAACCATGACGGCCTCCCGTAGAGGTTCACGCGGCAATAGCGGACGACGTTCCGAGGGCTTCAGTACGAAAGAGCAAGTCACTCCTCCTACAACATCCGAGTCGCGATCACGATCGCAAACGAAATGCTGAAACTGAGCCCTGTTTGTGATGGGAGATTCAAGACTTCTTTTCGCTCGCGTTTCTGCGCATGACGAGAACACACACCCCGTCTCCGACCTTTATCATTTTGACAATACGAGCGGTAGGATGCGTGGGGTTCAAAAGACCGGACTATACTTTTACAACTTGGGAGTATCATTACCGCCATCCTCTCATTGACAGTTATTGTACCATTATTCAACACACTCAAGACTTTTCCATGTCGAAGTCCCCTGCTCAGCCTCCCTTCTGGGTCATCACTACGACCCCTCTACATGGTCACTACGACCCCACTACATCGTCTGCGTTTCGAACGACCCCGTTGTCCTGAAGATCCCGTCTCGAGCGATATGAAAGCAACTGTGCTCGCTCAATAGTATCATCAACCTCAGAGAAAAAAGATATGGGTCTCAAGAAAGATGTACAAGTAGAAACATCGCTTTTTGTATAAAACAATCACGCCCAGATCACAAAACGAAGACTCATTGTGCTGTTAACAAAGAGTCTCTTGGCCCATTTGAAATTCAGACCAGCAACGACCATACCCTACTCATATGAACAAGAACAATGAATAGTCTGCTGTTCAGACGTGTCGCCTAATCGACGAAGAGCATAACTTGAGAGCACATTCTCGGGCCAACAACTTCCGCATGCAAGCAATATTATTCAACGAACACGAACCTCAAGTTACCTGAGTTTTCAACGAGATATCGGCTTGCCCTGTTCTGAGAGGTATCTGGTTTCGTTCCGCAGGGTGCATGGCTCTTACTATCATTTTTTGGTCATTGTTCATATATACTCGAACAGAAAAGCTGGTTTCGGAGACCCAGTCCAGGCGGACTCGAAGGACCGCAGAGAGGAGCTGGTTGGATAAAAGTCGAATTTCGATGATGGGATTGGGCTGATGGCAGCAAATTGGTGGAGTCAGACATAGCATAGACTGATGAATTCCTGTCTTTGATACACGGTGGCTTGAGTAGCTCTTAGGTTGATGAACAAGACAAACACTCACCAACCAAATTCACACGTTTCAAGCAATACCAGGCAGAGAACAAGTGAATGAACATCACCTCAAGAGTCTTCAAGCATCAAGTTTGTCTTTCGAGCCTTTAGCCCTACCCAACATGTAACTGAGAACTCCAAATATCAACACTCTCTGTAGCTACAACCGAGTCACCAGTTGTATGGCGTAGGAGATCCATAATTAAAGGCAATGGCTATACCACATGGAACCAGCTCTCAATGCATGTCTTGATAGATATTATTGACTAAGTACAAGGTTATATACAACGAATTCCAAAATACAATATGCCTAGATCCCCAACTGCATAGCTATAAGGACAAAGTGATAGCACATATGCCATCTAAAGGTTGCGAACAGTGTCACAGCCAGTAGCCCACTCAAAGTACTTGGCTGCGTTGTTGAAATACTTCAGGTATTGACTGTAAATTATCAAGTCAGATACAATAACGTTAATGTGGATGGATTTATACTTACTCATGACCGGGAGAGCCTTCACCCTCACTATCGTCAATAACGTACTTTCCGTCATCAGTCCAGAAGCACTGCACGTTGCGGGCACCCATGGCATCAGCCTTGAAGAGATCGCAGTATTTGTGAATGTGGTCATCGTTTCGAGGCTCAGTGATAAGCTGCACTCGGTATCTTCTCAAGGCAGCCTCGCTCCAGTTGGTAAGCCACTGGAGGGTCAGCTTGCAGTTGGCACGCTTGTCAACTAAAGATGGATCAGTATTGAAATGCTTCTGATTTGTATCTAACGGAGAATACCTTCGGCGGTCTCAACGGAAGCAGGAACAGCGGCAGCAAGAGCCGGGACGGCTGCGGCAAGGGTAAAGAGTGAGAACTTCATTTTGTTGGAGTTGGATAAGATGATGGTTGGATGAATGGTGTAAGTTAGATACAGATTGAGTACATTGATAGAGAAGATGCTTCCCATTTATAACGACTCCGAGTTGCCTAGGTCAGGTTGAACTTTCAATGTTTATGTCAAGTCTCCATCACTGGGTCCGAAGGATCATAGCCGGAATGAGGGTTACAGCCTTACGGGTCGGGCTAAGAGCCGAGTGTTTTCTGCGGTGTACCTATCGGGCCTTTTTCGACCCTTGAATGGCATTTCGGAATTCCCATTTTGAAAGACTTATGGAGAATAAGACAAGACTGCCTGCCGCTTGTTCAGCCTCACTAAACCGTTCCGAAACAAAATGTGGTTCTCCCGTTACTGATTTGGCGATAAACGGTAAGTCAGCGCTAGGCTGGGGTCTTGCTCGCAATTGACCCACGTGCTAAAGGACCCTTTCTATCCCCCTGTCACTACTCTATATGGAATTGCAACTGTCTATCCAAATCAATGCAACGTCTTCACGCGCCCAAAGAAGGAATTTGATAGCTCGGCCCTTTACTGAAGGATTCTCGCCTTACTAAACGGGCCGATGGAATTGATAGGGACCTGGCGTTTAGATAGAAGACTATCAATTCTGGAGACCTCGGGATAACTTACAAGACATCTATTGCCAGGAAATATCTTTAACTATAAAATCAAGGTCTAATTCCCTACGATACGCTTCTTCTATCCTCACTCTATTCCAATTCATCCAGCATCCCACATTATCACTCAACCTCAATCAAAATGAAGTTCACTCTCCTCACCCAGGCTGCTCTCGCCATCTCCTCCATATCTGGAGTTATTGCTTCTCCTACTCATGAAGCTATTAATGGTAAGTTGCCCAGCCTTCTAGCCTTGAGGATATACACATTTTAACAACACACTAGACTCTGGTCTCGAGAAGCGCAAGGACTGTTCATTGACAATCAAGTACGTCAAGACCTGGGTTGAGGCCGGTCTGGATAGATACCGCCATTGGCTCATCACCGAACCTCGCGAAGACCGCCATCTTGATTTTTGGTGCGAGGCAACCTACCATGGGATGTACTTCACCAATCAACAATGCTTCTGGGGTGATGATGGAAAGTACTATGTTGATGTGAGCGTGGCTCGAGGCCCTGCTGGTCACAAGTATGCATACCTGATTCCAATGTTACTTCTTCTTTACTGACTTGTAATCTCTAGATACCTCATGGACACATACAACGGAGCGTGTAAGGACTATGAGAGACTCACCCAATGTAAGGCGATTAAGCAGTTCTAGGGGAAGCTATGACTGTGCCGGGCTTAACAAGTTTCAATTCTTTGGCATCGATACTTGGTACAGGCACGTGGAAGGGGGGGTGGAAACAGACACTTGGAGAACCCAGTATATCTTTGCACATATAACATTCTTGATAATACAACACTTTTGCATTTGAAACTGAATTCTATCAACACATCTATTTTAACGCTCTCCATTAAGCTCCTTCTCAACCTGCTGCTTGACCTGCTCCCTCACAGCCTTCCAGTCATTTGAAACATCAGAAACACGCTTGGGCAGCTTCTCAAGTCCGGCAAATTCCTCGGGAAGAACCTTTTCGTTGAAGTTGAAGTCCTTCTCGTCCTTGAGAGCCAGCTCGACAGCGCCGGCGAACTTAGCAGGGTGGGCGGTGGAGAGTGAGATGTGGGGGATGGCCTCAGCGCGCTGGATAGATCGGAGGGAAGCGTTGACACCGATGGCGGAGTGGGGGTCGAGAACGTAGTTGATCTGCTCGTAGATGTCCTTGATGGTGTCGAGAGTCTGGGGGTCGCTGACACGCTCACTCTCGAAGGTCTTGCGGGCGCTGTTAAGAACATCGACGTAGACGGGGCCGAAACCGCCCTTATTCTTGAGGTCCTTGAGCCATGTGGCGACTTCTTGACCGGCTTGCTTTCGGTTGAACTCGACATCCATGCCGACAGACTCGGCAAACTCGTAAGCGAGGAACCACAGAAGGCGTTCAAAGTTGCTGGACACTAAAATGTCCATAGCAGGGCTGAGTGTCTCCTTAACACCATCCTCGTGAGCCTTGACACCATCAACCTCAAGACCACCCTCGGCCTCAGGACCCTTGGCGGGCTGCTTCTCGTACTTTCCGGTCTTCCAGAATCGGTCGAGGATATCGTTCTCGTTAGTCGCGATAACGAGCTTGTCGACAGGGAGACCCATGCGGGTGGCAAAGTAACCAGCGAGGATGTCGCCAAAGTTTCCTGTAGGGACGACAAAGCGGACCTTGTCGCCGACCTTGAAGTTGGAGTCCTTTCGGGCGAGGGAGAAGTAGGAGTAAAAGTAGTAGACGATCTGGGCGAGGATTCGGGAGAAATTGATGGAGTTGACGGCGCCGAGCTTGAGGTGCTCGTTGGTGTCGGGGTCACCGAAGAGGGCCTTGACGATGTCCTACTTGGGTCAGCGCGGTAATTTGACAGACTCGCTATACAAACCTGGCAATCGTCAAAGGTACC
Source organism: Fusarium multiceps (assembly GCA_028416715.1). Lineage (NCBI taxonomy): Eukaryota > Fungi > Ascomycota > Sordariomycetes > Hypocreales > Nectriaceae > Fusarium > Fusarium multiceps. Next base: position 94,207 of record JAQPZZ010000039.1, on the reverse strand, counting down.
GGTAACGGCAAGGTTGTGAACGTTGGCGTCAGTGCAGGTAGTCATTTGGAGCTCCTGGATAGGGCTGACGCGACCCTTGGGGTGCAGGATGGTAACAGAGACATCCTTCTTTCCTCGAAGACCGTGGATGGCAGCGGATCCGGTCTAGAACAGTTAGGACATTATCGCATCAGACCATGAATGACTCACATCACCACTTGTCGCACCAACGACAGTCAAATGGTGTCGGTCCTTGCCCTCCTTGCCCTCGTTCTTTCGCGCAAGAAGGTACTCGAAGAGGTTACCGAGGAATTGCAGAGCGCAATCCTTGAAGGAGTAGCTGGGGCCGTGGAAGAGCTCGAGAAGGTGTAGGTTGTCCTTCAATTGAACGAGGGGGGTGACTTCTTCGGCGCGGAATGTCGAGTAACTTCGGTTGATGATACCTTGTAGGTCTTCGGCGGGGATTTCGCTTCGGGAGATGTAGAGGCTAAAGATCTGGAAGGCGAGCTCCTGGTAGGAGAGATCTTTCCAGCTTTGCTATGGGTCGTCAGTCACTGATCAATTGCGCATGTCCTTCTGACGGCGTATGGGATGTCGGAATCTGGGAATTCGGCTCGTTCGTACGTACCCATTCTGTCGCAGCGGGAATCTCGTGGGGGAGGAAAAGACCGCCATCGGCAGCCAGACCCTTTAGGACAACGGTCTCGAAGTCGAGCTTTCACGTGTTAGCAAGGTTGTCAGAGTGGTAGGACGCGATCGTTTCGTACACCATAGTCACCACCTCTTGTAGAGAGGTATACTTGTGATTGCGTATGTGTCGAATCGTTAGCCATTGTGTCTGCTCGTTGATGCTTGGGAAAATAAAAATCTTGGTGCCCCTCGTAGGATCGTTGGGGAATGAGCCAACAATGAGTCGCAAATGCAGCCACCCCGCCGGAATATGGATTATCCGTGCGGTATCGGAGCTGGCCGTTATGATGACACCAGGCCTTTGTATCTGAATCAATTGGCTCAAATGCTCGAGTAGGTATCGCTGGAAGCTTCACATATCGAATGGTATCAGCTTTCTAGGACCGTGAGTCGTTGGTTGGTATTTTATCTCTGTACAATAAATAGCGTTGCAGTGCGATGTATTCCCTCATAGGTGACATGGAAGGTCTAGGGTAATGAGTGAGTTATCGTGATTTCAACCGCGTCGCCAGATTGGGGGACGATGAGGCGTTTTTCTGGAAGACATTTGCCTATTGCGCTGGTAAAATAAGTTATTACAATATCATTTGGTACATCTGCGAATTGGATAGGGCGTGCTGATGTTTGCTGGAAGTTGACAAAGTACGTCATTACGTTGGTCGTCATTACTTCAGAATTCAATACCCTTCCACATTCTACCCGATGACTTTCCGGGAAGGGTCGTACCAGCTCCAGCTTGAGATTGGAAGGTTGCTCCAAATGGATATAAACTATCGGAAATTCTAGCTCACAGTCAATCTATTGTCTGCTTCAAACTTTTGAGCCAGAGATTCTGCCAAAATCCTCCGAATGACATACCACAATTTGCCCGCTGATCGTCTCTCGCTCTGTGCCATCCCTGTCCTACCCCCAAGACGCTATAACCAGGGGTAGGAAATCACGGCACATTAGCACGACGCTGTGTCTTGGCGACCAATCATAACACCCAAATCATACACTAACCCGCTATCGTCAACCGCAATTTAACAAACATGGGTCTTCTAAGGCTGAAGGACCAAATGTCAGCCGCTCACAAGATGGCACGATCAAATGTCTGGGATCCTACGTTACGGCTTACCGTTCGAGTCATCCGGTTAATCTGAAAGATGACATCCATTCTGCTGCGCCTTGCGGCGCGGTTCTACGTTATAAACCGTTCGTCCTCCGTTATGTTGATCTGCTAACCATCAACCTTTCGTTAACTCAGTCATTCGCTATACCTCACACTCGTTAAACCTTCAAAATGGTCAAGGCAACTTTCCTCTCTGCCCTTCCCGTGCTTATGCTCGCTGAGCAAGCCCTTGGATTCGGTTGCTCCACCCACAGCTACACTACCTGCGACGACAACATCGTCCACTGGTTCGACCCCGATGATGGCATGATCTGCGATCCTCTTGACTGCGGCGGTGGCCGAGCTCCCGTCAAGACTGGAGTTCCAGGATGCGCGAACTACTCCGGTACCGAGACACGCGGTACCTCGTACTTGTCCTGCTGGAAGCCCTCGACTACTCTCGCTACAGCCTCTGCTGTACCTACCTCTACCGAGATCCCCACCCCCGATGCTGAACCTACCAGCACCGCTATCGAGGTCGAGACACACACTTCCATCAAGAGCCATGCTTCTGCGGAAGAGTCTACTGGAATTGTGGAGGCGACTATCACCGAGAATACCACTGTTGCTCCTGTTCTTCCTACTCAGACTCAAACCACTACTGAGGCCGAGGCAACCAAGGAGCCCGCAGCCACCCCCAGCGTTATTCCCAATGCTGCTCAGGCCGCCAAGGGTTCTTTGATTGCCGCAGCCGGAGTTGCCATGGGTGTCTTTCTTCTTCTCTAAATTTGACATGAATATTTTTATGGATAATGGATTTATGATGTGGAACAGCAGAACCGATGAAGTGTTTGGAAGTATAATTTTGATTTAATCAGTCTCGAGAGACATCAGATATGGTTATCATAATAAGGACGATCTACCCTTGGAGTCAATCTTTCGAGTAGTTTCATGTTTCAATATTGAGTTGTTCGTTTCTTGCATCCTTTGAATCTTTCCCACGAGTGTCCTTGTTCTTTCTCAACTTCTGAAGGCTCGCGTGTTTCAACTTTGTGAACGATACCGGCTTGAACACATACTTTCGTTCGCCGGACCCGATGCATGGAATTTCGAGCCGCGTACATCTCGAACAAGCTGGTTTCTGTTGATCGCACTGCTCATGTCAGTAAGTGATAATGTCGAACAGGGGTCCTTGTACCTTTTTCTTCTGCCTAAGGCAGTTGTTGCAGCCTCTGCTCTTGGGAACGCCCGGCATCACCGCCGATGGAAACAAGTTTGATTTTTGCGCAAGGCCGCCGCATTGAAAGTTGATTCTTTTTCTTGTCGAAATATCTCTTCCTTATGATTTTATATGTCTTTTTTCGAGAGGCGTTTTCCTTCCCCACCATGATCAGACAGCGCTGAGTTCCACCATGTTGGGAATAGTGTCATGCCCTGGCGTAGATCAAGTGGCGCCGTGTAACGCCCAGTCGGTATTGTCATCCGCCGAGGACCCTTAAAACTCGATATGAGGCTGATGGAAAATCTTGGACTGGGTTCCGAAGTCCTATCACTGACTAATTGTCCATTTCGGGATTGGGAGCTGATCCTGGTGGAGGCAAACGTTTGGACTTTGGTGTGATCTACTGATCTGACAAGATTAGATATCGTCATAGGCTCCGATCTGCTTACTGCTCGCATAGACATTCTTGGTATCCTTTTTTAGGTCACAAATCGCGAGATTGCGCGGGAAAGCGACGGGAACGAGCGATCTAGCTGAAGATTAGTCTTTTGTAGCGACACTCAAGTAAGCCAGACGAAAGCTGACAAAGCCCGGCACACTGCATGCCTGCATAATCCTGACAGCAATATTTGTATATGATGAGAATTGAAGGTGCCTGTTTCGACATCATCTCGATCGGGGTTGACTGCACGTTGGTGCTGATAGTAACAAACGAAACTAAGTTTAGATACAGCTATAGTCGAGTTCGAGGAACAGATATATAAAGAAATACTGTCAAGCGGAACACAAAAAAGTCCAAATTAACCAATCAGGGAAGGCGCCACAGATAAGACAGTAGCAATGACTTTATACGGGCGAAAGGTCAAATGCATCATGTTTCAACGATGACGCCATTCTTGCACGTAGGAATAGCAACCTCAAACCTGTCGGGCCAAGTGAATACTCGACCCGCACGTCAATTGTATACAGTCTTCCTGTCATCATATCATGCCAATTTTATTTTTCGAGTTCTGTCCATTTCAACCTACCTGCTGCTATCATCAACACCATACATCAATCAGCTGGAACGAGTACCAATCATGATACCGCATAGAATACCGAGCGTCTCTGAAGCATCGAGTTCATCAGCATATGATTCCAGTCAATCCAGCAATCTTCGACCTTTGATACCAGCTTCGCGACCAGCGCCTGCAGATAACGCTAATGCATATCGTACGGCTCCTTTGACACGAAAGCGCGCACCCGTATCCTTGGCTTGTGAGCCGTGCCGACAGAGGAAGATTAAGGCAGGTCTGCTACTGGTATTGTAATGTGAATTATCTAATAGTTTATAGTGCAATGGCAATAGACCAACATGCTCTCAATGTCAGGCGCGGAAAACCGAATGCGTCTACAGACAGACGGCAGAAACCAACTATCGGGACAAATACGAGACACTATTGGAATCACACCCCGCAGCCATCGTCTACAGGGCCATACAAACCCGACCCCACGCTGAAGTGCTCGAAATCGTTCACCGCATTCGAAGTGGCATCGATGCCGAGACGTTATCGCGGCAGCTCACAAGTGCCGACCTTCTCCTCCAAGTGCAGCTAGAGCCCGAAACCAGATCTCGATATCAGTTTCCCTATTCTCCGCTTATGCCAGAGTACCTTCAGACCGCGACAAATCCTTTCATGAAATCTCTTTTTCACGAGTGGAGTGATAGAGACGATGCCACGGCTATCGCAGACCCAGCACTAGAGTCCGATCTTGGATATCGAGCACAGTATCTTCGACCACATCATGCCGCTACCATTGTTGATCCGCGGCTGGACGACATTGTACCTTCCAAATGGACGTCAGTCGGCGCTAGCGATAGCACGATGAGGGAACTCATGCGAGCCTATTTCTTACAAGAATACGATTGGTTCACATTTTTCCAGAAAGACTACTTCTTGGATGATATGGTTGGTGGCTCTGACGTTTTCTGTTCATCGCTTCTGGTCAACGCTGTTCTTGCAGTTGGTTGTGTAAGTTATCGGCCAGGTTTCCTATTGCTTCTGCTGACAATTTCAAGCAATGTAGAAATTATTTCTCCGAGCCTGCCGAGTTTTGGAATCCACATAGTCTGGGCTACAAGTTTTTGGAAGAAACTCGAAGACTTTGGATACTGGAAGCCACTAATCGCAGAAGTTTAACAACCTTACAAGCTGCTCTTGTAACCAATTCAATTGTGAATATGTTCGACATGGATCCACTATCCTCAGCTTATATGATACAAGCCATCAAGATGGCGCAGGAGCTGGAACTGTTTGAACCAACGACGTATATCATGAACAAGAAGTTACGAAACTCGTATGACTTAACAGCCTGGTCCTTGTTCCACTGGCAGTGGTATGTAAAACCCCATCTAGAGTGTTCAAAGCTAACGATATCAGTACTTTGAGCTATCAACTCATGACAGTCCCGGTCCTGCAGACTCCACCCAAGAACAAGTTTCCAGACCCCAAACGAGATCCCGATTGGTTTGGCGAGATCTGGCTCAAGTACCCGTCGAGCTCAGTTCTCATACCAATCCAAGTCGGGCTTACTTTCCAGACTAAAATGAATTTCGCCGTCGTTCTGAACGAAGCTATGCTAGATTACGACCGAGACTCCAACGAAGATGATCTTGCGCAGAACGGAGCAGCCAGAATTATGGCGGTAGTGCAAAAACTGGAAAGCTGGTATCAAAGTCTACCAGAATCTCTATCCCCGTCTAATATTGTTTTCCCTTCTCACCTCAAGATTCAGTATACTAGCCTCCCATGTCTAAAAAACTGAATCGTCGCTGACATAGACGACAGTCTGCATTATTGCCACGCTCTCGTGCAACTTTATGAAATCCTCGCCCAAGAAGGAAAGACCAAATCTTCGTTCGTCCAATTCGATGAAGACGGACTATTCCAGTCTCTCGCTAAATACAGAGGGTACTTCGAGACCATTCTGCGCATTCACTATCTTCGACATAGCTTTGAATATGGAAATATGATGCTGACTCGTTTCCTCGCGATGCTTGCATTCTTGACCTTGAACAAACTCGATTACCTCGTTACTGAACCTCGGGAGGCTTTGAAATCATCCGCCCTTGACGTCGGCGACAAAGACCCCAAAGAAGTTCGAGCGACGCTCCTCATAGCCCAAAAGGGCCTCAGTGATCAAGGAAGAGGCTATTACTTGCCCAACATATTACTCCAAGATGTTCTCAGACGTATGACGGCGAGCGATGCGGCGGTGCTGCAAAGCTTTATTACAATACAGCCTGAAAGCCCTAGTGAATCGCGACAGAGGAAGATGTATTTGGAGGGACACTGCCCACCAGATATACTGCAAATATCACATGATCCTACTCAACAACCTAATGGTAACTGGATACGGAGGTTTGCTATACTGACACTGGGGGAGAAGTCAGGTCGTTCGATCTTGGGGATGATATCGGGTGGAAAGGAAAGCTGAACGCTGCATCCACTCCATCTATTGAGGAGGACAGGATCTAGGCTCCAGAAGATATATATAGAGCAGGGCAGCAATGTATACCAGAGTTAGAATGAATATCTGACACTCGGTTGGCATACGAACCACAAAACCAGAGGGCAACAAGCAATAGTCATAGAAAGAAGAGAACATTTTTATTTTGATTCCCTTTGCATTCATATCATTGTGCTGGGATGTTTGTGTTGCTTACTGGAAGAAAGTGACAGAAATTTTCTCAATGAGTTTAGCATTTTCATGCCTACTCGCCGTATGAGAAAGTGGTGGAGATGAGTGACCTGCCAGCAGAGGTCCGAAAAGTAAACAGGATGATAAAGCTTATTGACAAAGTAACTTGGACTTGCTTAGGCACTAAGCTTAGGTTAGACTATCATAACTTTTATGATACCCTCACCTAAGTCTCGCTTTTTCTTCTTTTTCTTCGACCCACCTGCCTAGGTCTGGATCTTTCTCCTGCCCTTTTCGACATGCATCTTCCAGCAAAGACCGTTGTCATGGATGCGCACAATATAAATTGCCCCATAATACTTGATGAATCAAACTCGGAAGGCACTTGCGCCCACCTCACAACCTCTTGTCAAAATCCAAACTCCTTGTCGTCAGTCCTTTACACACAACCCGGAAGACAAACTCACCAGATGGCCAAGGCCACAATCGCTACCACACGTTGATCCCGTTTGATCCGCGATCATCTCGCAGGTCTAGAGAGCCTACAATCTCCATCGTGAGTGCTGCATCTCACCTAAAACCTGGGCTAACTAGAGATGAAAAGTGTCCATTGGTCAGCGGCCACTCGCGATGCTTTTGCTGCATTCTTCGCGTCATGAGAATTGCTCAGCAAAAGACGAACTCGGGGTTCGACTACAAGACTTTCAAGCGCCTTGTCGATCAGGAGGATCTCAAGAAGGGCCAGATTGTGCCGCTGCAGCAACGACTTGATACTCTGGAGACGCAGACTGCCGATCTTTCTCGTCCGCATCGGCATTTGCAGCTCCTCGGAGGCAACAAGCATACTGCCGAAACCATCGGCTCGAAGACCCTCTTTGACCTCGCCTTCTTGCGTCTGCCAGTCCGGCCTCCTGGGAGCGGACATCGCCAGTTTGATATGTGCATTGGGGACTTACGCCTCGGAAAAACTCAAAAAAAAAAAAAATAGTATTCCATCTAGCCGTTAATCAGGAATCATACTGAGATTTCCAAACTCTCAAGATCACACGCTAACCTCCCTATCTTCCTATATCATCGTCCCTTGTCTAACATCGTACCTAATCCTCTTGTTCTCAAACATCTTTGCCAAATCATCGGCCTTGACCGCATCTGCCCCAGTCGTGGCAGGGGATTGGAATGCATGGGCTGTCTCCAAGGGGCTCATCGTCACCGGCCGGCCGAGAAGCCAGAAGCCATGGTATAGAAGCACAATGGCTAGAGCACTGACAAAGGTAACAGCCAGCGAAGCGGCGAGGAAGTTTGTGTTGATGGTGTACTTGATGAATGTGCGCGTCTGAGTTCCTTGAACAGTCTGCTGAAAGGATGAGTTGCTGAAAGCAACGGCTGTGCGGAACGCTATCTCGTTGAATGCTGCCAGAACCGATGGTGTAGGGTCAGACCAGGTCATAGATAACTCTCCCAACGATGAATCGTTCGAGCTGATATATGAATACAGCATAGGCCCTTCTCCTTGTAAAGCCATCAATCCTGTCCAATAAAGCTCGACGTTGCTGTTGTGTATCTGAGATAGAGTGAGACCAAAGCCTCCAAGTCTCGAAGCCCACCTTCCCATACCAGACATCTCTGCTTCGAGATATATCATCTCCTCGGTCCGATTCACTACTCCACCTGTTGTCGAAGTAGGCCCTTCGAGTTGGATGGTGCCATTGGTATACGTGAATGGATATTTTACCCTCGCGCTATGCAGGACGCAAGTTGTGACTGTGAAGTTTCCAATGTGCGCAGCGTCACCCTTGTGCATTGTTTTGACATGTATCGTATCTGTGTTCAGGGTGGTGGAGCCGTTGATCTGAGTGCTTCCAACAACCCATTTCGATCCAGGATCACCAAACTCTGGTCCGAGCGAGTACTTTTTCTTTTTCTGGGCACAATCGAAATCAAACCCTGCACCAACAAGAGTGCCCGAGCAAACGCCGTCGCAGCCCTTCAGATCTAGTTTGATAGGCTCTCTGTTGTTGTGGGCTAGGATGACATTCATAAATTCGGTTGATATGGTGGTTGGCACACTGGCACGAGTCATGTAGTATGCTGTCGGTTCGAGGAACATATATGGTGATAGTTGAGCCTGAAAGGTTGCAGGCTCTATACTGGTCCCCGCCGTAACGTCGGTTGCGCGCTGGATCAAAGGTCCGTTGGCGAAATGGAATGCCATAGGGATGGAAACGAGGCCGATCTTACTGATATGTAAGTGAAGAATTGCTAGAGCTGAGCTCCAAGTGCTGGATCCGTGTTCCCAAGTTCTATGGCTGTCGGCCAATGTCGCGCCTTTGGACATCGTTATCCACCAGGTAAGGGTTGTGCCTTCTTTGTGAGCGATACGAAGGCCGAGATTGCCTACAGCAATGAGTACAGCGAGCATCACTGTTAGCTGGATTGGTGCACGTTGACTAGGCCAAGAGTCGACGGCCTTGTCGTTTGCAGAATAAAGAGCGGCAATACTGCCTACTGCCGATGCGATGGCGATGAGGATTCCAGCAGTACCAAGCCATGGAACGCCACCGAAGAAGCTGGGTTTCCATTGCTCGTCCTCATTCTGATTTTGAGCATCAACTGGCTGATAGGATGGCTGGAAGCCGTCCTTGTCGTCTGGGCTTTGGTACATGTCTCGGCTGCTGTATCGTTTGCTGGAGAAGTGTTAGACTACAGACCATAATGTTTCCAGAGGGCTGCAGATGAAAGCCTTTTAACTCATTTCACAACGCTGATAGATCACAAAGTGAGGTCTCATCGCTATCAACTTAGTGCTTACTGCACAAGGTATTCAGACCTGGTTCATAACAACATGTGGCGCGATATATGTAGCAAAATCGCTTTTTCGTATACGGTTCGGGATTGAACGCCGGAGGCAACGCCTTTTTCGGAAGGACCCTTGCTCGAGACAGCCTTATAAGCGCCAGCATCGTGCAATCTGGGTAGCCTCGACCTTCTTGTCGAGGGCATTCCCTTGTATAATCCCCACTCCTCTGTTGCCAAGTCACCAATAAGGGACTGTGGCTCCCAAGCTATTCCATCTTGTATGTTTCATCGGCAGAGGGTCGAGGAGATTGTGTCTGCGGAACAGGACGTGCGGGATTTTACAGTATGATAACGGCGTGAAGAAGGTTTACGCATGAAGACAAAAATACCCGCTGGGAGAAGGAAGGTAAGAATTGAGAATGAAGTGTTTGAATGAAGTTGTTCTGGAGAAGATGTTCGATTTGAATATAGATATAAGTATAGATCGTAACCTTCGTGTATTTCTAACTCTCCGTTGCTCTCGCGTCCATCTTCCTTAATAGAATACCATCATCCATTTCAAATATCCGTAGCTTCTATTTTCTCAAGATTCGAGATCGCGTTGATGGATATGTACTAGGCGGCCACTCCCGAGACACTCCTGTAACTTGAGATATCATGTAGGATCAAATATTCAACGGATGCCTGATACTATATCGCTCAGATGCCACTCAAGAGACAACCCTATGACTGGGTTAGCGAATAAAGAGAGTGATACTAACTTTGAATGCCGCCTTAGCAGATTCCATTCTTTCGAAATTGATTGAAAAGAAAAGGTAGGTACTTAGAAGAGGCTGGACGAAAGTACCTAAGGTGTTAGCGCATTCTTAGACCAGACTGTCAGAGAATCTATTCTCTTTTCATTGACTCTTCAAGGCTGACTTCTTCCTTCCTATATAAACAAGAGTCAAGATGGGTAGGGGGGACCTGCGTTCTCATCCTTACTTAAGCAGGCACACAAGAAAGACCATAGCTCCCTCGTCACAAGCAAAGAGAACCATGACCATCTTAACAGTGACTTGATTGTTTATTACTCCAATGCAAACTGAAACCTACGGACACCGGTAAGCTAGCAGGATGCCAGGTGGGTAACAGAAGAATTGTCCTCTAAGGCTTAGGTCGCTAAAATAAAGTAGTCTAAGTGCTAGTCAGGGCTAGCCTAAAGTGACCAAATGATTTCGTCTCTCATGTTTCTAGGGGCCAATTCTTCCGGCACCCTGAGGGATGCTAACAGCATCTAATCAGTCACTTGGCTCTTGGCGGGCTAGTTGTGTGACCCGACAAACGGGATTCCACTTCATCTGGCAGTGCGTGGCGGCTGCAACGTCCTTCAGTGAATTGCAGTGGGCCCTGCGATCACTGTTTGCGAGACTGTATCTGCCTTATCCTTCTCTCCTCTTGATCTCATTTTTCGTTCTTTGTGAACCTTACCTCTTAAAACCTCCCTTTACATCGACCGGCGCCTCTGAGCCTTTGTGAGGAAGATAGGAACTACTTTGCCACACCTACATCGCGAGGCGCGTCGGAGGCCTCAAAACCCAGGAGGAGCCTTTTGGTTTCTCGACAGGTACGTGTTCGCGAGTTCAGCACTCACTCACTTTGCTAATGACTGTGGGAGTATAGTTCAACATGAATCCCTTTCAGCGTCTTCCAAACGAGATCCTCGACGCGATATTCATCCATCTGTCGCCGTACGAGGTTTGGAAAGCCCAGCAATGCAGCGCTTCTACTGAGCAGGCACTGGATCCTCATATGCGAACACGACGCTCCGCTGCCGATTACCTGATGTTATCGGCTTGTGACACTGGTAACAATCAAGCTGTTCGAAAGGCTGTGTCCTTGGGAGCCGACGTCAGTGTTGTGAGGCCTTTACCAACCGATAGTTCCGATTCTGAACGCTCGACAATTTTCTGCGCTTCATTTCACCCAGAAACTGTCAATCTACTTTTAGATCTTGGTGCGCGCTTTGACATAGACTTCAAGGGAGTTTCTAGCGAGAAGCGCAAAGACAACGAGAGAGATCTCAGTTCCGAGTTCTACAAGCTGTGCTCGGACCGAGGCATAACTGATCAGTTTGTCGACTTCCAGGCATGTATTGATGACAGCCTTTTTAATCGAGTACAGAATTGGTGGTTTGAGGGCGGGGGTCACGACGGTCTGATGAACGAAATCTCTATCTTACTTGAGCTGGGGGCCAGCTCTGTCACACTCTTAGAAACCCCTAGGCAACCTACAGTGACAACGCTCTCCCACCTGATCAGGGATATACAGTGCCAGTACGACCAATATTCGACATTGTGGGGACTTCCCATCCTCAAACTTCTCTTATCCAAGCGGCCAGATCCAGACTCCCCCTCTCTAGAGATGACGCGGAAGTTCTTGAATGATCCTGATATAGAGATTTCATGGGACACATTTGCTTGTCCCATTGCGGCCGCTGTAGGGTGCATAGTGTCATCTGGTACGACAGAAGTAATGGACCTGTTACTTGAAGCTGGAGCTAAGCTAGACCTCCCAACACACACTTACTTTCAGCCTCTTGCTCAATACGCATACTTATCTAAGACCCATGATGGCTTAGGGTACAAGTACCTCGAGAGCAACGGCGCAAGCTTTGAGCCTCTTTGGCACCCCGGAGAGGAGTCTGTGGATGATGACGCTGGCGCTTCGATACCCATTTTACAGCTCTGTCGACATTTGAGGTACTTCAGCCCAGTGTTCTATGGCGGAACCTTACTTGGCGACGACAAACTCTTCGGTGTCATGAGGCTCTTCATTGAACGCGGTGCTGTCAAAAACGTCGGAATCCGATTTATCAAGGATGTTCTTCGACCAATGGGCCACCAACCTTATAATGCCGATACACAGCCTATAATCATCGAGCGTTCTCACATCCTTTTGACATTGACGCTGCAAGATGACAATCTCAACCCAAACAAGCCTGGAGAGATTCGCGGCCTTTTCTCAGAAATCGTGGATCAAGCAATCAACAACCCAGCGGGAACGCAAAGGGTCAACATCATTGACCCTATCATCGCTGCTATACTGTTGCAGAAAGGTGCAAGGCTCGAGACTCGCAGCCGCACGAAAGAAGCCAGAGACCGCGTTGTTTCACAGCTGCAGAGGGACCCCTACAATATCAGCTTCGATATCTGATAATAAAAGACGAAATGATTTGGCGACTTTGTGCCAGTTTAGGTCGTCTCTTAGGCTCTTTTTTCTGGCAACCTAAACCTTAGGGGATGGCTTTCACACTACCTGCAAACCAGGCCAGACATATTTTGTCTCCAACATTGGGCTATGTGATCTTGCCTGTTTGCTGACATCATTCAACTCACATCATACAGTTACAGTACAAACCGGTTTAGAATCAACGTGTGACTTTTGTCCCCAGACTGGGCCAAACTCTATCTCCACATCCATGACACCGACGACACGGAAGTCGGCCCCCAAACCAGTCATGAATGCGTCATGAGACAGCCATCATGAACTCACCCTGACGTTATTTCCGTACAAATGCGGGGATCTGGGGTATATAAGCCATGAGAGACCCCGAGGAGATTTCGCAATTTTCAATCAGAGACACAACTACATACCATTATTCATTCCATCACATCATTTCATAAGCAAACTATCAACATGGCCTGCGACTGTGGATCGACTTGCAACTGCGGCGGAGCTAGTTCCTGCAACTGTGGCCAGAGCTGCACTTGCAAGAACTGCGGCGTAAGAGCTCACAGTCTGTTAATATGACAAGATACTGACTTGGGACAGAAATAAGAAGCAAGTGGGAATACATCCATTTGCCAACGTGCAGACTATGACGGCTGGACTATATGCGGGGTCGTTCGAGAATTAAATAAAGTCAATATTCAACATCGCTGAGTGTCAGCTGTGATATGTCAGTGACCTGTGACATGAGAACAACATCAGATCAGTGCGAGATACGGGCTCGCTAACAAGGCACATCCCTACTCTGCGCTGCTACTCGTGGGGAATGCAACGGCCCGGTGCAGGGATCAGCTGCCAACATCAACAATCTCGCGCTCTATCCTCGATATCTCCCCGTAAATTTTCAATGCTGTCGGGAGTATTAGGCGCTTAACTTCAGCCGCTCATTACTCGAAACCAAGCGACATCGTAATTAACCGGGCAGCCAAATGCAGCAAAGATAAAGTCGGATTTGGCGCTCGGAAAGAGACGCTGGAATCAGACGAAGGATTCTATGTCGCTCCATTTTCCCGATTTGGGCGCATGGCAACTGCCTTTGATTGGATGAGGTTATGCATGTCGGACCAGTGCTGTTTCATTTATAGACTACTGCAACCAGGGTCTCAAAAACACTCGAGATTTGCACAAGTCCTACAGATACGTCTTATTCAATCCAATCAACGACAGGACATGGATACCGAGACACAATCACCCTGCAATCTCATTAGCCACTTGTTCTGCCAATGATCGGCAGAAGTTGTACCTTGTAGCCAGGGCCGCGCCTCACAAGGCGTTCTCTCGACATGTGTTTCTGGCGTTAAAGAGGCTTGCTCCTCCATTCACATCCACAGCACAGCAACAACGATGGCTTCTCACGAAAGTTCCCACCGCAACAGCGGACAGCATTACGAAAGCTCGGGTCCGAAACAAGAAGTCACCACTTTTATAACATCCGAATCACGATCGCAATCGCAAGCGGAAATTCCCAAAGTCAGCCCTGTGCGCCATTGGTCATGGGAGATTGTATCACTTCTCTTCGCTCTTGCGCTTCTGATCGCCACAATCGCCATTCCCGCTCATTACAACGATAGGGTTCTGAAACGATAGCCGTATGATATCAGTCTCAACACAATCATCGCTATTCTCAGCACTTTTATGCGAGCCGCTATGGTGTTTGTAGTCGCTGAGCTCGTCGGGCAAATGGGATGGCAGAGTCTTCGAAAACCTCGACCTGTTTCCGACCTTCATTTCTTTGACAATGCGAGCCGGGGGATTCTTGGTGCAGTCAAGTTATTCTGGAATGTCCCTCCACGCCTTGCCACTATCATTGCCGCCATTGTCATTATCCTATCTCCGGCTATTGCACCATTCTCTCAACAAGCTGTCAAGAACGTGCCTTGTTCACGGGAGGTCCCAGGCTCAGCTTCTCTCCCAGTCTCTCACTACGCTCCCGTCGTAAGAACGAGCCATCGAACGGCCGGCGTTGCCAGAGTGGTTTCAAGTGACATGAAGGCAACGATGCTCAACGGTCTTGTCAACCCGAAGGGAAAAGACGCGGATGTTCAAATCACTTGTTCTAGCGGCAACTGCACCTTCACGGAAACTTCGAAAGGGGTCACCCATGCCTCAGTTGCCATGTGCAGTTCGTGTCTCGACACAACCGAATTTATCAAGCTGAACGTGACGCAACTGAACGGTTACCCGAGAATCAACTACACCCTACCGAACAGGCAGTGGTTGCAACCTAAAGGAGGTGGCAATATATTGAGTGCCTACAATGGTGATGTGGACTGGGCTCTCGGTGGTGTTGATTCTGAATTTGCAGACTTGACAAAAGCCGCCATCGCCAATTTAACGGTTTTGACTTCTTCGCAGAGCGCTTGCAAAAACATTACTCTGCTCGATGCGGAATGTCCTCAAGACAAATTTACTGCGGAGTTACCAGAGTCTTTCAGGAATTCTAACCCGGTGGCGATAACATGTGCTCTTTATCCCTGCATGAAGGAGTACCACGCCCAGGTCAAGCAAGGAAGGCTTGTCGAAAAGGTTGTTGATGAAGTGCCATTGAGCGCACTTGAAATTGGCCACATTGGCGACAGTAAGGATCTTGCTCTCCTGAACAAGGACCACAGCCGGAATGCTATTCAGTCGCCTTGCCTCGTTGGCGACGAAGAGTATACTTTTGACAATTTTTCTCAGAGAACTAAGCCTCCGAAGGGTTGGTCGACGGTTGAACTCGACAAAACAAACTATACGGTCCCGGATACATGCCTATACCGGATGGGAATTGAATACTCGCAGGCCCTGGGCAACCACATGGACAACACGCTCTTCAACAGCCACTGTCGACCAGCTGGTATGACTGATCCGGGGCCCGACTGTGGACTAAGGTGGTGGCTGGAGCCCCTCTTCAATACCACCTACGATGATTTGAACACAGCGTTTGACGACTTCACCACCGCCATGACCAACACCTTCCGCATACAAACAAATTCCAACGGAGATAAGGACGAAGTCACCGGGATCGTCAACGAAATGGCCATCTGTACCGTTTTTGACTGGCGGTGGGTTCTGCTACCTGCTGGGTTGATGGCTGTTACTTGGGCTTTGTTGATATATGCTGTTGTTCACAGCTATATTCACAAAGAGATGCCGGTTTGGAAGACCTCGATTCTTCCATTGTTGTTTTATGGACCTAATGTTACGAATGATATGACGAGAGAGACGGATCTGGATGGGCTGCAAAGAGAGGCTGGGAAGATAAAGGTGGAATTTCAAAATGATGATGGAATTAGATTGAGGAAGATGGATACCGGAGCGATGGAGAGTTAGATATACTCAAGTTACGATTTACGTAGATATTTACATTCTTCTTGTATCAACGTGATTCACACGTAAGGTTTCAGTATCAGCTGGTTTCTATACATGTAACATGTTTCATCAACCTGTAGGCCTTCATTTGAAATATCCCAGCATTCTATGAATGATAGAAAGTATAGATCTCGTTTGAGTTCAAAGAGATGAATAGTGTTCAGTTGATTAAGCACACTATTCATCTCTATGCTCATCTGTCAAACAATCTGGTAATAACAGTGGGAATAAGATGGCTCTACTCTGATTCAACTACGATCAGATAAGGTTTTTCTCGATATTTGCAAAGGGCATTATGACTCCTTTGCCCACACATGACTTTTTTTGCCCTGCTATAGATAAGGTTTGGGCACAATATAAATGCCTTTCTTGATTCAACTACTTGGCAGTGCCTGTCACTGCCTGACAGCTTCAAGACCTTTGGCTGTTGCTCTGAGTGCAGACTTTTCCTTGCACTTCCTTAATCATCAGAAGAGTTGACCACTAAAATCAGGCAGAAAGTTATCAAGGTCACCTAAGCCGGAAAACCTCTTCTGTTCTCCATCAGCCATTCATCTCTACATCACCAGACGCATCAGGATCCTTCACCACACAAGACATTCCACCAAAATGAATCCCTTTCAACGTCTTCCAAACGAGATCATCGATGCAATATTCACCAACATGCACCCGGTCAATGTCTGGCGATTTCAACAGTCCGCCAAGTCTTCCGAACGAGCACTGGATCCTCATCTTCGGACACGACCCTACGCACTCGATAAGCTGATGGAGTTTGGTTGCAAAAACGGTAACAATAAAGCTGTTCGAAAGGCTGTTTCGCTGGGAGCCGACGTCAGTGTTATGACAATTGGAGGTTGCAGAGGTTACATAGGATATTTACGGTTCACAATTCTCTCAGCTTCGCGTCATCTGGATACTGTCGCTCTCCTTTTCGACTTGGGCGCACAACTTGACATCAATCACGACTGTGGCCATCATATCTCTCAAAGGGATCGTACGGCCGAGTTCTATAAATTGTGCTCGGACCGCGGCGCGAGAGACCAGTTTCTCGACTTCCAGAACTGCATCGATCTCTGCCTTCTTAAAAATCTACAGCGTCTTGGAGCGTCTCACGATGATGCTATTGGCAAAGTCTCTATGCTGATGGAACTCGGGGCCAATCCCACAGAGTGGATTGAAGAGTATTGCGAACGGACAGCAGTATCCAAGCTGATCACGGACATGGAAGAAGCACATCGCAAACGGACAGCAGTATCCAAGCTGGTCACGGACATGGAAGAATCAGATCCGATACCGTGGGGTCTTCCTGTTCTTGAACTCCTCTTATCATGCGAGCACCTAGATCTGAACAGCCCTTCTCTATGGTTGACAGAAGATTTCTTGGAGGATACAGAAGTGCCTCCTTGGTATGGTAACTCCCCAATTGCAGCCGCCGTAAGCCACATGGCGGTCACCGGGTCAACCCAGATAATGGACATGCTGCTCGAAGCTGGAGCTGAGCTAGACTTGCCAGTACACGCGTACCTTCAACCGCTCCTCTTATACGCCGAAATCACTAAAACCGATGATGGGCCAGGGTATGACTATCTTTGCAGCCATGGCGCGACGTTTGAGCAGACTTGGTATCCTGAAGACTTTGTGGAAGACTGCCATTCGAGACCCATCTTTTCGCTTTGTTCTATGTGGAACCATCCACCCCTTGTTCTCGACGACGGAAAATTGGGTGTGATAAAGCTCTTCATCGAACAAGGTGCCGTCAAAAACATTGGAATTCGATTTATCAAAAATGCCCTTCGACCAATGATGGGCTTAGATCACGAAGGCGTTGAGTCATTCATTGTAATAGGGCGTTATCACTTTCTTTTGAAATTAGTACTTCAAGATGCCAATATCAGCCCGAGCACGCCTGATGAGATGAACGACTTGCTGTGGGAGATCGTGGCGGAAACGACTGTTGAGACCACGGAACTGGGGACATCTCTAAAGTTCAGCAACATTGTTGACCCTGTTACGGTCGCTCTGCTGTTGGAGAGGGGTGCCAAGCTGAACACGGTAGTACACGGCTCGTGGACGACGCAGGATATCAGGGATGATGTGGCATCAAAGCTGAACAAGCAGCCTTACTTTATCGCCTGTAATATCTAACTTAGGATAATCTCGAGAGTTTCTGTTTAACACATTTACCCTTTTCGTTTGTAATGTCTCAGTCTTCTATACTGCTGGCGATAGATTCACAGCCAGGCAGGTGCGTCGAAGAGAAAGCGAGACTTAGCTAAGAGTCTCATAAAAGTTAGGATAGTTTACCCTAAGCTTAGTACCTAAGAAGATCTAAATTATGTTGTCAGCAGACTAGGTTCTGTGTCCTGGTTACTTTTCGGACCGCCTGCCAGGTGAGTGAAGGAGAAATTACTCGTTAAGGCTAATGTCAGCAAGACAAAGCACCCCCCATCCTGACTCTTGTTTATAGAAAGAAGTCACCATTAAAGAGTTAATAAAATGAAGGCGTAGGTTAAAGGTAGCCATGGGGGAAGGAGTCGTCGCAGGGCTCTTGTTAGTGGATGGTGTCGGATTGGTGGATATGCCCCTAGCAATGAGAAGCTACGACAGTTTACCTTTCACCTATGGCGTTAACTTGAATCTATTGGAGCCTAATGGCATAAGAGTCTGCAAGGTTTATCATAAATTCATTGTCTCGTACTTTCCGTTTTTGAAAAGAACAGTATCTCAAGAACCTAGACCCATATCTGCCTGGCACCTGCCACACTTGTACGACGAAACTCAAGTACGTAGAGAAAGGGAAAGAACGATGTTCTTTGCCAAACACAGCACACCACACACTATCTTCAAAGTCTCCAAAGTTCTAAGATTATGATGAGCTCTTCAACAAAGGCTCGGATAACCAGCACCGAGGCTACATCGACGATGATGGGCTAAGACACAAAAAGGTCTCTGCTTACCGTTCATACAACCTTATCACGGAACTCTACATTGCACTGGAACGAACACAGTCGAATCGCGTCATCTAGGCCTATCGCTCCACAACAAACAGCACGCACCATGGGCAATCTCTACCCCGGCGCCTGCTTACTCCAGCGGGAGCGAGCGCAGTCGCAGTCGCAGGAGTTTTACGACTACCGAAGCAATCTGAGCGCAGCTCCGACGGAAGAGAGATCAGCTCTAGCAGAGGAGCTAACCCAGCCGAGCTCTGAAGAAGCGGTTTGACGAGCAGACTCTGTCTGACGGAAGTGCTTTGACATTCGTCGCTACTATGCTTACGCCAGAGTTGCTTTCTAGAGATGGGCAAAGAACGGACTTCCCGGCCGCCTGCTTGAGACGCTGGCGATATCCTCAGAGCTACTGCACCCGTCCAAGACATCTACTCATACGCCTATCCTATGTCATCCAGGAGGTCGTACACACATCAGAGCAAGACACACGAACGCGATTGTCTATGCCTTCCATAAACGCCCAGCAATACCAACGAGGCCGCAGTAACTATTATCGCTCTACTATAAACAGCCTACCCCGCTCTTCCAGCCCATTGACGACTTTAGAAGAGCAAATGGCTTATAAGGATTATAAGTCATCAAACAAAAGAGCTAAAAAGGCTTAGAAAGCTACCTGGGCCTTCTTGAAGCAGTTGACAAAGTAGGGAATTGAGTGGGCAGCACGGCGACAGAGATGATGAAGGGAGATCCATGGCGGGACCGGTTGGTCAAAACAGGGGTTAGGGAGTTCTCGAGGTTCCATAAATGATACAGCACACCCCATCGACCGATCAACAAGTTTGTGCAGGGATTATCAACACGTCCAATCAGAAAGCCTTGTTTGCCCCTTGGCTTGATAAGCATGATAGCTGAGATGAGCTGAAGCAAAATCAGGCTGTACCCGATCTAACAGAACACAGAAATGCTCTCCGAGCGAATATGAATTTTTAGAGACATGAGTCCTGCCAGCTTTCCCTCTCCGCAAGATGAAAAACGCTTTGCCTCGCCTCCTCCTCGGTCTTCTATTTCTTAGCATCGGTGCATTTATCGGAATAATTCACGGTCTCCGACCTCTATCAAGCGTCATCAAACGCTTCCCCGGCGATGCCCATAGTGTTAAAACACGAGAAAAAGCGCTCGAATGCCATGCGGACGATCCAAACAGCTGGGGCTATACAGCCTGTAGCATGCTCATCAGATGTATTCTCAAAGGCCTCGATGACCTTGGAAAAAGTGATTTGGCAATCGGTACAACAATTCTTGGTTTGATGCCGAGTATCTTGATTATTGCCGCCGCGCAACCCGTGGATATCGTCCGTCTTGCTCTTGTATCACCGCATAGGGCTCTGGCTGTGTCTATTTTTGGTATTGCTTTGTCTCCGAGTTTATTTTCAAGGCCAACACCGTGGAAATCCGCGTTGAGAGACAAGTCGGAGACCACTTGGGACATTGAATTATCTCGATTCACCAAAGGGTCGTCCTGGAGGCATACGACTTTGAAGGCATTGGCTGATCTGATCATCTTGAGCATGGCTTCGGTCGCGTTGTGGCAGTGTTGGGTTATAAACTCAGCTACAATGGTCCAGTGGCTATGCGAGTCGCCTTTGCTTCTTTTCACGTGGCCCCTTGCAAACATGACTTGGGTTATCTTTGCCATTCTGCTCCTCCACTCGATGGCCGAAAGCATAGAATTCAAACACCCCTCACTGGATATCTCTTATGCATGGTGGGAAGTCATACTTCTACCCTACACGCTCGATTTTGAGAAGAGACTCGCATGGGAACCCCAATGGCTTCCCATCAGTGCACCGTCGATCGGCCAGATGTTTGAAATTCCATACCCATGCCTTGTGCCAAGCGGTCCGGCAGAATCAAAAGACACTTACGTGATTAGGATAGTCGTCAAGATGTCCAACGACCTACACACATTGAAGTGGCAGGCATACTTTTTCATAATCGAGTTCTGTGCGATCGGGATATACTTTTATGCAACCTTTGTTCTTCTCAGTTCTGTCTTTATCGGAGCGGTGGGAAGTGTTCGGTTTGGGGCCATGATGGCAGGTCTTTATGCGGCGATTCGATTTGTTCAATGTGTTTTCTAGTGTTCGAGGGAAGCTTCGCCGCCACGATGGGTTATATGTGTCTTTAGCAAGGTTAGTAGGGCAATATTCAAGCTCTCTCTGAACATACCTTGATTCAATCTGTCCATTCAGTCCATTTCGAGCTCACCTTGGCAATGACCGCTATGTCTTAAACATCATCTCCGACGAGTTCCATACCCTCAAAAAGATCAAGCCAGTCCTCCAACCTGTTATTAACAAAGCAATTCAAGTCCCATGGCTCACCGGAGAGTCTCTCCATATCACCATCCCAAACATACATGTCCCCCTCAACTTTGGTCCCGTCCTCCATCACCACTTCCACATGTGTAATCTTGTATGTCTCTCCCTCAAAGTCATCCAGTTTCTTGCGTTGGGAGGCAGTCTCCAGAATCAGAAGATACCCATCTACTTCACCGGACTCTTTCTCGACGACGGCTGGGTAGTCGCAGTGGCGGACAGAGAACCGTGCGTATCCATGAACCTTTGCTGGATGGGCGAATCTTTGGACGGTGGTTGTGTTGGATGCGTCGCCTGTTATTGCCCAGGCAAGCAGTGGGAGAGCGCGAAGTGTGCCGTAAATAAACAAGGGGCGTGGTGCAGACATTGTGAAGGAGTTTGTTGGTGTTTGTCATTTTGAGTGGAAAGATAGCATACAAGAGTCACATGTTTTCGCTACGCGAGATTTCAGGCAGCAACTGGACAGACGGCGACTCGACAAACCATCATTTTGCGCGCCGTAAAGTATAATAACAGAGCACAGAAATTTCTTGTGATTTGTGGTCGCTTGTGTCGACAACGGTGGCTACCCTACACCGCTTGCGTGTCTATCTCAGCTTGTCCATTCACACAAACTCATGTTCACTTGTTTCTGTCGCGACTTCCAGCTTTTGTCCCAAAAACAAGCTAAGATCATATTTTGTAGCTATCAAAATTAGAAGCCAATCATTGATCCATCATAAAAAAGACATCATAGAATCAGGACCAAATAATAAACTCAAAAGGTATATTCCAAATATCACTCGCTTGTATCTATGCTTTTTATCTAGCCCTCAATCTGCTCAGCCTTGGCCTTCTCGTCCCTCAAATCGACACCGTCAGCATTATGTCTAAACTCCTCCTCCTGCAATCTCAAATCCTCCATGACAATCCTGTTCGCCTTCCAGATAGGCTTGGTCTCAAACAGCTTATCCATAGCTTCCAAAGGCACACCCTTGGTCTCGGGGATGCAGAAGAAGACGAAGAAAATAGACAAAACCATAAGAGAGGCAAAGAAGAGGTACACGCCAAAGCCCCAGGCTCGGAACATTTGCTCCGTGAAGCGGGCGATGATAAAGTTCCAGAACCAGTTGTTGGCTGCAGCGTTGGCTTGGCCGAGGGAGCGGGTGTTTTGGTCGAACATCTCAGAGTTGAGAACCCAGGGTGTACCGTTCCATGAGGGTGTGTAGAATGCGGTGTAGAGGTAGAAGAAAAAGACAGCTGCGATGCCACCGGAAGACAGAGAAACATCCTCTCCACTGGCGAGCTTGGATTCGGTGTTGGCAATCTTGATGTATGCACCGATAAAGTACATGCAGAAAGCACCTCCAGCAGCACCAATCATGAGAAGGTTTCGTCGACCCATCTGGTCAATGAGAACCATGAGCCAGACAAAGGTCAGAACAGTCTTGACGACACCAAAGATACCGGTGGTGAGGAAGCTCGTGTTTGTGCCGGTGATGCCGATGGACTTGAAGACGGTAGGGCTGTAGTAGTTGATGGCGTTGATACCGGAACCTATAGATGTTAGTCGTTGAAATTGTTTTGAGACTGAGGTGCTTACCATTTTGGAACACAAAGAGAAGACCTCCGAGGAGGAAGCGCCACTGAACCTTGCGGTTCTTGAGAGCAGCAAAAGGCTTCCAGAAACCGGCACCAACAGCGCTGTGGTAACGATCAATCTCGGCATCGATAAAGTTGATCTCCTCCACGATGTAAACGTCATCCGCGTCGAGATTTCGCATCCAGCAAAGATTCTTGATAGCCCTCTCGCGCTTGCCCTTGGAGAACAGCCATCGAGGTGACTCGGGAATAAAGATGGCACCAATCATGAGAAGACCAGCAGGAATAAGCTGAACAGCAAAGGGAATAAGCCAGACATTCTCGTTCTGACCAGGAGAGAGAGGGAGGTGCTGGTTAATTCCGTAGTTGATCCAGAAACCGACGAGACCACCAGCTTGCCAGCCAAGTTCGTAAAGACCGACAAGACGACCACGAATGGCGGGAGGCGACAGTTCGGAAATGTAAATTGGTGTCATGTTGGAGCATCCACCGACACCAATACCAGCCAGGACACGACCGCCGATAATAAGACCGAGACCGCGATCGCCATTGGCACCCAGCATCATACCGGCGCCGACCATAAAGACGGCAGAGAACAGAATGAGCGACCATCTACGGCCGAGAAAGTAACTGCTGACATAGGCGAATAGAGAGCCAAAGAAGGCGCCAGCCTGATAAACCGACACAATGTTTTGCTTGGTGAGAGCCAGCGCAGCAGGGTCATAGCTCTCAAAGTTGAATTCTTGAACGAACGATGGCAGGGCAAGGGTCGTTCCGATAAAGGCAGAGTCGTAACCAATGGTACAAGCAGCCATTGATGCAATGGCGGCGCAAGCATAGACGCGCCAGTTGTAGACGGCTTTCGGCGTAGGCCGATCTTCCTTGAGAGTGAGGATACCCATGACTGCGAATTGTCGAGGAACTTTTGCAGCCGTTGATATTAAAGTTGAGAAGGATGATGAACTGGAGTGTTGAAGAGTGACTCGACCGGTGGGGGGCGAAGATTTATACCAAAAGACGACCCATATCTCAGAAGCCGCTAGTTTTGGACTGAATTGCCCACTCAATAAACTGCCAGATAATCATTCTCCAAACATGGAGAGTAGTCCGGGGTTTGCGGGGAAGAATCTGTGGGGGAAGAATCTCTTTCCGTGACGCATGAGATCTGAGATTATGGTTAATTCTGTTGTATGAAAACAGGGTCAAAGAGTCAAGAGACGCGTCTTGGGATAAAGGCTTATCCAAGAGAGTCTCCATTCTGGGGTCTCCGCATGTTACCATCCATGTGGTCTCGGGTCTAACCTTATTTCGCAAGTCAACGGGGATGATCTTTGGATGCTGAAAGTTTATCCTTGAGGTGTCCACGGCGAACTCGGCATATCCCCGAGGTTGATTGGTCGGAATTCGAATACACCGCTGGCATCGTGAAGTGGGTGGTGAAGTGGGTGTCAAAACACGGTGACCAGGGGCGTATTTCGGTCTGTTCTCACCCAGACTGACCCAGACACGGTCCAAGACACGCGCGTGAGCCACAGATTGAGATTGTAATATTATTTTATTATCCCAGACGCAATCATCTTCCAAAATCGCCTTGAAACATTTCCCCGAGATCGCATCCAGGCGCGAAACCTAAATTCGTCATGAATTGCGAATCAACATCGATACCATCCGCGCAGTCTATAGATCCAAGTTCATCCAAAATAGCATCGTAGTCCAGTAATTGACTCGCCATGTTTGAGTCAGGTGGCAGAGACCCTATTTGTCCGTTGACATGTGAAGTTTGTAAAGTGTGGAATGTGAGATTTGGTGTGAGTGTGTATAACGGTTGCGAAGCTGGACTCCGGTCGGAATATCGTTGCCTGTCAAATGACAATCCTTGTTGCTCTTTTTGCCTCTGCTGCATACGACCCAACTCATGTTCCAGTTCCCCGGATGTGATGGGGGCTGGATGATGTCCTGGATGAGAGGTGGTTGATAGATCATCCATAAATAATGGGCTAACGCCTGGACGATTGGCAAGATCCACTGAACTGGGTGTGTTTTGGTTGTTTTTAGATGCGTCCATTCCACCTTTCGGGTTCCACGTGTCTGTGAGCGTTTGTATCGTTGTGTTCCACTTTGTTAGGTCTTGTTCTTGCATTCGCGTCGCATGTCCGTGTTGTTGAACTATTTCCATCAGAATGGTCACAATTGGTGGTGTTCCGCCAGGACCAAAGTTTTCCACGCACGACTCGACGACCTCTATAAAGTTGGACAATAGAGATGGCCGATGACCAGGCACCAAGTCGAGGGTGATTGCGAGAAACATCCCTTGGAGTAGGTAGGCCGATGGCACTCTTGGCGTGGATCCACCAAAGATCAACGAGTTGCAAAAGGAAAAGCGAGAGTCGAGGCTTTTGACGAGGTCGTCAGGGGTGATTTGGGCGTTGCCATGTAACCTTTGCTCCGCGCTGGCGCCCCAGAGTCTACAGAAGGCGAATAATTGCTGGAACGTTGGGAGTGGTGACGCGCAATCCGACGATTGTCCATCCTCAGATGCCTTTCCGAAGCCCGAGATAGAACTCCAGGGCTGATTTAATTCCCGCTCTCCTGATACAGATGGTAGGGTATACCGGATGCCGGAAGTCGCTTGGGGTTGACCGAGGCAGAGCGACGCCAGAGAATCCAGGATAAAGCTCGCTGATAGAACCTTGACTTCGTTGTAATGTGAGGAAGCTTCGACGCCCGGCTTGACTGGGTACATGTGGGATGATGTTGTTTGATGATAGAGAGCGAGTCGCGATGCGCGGCCTATTAGTATCCATGCTGGCATCGTCCTCTTTTGGCCCAGCAGAATTAGTGACTGAAGCAACATGGAACTGACATGCCCAAGTTCGATTGATTCGTCATCGGAGGGTACAAGTCGTCGAGCGGTCGCCAGAATGTCGTCGGGGGATCTATCGTGTGAGGCATCCTGATACGCGGACACTGCGAGAACAGCCCAAAACTGAGCGTGCAGCGCCGAGGCAGGACCTGCTTCGATGGTAATGCCGTCTGGAGGATACGTGATTGCTGTCCGGGTGATTACCGCTGGCTCAATGATCGGTAGCCAGCAGTGAGTGTAGGAGACGTAAATATCCACGAGTCGTTTCCAATTGGTAGGTAGCATCAGCTTGGTAGGTTGCGATCTGTCAAAGGGCTGTGGTGGGAGTGTCGGTGCAACTTGAATCGGTACTCCTGGTGATGGTCTACCGTCGAACAGGTTGAGACCAGGCGGGGTGTTGTCTTCCGACTCTGAATCATCGGCAGACGTCTCATTTTGTGGTGTCTTCTCGTCCGACAACAATCTCCCAATATCCTTGTGAACTCGACTCTTGTTCCATCGTCGATATAATCGATGATTGGCTTTATCTTTGGTCGCAAGGATACGAGTCCCTTCTGCGCCATCATCCTGTGTAAGAAGTTGATGAAGAGCTCCCTCACAACCAGGAACTTGTTCAAATAACCACGCAAGTGACAACTCAATTGTCCGAAGGTATCCCGTCTGGACACCTCTCTTCCGCGACGCAGGGGTATAAGAACATGGCCTGTTTTGTGCAGTACAAGTTCCACAATGAGGACGAGCACCATCACATTTCTCTCTTGCGGTGCGACATGAATCACATGCCAATGAGACTCTCTGACGTTTGACAGGAGCTGTTGCGGGAGCGCTGGAGGTATCCGCATCGTTCTCTCGTTTCTTTGGCGGCATGCTTGAATGTTTAATAGACAAAGCTACCTGTGCCGTGAGGGCAACAGGAGCATGACGGGATACAGCTGTGCGAAGGAATTTGGCGTTGTCCAATCAATCAAGTTCAGGTCAATACGTAATCTCTGCCATCAAGACCCATGACAATCTGAACCAACAAAGCGATAACTATGATGAGCGCGATGCGGGGAGAACCTAGAACCTGGGGAATATTCTGAGTTGAACTTTCCAGCCTCCAAGTGACAGTCCGAATCATCACCGATGTTATTGGACCGGAGGTTGAAGTGGGTCGGATAAACACTTTCCCGACCAATTGTGACTTGCATGCCCCGGATTTGCTGGTGGGGGATCTGCCGAGCACCCTGCCGCCCACCTCGAGACAGATTCTATTCTTTGACAAGCACTCACTTCCTACTGATCCGACAGTATACGACTATTCACTGTTACTAAACACTCCAATATTGGTATGGCGTCACTCTAGACACAATCAACGCACACAAAATGGCTGGTGTCAAGAGGTCTATCGGGTCAATGCTTGGCCATGAGGATGCTTTGTTGCGACCAAACGGTCATGCCCGTCCAAGAAGTCATTACGATGGAATAACCCGTGATAACCTCGATCCCTCAACACCAAAGTCACAGTCCTTTAGACTAAGCGACGCGCTTCACTCACAAACTCCGTCACAAAACACATCCCAACCCAATTCGAGAGCGGCCTCTCAATCCGTGGGTCCAAATGGAGACCAACAGGATGGCCTCACTCGTACACCATCTCCCACCTTTCCTCCCTTGACTGGGCAGGTTCCCGACTTTAGTCCAGATGCGTCAATGATTCTTGTCGGAATGCGCGGTGCTGGAAAGTCGACATTGGCGGTTATGGCTTCGTCTGCTATGGAGAGGAAGGTCATTGACATGGAACAAGCTTTCCAACGGGTTACCGGTTTGTCCAGCGCTGCTTATAAGGCTGAGCATGGATCTGCCGAATGTTATAAACAACAAGCCAAGGTTTTGCAAGGCGCTTTGCAACGGCATTCTACTGGTTGTATCTTGGTTTGCTCATGGATGGAGAGTCGAGTTCAGAGTCTACTACGAGAGTTTGCGTCAAGTCACCCTGTCATTCACATTGTTCGAGACCCCGATGCGATTCAAAATCACCTCAGATTTCGCGATCCGACAAAAATTCGAAACCTCCTCGATGTCAGCAATGCCATCTTCCGGTCCTGCACCAACTTTGAGTTCTTCAACGTTTCCGAGAAACCAAGCAAATCGTCACTCGCAAGAACGTCAATGTCGGAGAGATCACCAGCTCCATATCTGACACTCAAACATGTTGAGCGACACTTTCTCAAGTTTCTATCGCTGGTTTATCCTGCAGGAACAATACCTTTTGCCGACTCTGCCTTTCCACTATCGAGAATCCCCACCGAGGAACGCAACTTTACATACGCCACTTCGATCCCTCTTACAGATATCCTCGGCGAAGGTGTGGAAGTTGAGGAGCATGTCAAGGGTGCAGATGTGGTACAGATTGTCGTGCATGACTTGGCAGACCACGCTGAACATGGCACCTTGACGTCTGAGACCAGCGCAAAGTTGCTCGCAGACATCACCAAAGGCATCGGGGTTGTGAGAAGAAGTACAATTCTTCCCATAATCCTTCACCTCTTTCTCCCTCATACAGCAACTGACGAAATCCTGCGCGTCTATCTCGATCTCGTCCACCACGCCGTTCGACTGGCGCCAGAAATGATGACGGTCGACCTCCGACTAGAGGACGTACACATCTCACGCATACTCTCAATTCGCAAGAGAACAAAAGTAATTGGCAACTGTTTCATCATCTCAGACCCACCAACATGGGACTCACCAATCTGGATGTCTTGGTACAAGAAAGCCAACAATTTGGGCTGCCATATTGCAAGATTAATACGACCTGCGACATCAATTGACGACAACTTCAGCATTAACCATCTAAAGACATCAGTCGCCGCGCTGCAAGGACCCAAGATCCCTCTTATTGCTTATAATTCCGGAAACCTTGGGCGCAACTCTCAAGCTCTCAATCGCATCTTAACAGTCGTCCGACCAGACTCACTTGAACGAGTCAATCCCAAACCACCTATTACACCTACTATCACCGCAGCTGGCGCAACAAAAGCTCTCTTCTCGTCATTCATATATGACCAAATGAAGCTTTACGTCTTTGGAGCCAATGTCAGCTACAGTTTGTCACCGGCAATGCACACAGCTGCGTTAACGGCATGTGGACTGCCACATACATACGAACCAGTATCCTGCTCGTCACTTCGAGGCATCAAGCACATAATTGAGGATCCCGAGTTTGGCGGTGCTTCAGTCGGACTCCCATTCAAGGTCGAAATCATCACCTTGACTCATTCGCTCAGTAACCATGCTAGGGCCATTGGTGCTGTCAATACTCTTATCCCCATTCGTTTCTTAAACGAAGACGGCACAATACCAACAGGCGCTGCATTTCTCGATAGTGTCAATCGCGCAGGCCCAATTAAAGCTCTATACGGCGAGAACACTGACTGGATTGGCATTCGCGCTACTATTCGACGTGGTCTATCACCTGCCAATGCTGTGGTGTCCAGTACCTGTGGTCTTGTCATTGGAGCAGGCGGTATGGCTAGAGCTACTGTCTACGCTATGCTGCAAGTCGGCATCAAGAATATTGTTATATATAACCGCACGCGCAAGAATGCTGAGAAGATGGTGTCGCATTTTACACAATTACTACAGAGGAAGGACTTGGGTGTTTTGAGTGCAGAGAGCGAACACTCTCGTTTTCACGTTGTTGGGTCACTGGAAGATCCTTGGCCTACAGAATACCGTCTACCGACAGTCATCGTCTCCTGCATCCCTACACATCGCATCGGAAATGTTCCCACACCAGAACTCACGCTACCCGACGAATGGCTAGAAAGTCGCACTGGTGGTGTCGCGATAGAGTGGGGATACAAGACACTAGACACGCCGTTTTTAACACAATTCCGCAAACAAGCGCATCGAGGATGGGTCAGCATGGATGGTCTGGACATGTTACCTGAACAAGGTTTTGCACAATTTGAGTTGTTTACTGGGAGGAGAGCGCCGAGGAGGCTAATGAGAAGGATGGTGTTTGAGGCATATCCTGTTGAAGAGGGTAAATCGAATTTTGAAGAGCTGCAGCCGAGATTACGGTCGTTGGATGAACAGGAAACATAGCGATGAATTGACAATGCATTTGATGACAGGTTATCGCTTCGCCTAGCTTGACTGTGATGGGTTCATTGAAGCGCGCACCATGGCATAAGCGCTACTAGCCTTGACAAGCCATTGGTTTTCCAGATGTTCATGATGAAGCTGACAGTTTAATTGTTCTTCACTTTATCTGGTCAGCGCCGCGGTATCGTAAGCTGACCCGATCGTCCCGTAGGTATATATACAGTTATTAGCTTACCACAGCGACATGTAGAACATTCTTGGTCGCATATACGACAAGGTCATCATATCAACTCGCCATATCAATTCACTGTATCCTACTCACCATGTCTCTCAGAGCCACAATCGAGCAAACCGCCAAAGCATTCTTCTCAGCCTACGTAGAATCCGGCGAAGCAAACGATCCCGCCCTCATAAACCGCGACGTCCACGAATCCTGCAAACGATTCTACCGTCCCATCTCCCTCTGCGACTTCTTCGGCGTGCCACCAGACTGGTCGCACGATAACAAAGCCTACGAAGCTGGAATCGCGAATAACCTTACCAAAGGATCACCGAAGACATGTGAAGTGGAGAACTTGACGATTGATGCTGAAGCGAGGAGGGCGGCGGCTATGACGAAGGCGGATATGGTGTTCAAGGATGGGGAGGTGCTTGTTATGGAACATGCGTGGATTTTGGACTTTAGCGAGGATGGAGGGAAGGTTGTCAGGGTGGTAGAGTTTTGCGATCAGTTGGCTACTAGGAGGATGGTCACAAAGGTTTATCCTGAGAAGTTTGGGAGTGATGCTTGAACAATCGTCATATATATCTCCAGAACGTATATCGCCTGAAATACCTCAGTTTACACCTTGCGCTGAATCAGCTCTTCCAAGCATGATACTTGCGATAGATATCCTTCCTAAAAACATCCTTCAAATCCGTCGCCATCTGCATGACGTCTCCATCAAGAGGAATTCTCGCATTCACAGCTCCGATACCACAAAGGTCATTCTTTCTATCCACGAACCACGCTATCGTCAGACCTCCTCCCCAGCTCATGGTGTTGGCACCATACCATCCTTCCACATCCTCCAGCGTGATAACTCCTCCAAGACCGTGACCCAGTTTTGCATTTTCAATGCCGACTTTGAAGAATGAGCCCATGGGGCTGGATAGCATGGCTTGATGGCCTGCTGTTGCTTCGGGTGTGAGATGGTGTTGGAACATATCCTCCACAGTCTCAGGTTTGAGAATCTTCCCATCATTGGAGAGGAGGGAGTGGAGGATCTTGATGTAACTTGTCGCAGACATGGCCAACCCATGACCACCAAAACATCCTGCTGATCGACCGTTGATAAAAGCGCCTTGACCCATGATAGCATACCCAAGACCTTCCGGGTCACCAGGATTGAGATCAACGAGCCGTTCTCTCACATCTTCTCTCGTGACAGGATAGAACTGGGCATCGTTTTCACAACCAAGTGGCTTCAGAATTCTTTCATGGAGTCGTTTTTCCAAAGTTTCGCCTGTGACACGTTCGACGATTCGACCTGCCCAGTCACAACCAGATCCATACATCCAGCCCTGCCCAGGATGATGAGTGAGAGGATAGATGAAAGTATCTTCAACCGTCTTTCTCGATTCGTCTTTCGGTTTCAACTTGGCACTCCACTTCCCAATCTTTGGGTCAAGAAAATCATACGCCGTCCCAGCACTATGCGTAAGAAGCATTTCGAGCGTGATTTTCCTCGCAGGCTCTTCAAAGATGGGTTCGTCCCCCTCCCAACCTGTCAAGACTTTCTTCTCAGCCAATTCAGGAGCAATCTCTGATAAATCTCCATCGAGAGTGAGAAGACCTTCTTCCACACATTGTAAAGCTGCGATGCTAGCTGGAAGTTTTGAAGCTGAAGCCAGAGTGAGAATATCATCTAGCCTCTGAGGAACTTTCTCGCCGGAGAGAAGGGTCCGTTGGCCGAGGACTTTGTTGTAGGTGAAGTCTCGTTTGGTATTTGTTGCGCAGATGACGCCGCCGTTGATTTTGCCGGCGTCGATGGCGGCTTGGAAGGCTTCTTCTATGGTTGACATTCTGATAGAGTATGATCTGACTTGACTGAAAGTAGAAGATCTGAGGGATGAGCTGAGAATTCTAAATCGTGATAGCATGATATGAAGAGTTATTTATGTTTCGTGGTTCATGTAAGACGATGTAATAATCCTCCGAGAGGAGGTGGGTCACGTGGAATGGGCGTCGCATTGTTTAACCAGTCAGAGGGCTGGCTTTCCGAGCGGACAAATGAGATTCTGTCCCAGAGTATTCGGCCGGTGAGTCAAGATATCTACAGTAGATCGACCGACAAATGCGGACGATCCTTTTAGTCAAAATGGGGACCTTGATACTGATATTTTCGCATTGAATCTGATCATGATTACTCAGGCCGGTTGGAATGTTGAACTGACTAAAATGCATCTCACTCGTCTTGTTGAGCAGACATCAGTACCTCGAGATCTTCTGAATTTATTCATGCATGAATATCTATGAACTGGACTCATATCTACTCCTCCCTCTAATCCTCTCCCCATAAACATAAAAACACCATGGAATAGGCGCCATAAGAAACGTACACCCCGCCAACAAAGTCGTAGCCCAACCAGCCTCCAACTTCTCAAACATCTGTAACGCAAACAAAGGAAAAGCAAAACTCAAAGAATATCTACTCAACATCATAGCTCCAGAAGCAGAAGCTCCATACAAGGGTCCATAAGCATCCAACATGAACAAATTCACGCCGGCGTAAATCAAAAGACACGCTAGCATCGTCATTCCTTGGAAGATGATCGGCAGGATGTAATGTAGACGATACTCGGCTGTCCAGCCTGCTATGAGAAGACTTGCTGGCAGGAGGAAGGATCCTATCATTGAGGATATGAGGCGGTTTTCTGGTGGTAGGGGTGTATCGTGGGTTTGATTCCACCGGATGAGGCGTTTCTGATAATATGAGAAATCGATCAACACAAACGGTGCACAAGCGAGAAGCGTACCAAGTGTAATCCCAAGATAAGAAAGTGATTCTCCCGTCTTGCCAAAATTATAATAAGTCCTGAAAATCGACGGAACAGATATGATGAAAGTATACAGCAATCCAAAGATGAATCCGTTGTATAAACTAACCAACGTAACAATCGGTTCCGTGAAAAGCATATGAAGCGGTCGTAGAATAAGAACCGTAAAGAAATGCCGAATAGTTTTTGAGACTGATGTTTGCTGAGAGGAACTGTCTCCCATACCCATTTTGATAGCTCTTCTTTTCAGAACGACCTTTTTGTATGTTTCTTTTGTGAAGAGGACGGGGATATAGAGAGCGCATGTGACGATTACTGCAATCCACTGCGTCCATCGCCATCCAAGGCCTCGTTCGACAAATCCTCCGACAAGTGGTCCAACGGCTGCACCGAGAGAAGGGATGGAGTAGTATATCCCTAACGCAGCACCTCTATATTGGGGAGCGCAGTAATCCATGATGGTAGCAGATGTATTATTCACATTTGGCGAAGCAAACATTCCTGCAAAGAAACGACAGACGCATAAAGCCACAATATCCCTCGCGAACCCTGACCCGAGAAGGAACGCAAGGAATATCGGTGTCGTAGCGACATAGACAGTCTTTCTTCCATAAGTCTCAGACAAAGGTGCACCGACGAGTGGACCACACGCCATGCCGAGGTTATACAGCGACAAAGGCAGAACAGCCTCTATTCGTCCTTGGTGGAATTCTTGTCCAACGGAGGTTTGGGCGGGTGCGTATATTGCGCCGGCGAAACATGATGCCCATGCTAGAGATGTTATTGATGCGATACTGAGGATTTTGACGGCGGGTGAGAAATTGCGTGGGTTGTCTGGATCGGAAGGGCCTGTCCAGTCGTATGTTGCGTTGATGCGTCTTATTATTTGTTGGGTTTCTGGTGAGGATGCTTGGTGGCTATAATTTGAGATTTCTGCCATTGCTGGCGGGTTCCTGGATATTGATGCCATGATTGATGTTGGTTTGGTGAAGATCGGAGAGTGACGTGCGATATATGTAGCGTAGTTGTTCGGCGAGTTGTTCTAGTTGCCGAGAGAAGGTT
Organism: Fusarium multiceps; assembly: GCA_028416715.1. Classification (NCBI taxonomy): domain Eukaryota; kingdom Fungi; phylum Ascomycota; class Sordariomycetes; order Hypocreales; family Nectriaceae; genus Fusarium; species Fusarium multiceps. Next base: position 60,165 of record JAQPZZ010000039.1, on the reverse strand, counting down.
ACAGCCAAGACGAATGTCGGTATACCCTCAACACTCAGTGCAGTCCAGTAATTTGAAAGTACTTATTAATAGTCACATTTAATCGTACTACAATTGAAGAATAGCCATGTTTGGAAGGATCAATGTAGTTCGGAGTATTCGCCTCAAACTCGAACACCAGTGGAGAGTAGCTTAGGATCTGTACACATCAAATACAGCACTATTTCTATCGCATCGCTCAATTAGCCAAAGTTTCGCTTCGATTAGAAAGTCCCATAGCCGTCCATCTTGCACGATGTACCCTGAAGGGCGTCGGTGAAATGACATTGAAGCCGAATGCTTACCCAAATGATCTACATCATGAAAGTTTCAGGCGTTAAAGCGCTGTATATGGTTAGACTGGATCTGCTTACAAGGGCATAGAGACCAAAGAATCAAACATCAGATTAATGATTGACCGATAACAGAGCATTGAGGCAGTAAAGAAACTCTCATTGCATAGAGCCGTTAACACTTGGTACAACTATCCGCAAACCCCTTCGGAACTCCAACCGTCTCATCCCCTCCACTGTATCCCATGTTACCACAGTATCCAAGTCTCTCAAACCTAGCACACTTGTAAGATTCGGCGCTCGTCTTGATAAGAGCGCCGCATTGATTGCAAGTATATCTTCGGGTGAAGTTGTTTCACATTGTAAACTATCGTGTTAGGGTAGCAAAGCAGGGTGGTGGACGATGAGAAACTCACAGTTGAACGGGTTATCTGAGTGAAAGTGAGGCAGGGAATGAAGAGAACTGGGAAGGCAATGTGCTGGTAGCATTGGAGCAGCATTTAAATACTTCACCTACAATGCCCTTGAGATCTCGATGGTAACTTGATGAGCGCGACCAAGCTGTGGCGTATAGAGGGCCTCAATTCTGGAAAATGTATGCATACACAAGCACGATGGACGAATCTCATCTCTAGGAACCTCAGCCGCATGCATCACAAGCTCATCATTTTATACTCAAACACACAAGCTTATGTCAATGATGTTTCATATATTCATCTAAAACAATGCACGCTACCAACCCAATGCGATTCCCCTACAACTTGCTCTCTGCCCTCTGAGCAACCTTCTCAGCAATAGCAACGTTCACCTTCTCAACCGGCAACTCCTCCAAAGTCTTCCCTGTCCAGTACTTATCCTGTTCCAAACCCTGATATATCAACGCCTCCGTTCCCAAAATAACATTCCATCCCTTATCCTCCGCTATAGCACCAAGTTTTGTAAATGGTGTTGGGTTGTAGCACATCTCCAGAATAGCACCCTTCTCTGGCTTGTCAAGGAACGTCTCTGTAACTGCGCGAGCTTGGATCTCTTCTTGTGTCTCGGGCTCAAAGTCTGGTACGCATGCGACGATGGCACCTGGGGCGGGGAGAGATGATGCTTGGCTTGTGGTCTTGACGTGTAGGAGACCGTCGCCATAGCCGCGGGCTGCGCAGTCTGCGATGACGGCTTGGACTTCTGATTCGTCGCGGTTGACGAGGTATATCGTCGTAGCCTGCATCTTCTTTCGAAGAGCATAAATAGCACTTCTCGCTGCACCTCCTCCACCAACGACAAGAGCAGGCTTATTGTGGAATACAGCATCAGGGTTTGTGATATTCTGGTAGAATGACTCGCTGATACCGAGGACATCCGTGTTTGCGCCACAGAAGATTCTGCGACCATCCTTCTCACGGATATACAGCGTATTGCAAGCGCCTACATCGCGGCACTCTTCTGTAAGTTCATCCAGGTAAGGAACGATGGCGACTTTGTTTGGCATAGTAACTGAGGCACCTGCAAACCCCCATTAGTAAGAGTTCATTGATACAATTGATGAGAGAGACTTACCGTAAAAGTCGGGATGTTCGGCCAATTTTAAGAATGCAGGGATATCAGCCGAATCAAGTCGTACTTGACCCCAATTGAGTCCCAAATCTTGATAAACAACATTATGAAGGAATGGTGAGAGTGAAGCTGTGAGCTTCTTGCCAAATAGGTATCCGTGGCGTTCGAGTTGGGAGACTTGGTTTGACTGGAGGGAGTCTCCTGAAGGGTATGTTTGTTGTTGTTGGACAGACATTGTGAGATGTGATGAGAGGTATGAGATGAGATGAGGCGAAATGTATGAAATGGTGATCTGAGATGAGATGAAAGAATGTCTGAATGCGGCACACGACTTCAAGTACTCAACCATTCAAAGAAAAGATAATCACCAAAATCCCGGTTGGAGGGTTTTTCCAGTGAATATCCACCCACTAACTCCTGCTACCGATCTCTTCATCCGGGGTGCGTGTACTAACGTCTTAGCAAGCGATGCCGAGTTCTCCACCGGATAAAGGCTTAACCATGAGCCCCGGGTAATCGAAACACCAAGAAACATGATGTAAGTCTGGATCTAAGTACTGGAAATATTCTGGAAAAACGTATTACAAGGGAATAAACGGTTGCTACCGGCTGATGATGACGGAAATCGTACGGAAAAGATGCGCATCTCGATTAAACGGGGTTTCAGATTGGATGAATGATCTATCTATATAGCATTCATCTCACATGGTATGGATATCTCCGATGTATATATCTCGATCGAATAGCCACAACGTCAGAGGCAGTTTATACAGCTTCATATAGCAATTCATTTCACATCAAGCCATCACCTATCATACACCACATACTGTCTTCATCATGCACAAATCATCTATATGCACAATGTCCTTAGGACGCTCCTTTGCAGGCCACTCCCTCCCCACCAAACTCACAGCCGCTGCCCAAAACTCCCTCTCCGGCATAGAAGTCTTTTACGAAGACCTCGTTGACCTCTCAAAATCCCTCCCTGGCGGCGCCACTCACGCAAACCAACTCACAGCCGCCCGCACAATCCGCGACCTCTGCGACTCCCGTAACCTAGAAATCATCTGCCTCCAGCCATTTATGCACTTTGGCGGTTTAGTAGATCGAGAAGCACAAGAGAAACAATTCGGTGAACTGGAGCATTGGTTTGATCTTGTTAAAGCGCTAGGTACCGACTTGATATTGTTTCCTAGTAGTTTTCTTCCTGAGGAACAGACTTTTGAGGATGATACTGTTCTTGAGGGTGATCTTTTGAGGGCGGCTGAGATGGGATTGATGCAAGAGCCCCCTGTGAGATTCGCTTTTGAAGCGCTTTGTTGGGGAACGAGGATTAATACTTGGGAACAAAGCTGGGATATGGTCCAAAGAGTTGATCGACCCAACTTTGGCATGTGTATCGACAGTTACAACATCCTCGGTCGAATCTATGCAGACCCAACGACACCCTCTGGCAAGACATCCGATTGCGAGAACGTTACAAAAGAGTCCATCAAGAGACTTCTAACAGTGGACGTCAACAAGGTCTTTCTGTTACAAGTGGCTGACGGGGAGAAACTCAATGCACCACTCGACACAAAGCATCCCTTTTATAACGCTGAGCAACCAGCAAGAATGAGTTGGTCTCGTAATGCGAGACTGTTTTACGGAGAGACCGAGTATGGCGCTTATCTACCATGCAAACAACTCCTCCGCACTGTTGTGCAAGGACTTGGTTTTGATGGTTGGTTGAGTTTTGAAGTATTCAACAGACGGTTGACGGATATTGATGCAGTTGTACCGGAGGAGTCGGCCAAAAGAGCTGCTGCTTCGTTTGAGAAGATGAAGATTGAACTTGGATTGAGGACTGAGGAGACACCAAGATTGCAAGCGAATCTGTAATACCCTTTTCTAGCATAATACCATATATCGCATTCATTTATAAATTCATTGATCCTTCTATCATTCATTGCATTCCTTTTCAACCCATCTAATTTCTCGTATCACAACCCAATTGTTTTGTTTACAGCTTCGTCCTCAACTTCAAATGCTTAACAGCATACTCAATAGCAGCAGTGTACCCAAAAACTCCCAACCCACAAATAACTGCCTCCGCCTTATCACACAAATAACTATGATGTCTAAAAGCCTCCCTAGCATGGACATTCGTGATATGAACCTCGACAAACGGAATATCAACTCCAACGAGTGCATCTCTTATAGCGACGCTGGTATGTGTGTACGCGCCCGCGTTGATGATAATCGCATCGACATTGCCTCTCGCTTCGTGAATGCGGTCCACTATCGCGCCCTCCGAATTGGCCTGGAAAGATTGTAGTGTGGCGGAGAGGTGTGTTGCTTGTGCTTCTGCATCGTTTTCGACATCTTTGAGTGTTGTTGAGCCGTAGAGTTGAGGTTCTCTTGTACCCAAAAGATTGAGATTGGGACCGTTGATGAGGAGTAGACGACGAGACATGATTGATGGTTGCAGTATAATGTTTGCAGTACACCTCAATCACCATTCACCATCATCTCATACTTATGAACCACTCCGCAAAAGTCTAATTCCGTCATGTCTTGCATAATCGGCACCCACGAACCATACCCCAAAGCCACCCCGCAAGCCCGGTTAAAGCTTCATCCCCTGTCCCCGCCATCGATCTGCTTACCCCACGGCGCATCTGATCCCGTAGTGCGGAACAAATCTGGGGGACGGTTCAAGACGGCTTTCACTAAATAAAACAGATTCTGGATCTTCTGTTGACTTTATCCATCAGTATCTCCTAAATTTATCCAGGAAAAACGATTGCAAACATGGATAGCCAAGAGTTGACCGAGATTTATGCGTTCGCCGTGCAATTGGGCAAGGATGCGGGAGATATGCTCATGGCTGCAGCCCAGCGCCGCATTGATGGGAATGGAGCCTCATCCAGTACTGTGTCATATGTTGAGAAGGAGAGCTCGGTAGACCTGGTAACCAAGACTGATAACGGTTAGTGTTTTGTTTCTTGTTTGAACGTTGCTAAGTATTAGATGTCGAGAACTTTATTCGTACAACGGTCCTCAGTAAATATCCCGACCATGGGTAAGTGGTACCTGTTGTGGCATTGACTTGTCGCCTGACCTTTTAGATTCCTTGGAGAAGAGTCGTACTCCGCCGGCGCATCGCGAAATTATCTTGTCGAAGATAAACCAACATGGGTAGTCGATCCTCTCGATGGGACTGTCAACTTTACACATCTGTTCCCCATGTTTTGTGTATCGATCGCTCTTGTTGTCAAGGGTGTTCCGGTCATTGGCGTCATCAACGCTCCGTTCCTCCGCCAATTCTTCTCATCATGTAAAGGCCAAGGCGCATGGCTGAATGAGACCCAACGACTACCGCTCATCCGAAACCCGATCCCTCCGATGCCTGCCAACGCTCCCAGCGGATGCACATTCTCATGCGAGTGGGGTAAAGACCGACGAGATATCCCAGATGGCAACCTATCAAGAAAGGTTGAGTCATTCGTCACTCTAGCTACAGAGAGGAGTGGACGAGGAGGAAAGGGTGGAATGGTCCATGGCGTGCGAAGCTTGGGAAGGTGTGTCACCAAGCTCGATGCGCCGAACATTTTGCTGACTTTGTAGCGCAACCTTGGATCTGGCCTATACAGCTATGGGATCCTTCGATATTTGGTGGGAAGGTGGCTGCTGGGAATGGTAGGTCACATCGAATACTGCTTTCGAAATTCATCAGTGCTAACACCAACAGGGACGTCGCTGCTGGTTTCGCCATTCTCGAGGAGGCCGGCGGTCTTGTCACAACCGCCAACCCACCCAGCGATCCTGAAACCGCCGACATAACAAGAGCTCATCTCGGTGGTCGACTATACCTAGCTATACGGTAAGCAATTTCGTGAAAGACAAGATCTATACTAACTTAGTCAGACCTGCAGGTCCATCAGAAACAGAAACCGGTCGTCAAACACAAGATCGAACAGTGAGAGAGGTTTGGAAGCGAGTTCGAGAATTAGATTACAAGCGACCGGGTGTATAATCCCGATATTCATTAATACAGCCGAACTTTCATACGCACCATGCACCAACCTCCAGATCCCTTAGATGTCATCCAGCTCGGACATACGAGAAACAAATTCCTCCTGCAATCGCCTCAGATACCCCGGAAGTGTTTCTTTGTTGCCTGACTCTTTAGCTTGCTTCAAGGCATCCTGAAGATTTAGAATTAGCTTTCGTCTAGCAATAAGTCTTGACGATTCAGAACTACGCTTGCTCGCTTCTCGCTTCGTTCGGATGTCATTTGCTATCTCTTCTGCTTTGTCAATAAAGCTTTGAGGTAGTCCAATCGCTCTAGCCAGGTTGATACCGTAATGCTCTTCGCCTGTGATAGCGCCTGAAGTGGCTTTGTAGAGCATCGTGATATGTGGCAGGCCCTCCTGTGTTGTAGAACTAGTGGCCGCAAGGTGGAGATTGAGAACTCCAGGTCGATCCGACAGAACCTTTGTCAAGTCAATGAAGTGAGTCGCAAACCATACAGATGCTCTGCTTTGGATTAAGGCTTCAGACATTGCAATCGCAATGGCCAGTCCGTCACGGTTGCTTGTAGCTCGCCCCAATTCGTCAATAATTGCTAGGCTCTTGTCGTCAATGTTCCTCAGGATGAAAGCCATTTCGCGCATCTCAACAGAGAACGTGGAAAGGTTGCTCTCAATACTGTCGTCAAGAGAAACACGAGCAAAGATGTTCTGGATGATAGGAAAGGCAGCATATTCTGCAGGCACATAAGAGCCAACTTGTGCCATGATCTGGAGTAACGCGACCGCTCGGATGTAGGTGCTCTTGCCGCTCATATTGCAGCCGGTCACAATATGGAAGCAATACTGCTGCGTGGAGTAATAGTCATTTGGTACAAAGTCGCCATTCATGTTCTAAGAAGTTAGTCAATGTCAATAGCGATGGGTTTGACCAACCTTGTCCAGAACAGGGTGTCGAGCTCCCTTCAATGCCAGTGTGCTGCTGATATCGGGCCTGACATAGTCCCTGGTGCTAGCCAGCTGAGCAAATGATGCTATCATGTCAACCAATGCAATCGACTCGCAGACTCGAAAGAGGTGTGGTACATCGTCTTGCAGATCCTTCATCAGTTCCTGAATTACACAGTCACTTCGAAGGACAACCTCGCTGGAGGTATCCTGAAGTCTGAGATTAAGCTTCACCAAGTCAAGGGTTTGACACTCAATCTTGTCCTTCTTTTGTACCACGTTAATCAAGACATCTGGAAGTGGTTGGTCTTCATAATCGGCGGCCTGTAAATGCAACCAGTACTTGCGACCATTGTCGTATCGGAGAGTGGCACCAAGCTTCAAGTTTTCTGGCAACTGTTAGCCACTGAATTTATGACCCATAAGCAGACGCACCATTCAGCTCGTCAAGATGCAAGTGAATTTCTTCCGTGAGCTCTTTATATGTCTGACGCGCAACATCAAGCATCCCATTGATACCAGCTTTGACTGCAAAGGTCCTCTGATTACGTAGATCCAGTGCAGACTTCATATAAGTGACATCTGCTTCAATGGTTTCCCGGATCCTGATGAGGGTAAGTCCTGTGCTTTCTGGACAACATCTTCCTCGAATTTTGACAAGCAGACTAGACATGGCAGGTCCCAGTGCAGTGTAGAGTTCTGGGATTGCCTCTAGGAAACTTTTGATCATTAAAACTTGGTTGATTTGTTCTTCAACCTTTTGAACATTGGCATTTGTGGGTACAATGATCAACTGTTGCTTTTAGTATGGGTCAAGAGTGCGCTCACTAGCCATACCTTTGTCAAAACTTTCTCGATGTCGAGGAAAAGCTTGAGCGCTGCTGTTGTTAGTAACATTCTTGCCAATGCAATCGAGGCATACCCTTGCGAATCTCTAGAAACATCTCCTCATTGGTAGTCAACTCTTCGAGCGCATCATAGCGGGTGAGTATGAACTTGTGGGCGTTGGTCGGTGGTTGGAGAATATTGCTTCGAAGTAGTCTAGAGCCCATCGGGGTTGACGTGTGGTTCAATAAGCCAAACAACGAGTCTTTGGACTTAGAGTTGCGTAGATTCTGCATGATCTCGAGAGATTGGATTGCCGAGATATCGATCAACATGGTATCTTCAGATGGTCGGTATTGGATTCGAAGCGAATGCGGTACAAAGTTGATGTTGAACTTCTGGTGTATGTACTTCATAGCCTAGAGATTATTAGTATCGTGATGAATGCCCGACGAGTGAACTTACTGCTGCGAATGAACTGATGGCATAGAACTTGCCCTGGGTAGCCACCTTCAACGGTTCAATGTCACCTTTGAATGCTAGATTGTGAATATGCTCGATTCCCTCTGTCTCCGACCATGCTGAACGTTCCATTGCATCGATCTGAGTATCAGAAACGAGTTGTTGTATCAGAGAAAACAGGGTACTTGGATTGTTTGGGGGACACGCTGTTGACATGAAGAGTACACGAGAAGGAGAAGACAACTGAATCTGGTGAACCGTCTTCCTGTAAGATTTGTTGTCACAAATCTGAGTGATGATAACTTCACCGATAGAAACATTGACGAATGCTATCCCCACTGAAGGGGCAACTCCTCGAGACTCACTAACTGCACAAACAATATCATGTGCTTCGCTTTGTCCCAAGATTGATGATACTCCTGTATTGCGTGACCTTCTTCCGGAAGATGTTCCTGGCCTAGACGGAGGACGTGCAGTGGGAGGTCTCGAGACGGTCGTTACAGAGGGGGAATAGCCCGAATAACCACTGTTGATCTGTGGTCTTCTGCTACGATAGCCACTTGATGTCGCGGGGTTGCCAGGATATTCTAGGCTACTGTTCCCCTGGAAGTAGCTTGAAGAGGATCGACTGGAAGTTCGAGGTGGGATCGAGCGAGACATGTTGACATTCGTTCACTTCGATGGCTGTAGGGTAGTGTTCGGCACAAATGTAGCAAGACGATCGTATCCCACCATCCCCAATACAATTTGCATTGATGATCGTGGAAGAAGAAATTTTGAAGCATTTCAGAGGTAAAGGCGAGCTCCTTCCCGGGCAGCGATGGGCATTTCGGAGGTACCCTGCTCCTTCCTAGATTGTGACCTCAGACTCATGCTGGTGTGTCGAGGAAAGAGCCCCCAGTACGAAAACCATGTCAGACTAAAGCAGATATCGCAGTAAATGGATCATTGAAACGCATCAACGCGTGCGAGTCTCTAAAATGCAGAGTCACAGTTTTACTTGTGAGCCTTGATCCCCTCATGGCACATTCAAGCTTTATTTGCAACAAATCACCATTACTCTCACCACCACAAATCACAAGAATAAAATTTCTACACCAACCAAGTCAGTATAACGTTTTAGGGTATAAAAGTTTAAAGTCTCTGGTATTTAATGTTGAGAAATTTTTGTACATGCAGACTACAAACGTTCTTCACTGACGATCACCGGTATGGAGTTAGAAGGTCAAACCGTGCACCGTTTCATCAACTTCCCAGTTGATCACCAAGAGTCTTCATTTCTTTACTTAGATTTCAATTCAGATATCCATTTTATTCTTCACAAGTTGCCTCGTCAGACTCATCATTCGCAGCTGCCTGCTTGTCACCAGCTGTGAGGTATCAGAAACAACCGCGGAAAGCACAAGTGACGAAATAGTTCCGTCATCTTACGCTTGCTCAGACGAGCACTCTATTTTGGCAGTTCTACTCGCAGACATTTCCACTGGCAGGTGCAAGCCTGTCACTACCGAGATTTAACCGCCAGACATCCTCACCTCCCCGCGATTACGTGGCTCACATCTGACACCGGTTAACTCCCAAATCCACACATCGTTGAGATCCGAACGCGTTGATCGCGTCGAACTCATATTTATATCCAAATATATCATGTTCGGCATTCTTGAGGCAGTCACAGTACCCCATTCGGGGATCTTCAACAGCTATGAGGAACTTTTCAAGGAACTCAGTGACCGCATGGAAAAGGAGGGTTACAAAATTGTCAAAGCTAGATCCCACCGAGGAAAGGTGGGAGGTGCAGACATCCCAGGAAACGACATAGTACGATGCGATCTCGTTTGCGATCGAGGCGGCCGGCCGTATCGCTGTATGGCGACCAAACACAAGACAACTACCAAGAAGACCGACTGTCCTTGGAAAGCAAAGGCTGTTCATCGAAAGACTATGGGTGGGTGGGTGTTGACTATCACCTGCGACCAACACAACCACGAACCAGGCACTCCCGAACCACCGACTCCCGAACCCGAAAGCGAAGACGGAACCAATATTGTTGAGGATCTCGAAGCTGATCAAAGCTTGGATGCGGATGGTACACCACTGTTGACTTGGGGAGATGATGCACCTCAGCCTGATGTCGAGACTTCAGCTGCTATAAGGGTTGCAGGTGTCTCCGAGGCAGTTCTTCGTCTGACTGGTGATACCTTTCATCAATTCAAGAGCGAATACCGAAAGATGGCACATCCAGATCGAGTTAGCATCTTGTCAAATCTTCAACTTCGTATCGCCGCCATTTATGCTGTCCAGAATGAGGATTTGCAGAGACAAAAGCGTCAAGAGGCCCAAGATAAGAGACATCGGCAGATTGAAGAAACCAAGAGACAAAATTCGGTAAAGCAACGAGCTAGACAGCGTCGCCAACAGGTTGAGCAGAATCAGCAGAATCAGCAGCAGCAAATGCACCATATTCAGCAACAGCCTCTACCACAGACGCCTCAGGTTCAACCTCAAGTTCAGCCACAAGCTCAATCACAAGCTCAATCACAGGCTCAAGCGCAAGCCCATGCTCAAGCCCAGGCGCAGGCTCAGGCACAAAATCAGATGATGCTGCAGTCACAACTGTATCTTCCGCAGAATTCGCAACCGACACCAATTCCCGTGCCTAATATGGATATGCCACAGTTCCAGCATTACGTCGGTCCCCCTAAGAGGATGCGCGGACGGCCATCACAGGGTGGCTAGGAGCAAATTGGATTTTCCCGATCTTCCCAAGAGAGGCCAGCCGACATCAGTGTCTACGCCAAATCAGGGAATGGATCTGTCACTGTACGCCGAATCGGAAAGGACACTAAAGGCAACGGGGCTACATAAGATTACAATGTATCTTATGCGGATGCGCGGAGGACTATCACAGGGCTATCAGGGGCCAGAGACTCTCAACTTACCTGTACCCGTCTTTTCTGTTATTGACTGATGAGTCAGAGGTTTCGCAAACTGAAAAAAGAAGAATAGGGAGTATGGAGTATGGACGAAGAACATGGTAAATATTGCTACTCTGAGGATGGCATGGCGTTATAAGGAAATGGCGCTAGGAATTGTATTTTAGGTGTTTCGAGTTCAACATGACTCTAACGGAAACAAGGGTATGGAACAGTCTGTTATCAAGATAGAATGTCAAGCATTAAGAGACCTGTGCAAAAGTATAACCATTCAAGCTGCAGAGCCAGGTGACAGAAATTGTCCTCGGTGGCTTAAGCTGCCAAAATAAAGTAGCCCAAATGGTAGGCGAAGCTCATGTAAGATGGCTAAATCATTCCGTCTCATGCTTTCAGCAGCCAATTCTTCTGACGAAAGACTCCATTATTTTGTCAACGCCACTCAATTCTGCTGCTCCAAGATAAGATTTGGCTGCAGCTTCTCACCGCCAAAATTTTCTAGATTTTGCCAATTGCCCCACTATCCCGCTCTGAATTTCCACTGCGAAAGTACAGCACGACAATATTCACGATGGCGACAATTGTACCTCCCCCGTCCAAGCGACAGAAGAGAGAAGATCTCGAGAGGACTTCGACTCAGCAGGATGTTACAACTTTCGCTACTGGACCTGCTGGCTCCTTCAAGGCGAGATTCCTTGATGGGGATGGAAAGCAGATGGCAGATGTGATTGAAGTTCCTCTTGCAGATGCTTCAGAGAAGAATTTGTCGCTATTGTTGAATACGCTGCTTGCGAGGGTATGTTTGAACAAATGCGCTGGGAATTGTCATTAACTTCTTTCAGGAAAAGGAAGAGTTTTTGCCGTATCGATTCCGAATCCATATCCCCGATAGCGAAATCATTGTGGACCAATATCCTACCGATCTTCTCCAGCTTCTTCGTAACCATGGTATCGAGAACCCTTTCGAAACGACCGTTACCCTTAGCGCTGAGCCGCAGGCTGTTTTCAAGGTCCAGCCTGTAACGCGCATGTCCCACAAGATTCCTGGCCATGGTGAAGCTATCCTCGCAGCACAGTTCAATCCCCGAAACAGCAACAGACTCGCAACTGGATCTGGTGATAAGACGGCGCGCATATGGGATACCGAGACTGGTACTCCTAAATACACTCTTTCGGGTCATTCTGGTTGGGTTCTGGCTGTTTCTTGGTCCCCTGATGGAATGCGCCTTGCTACTGGAAGTTATGACAAGACTGTTCGTCTGTGGAACCCTGATACTGGAAAGGCTGTCGGAAATCCTTTGACAGGACACTCAAAATGGATCACAAATATGGTTTGGGAACCTTATCATCTTTGGAGAGATGGTACACCTCGACTTGCCAGTGCTAGCAAGGATGCCACTATTCGCATATGGATCGTCAACTCTGGCAAGACAGAACATGTTTTGTCTGGACACAAGAGCAGTGTTAGTTGTGTTCGCTGGGGAGGAGAGGGTCTTATTTACAGTGGAAGTCACGATAAGACAGTCAGAGTGTGGAACGCCGAGAAGGGAACCATGGTGCACACCTTGTCAGCTCACGTCCACTGGGTAAACCATCTTGCTCTGTCTACAGATTTCGTTCTGAGAACAGGATTTTACGACCATACTCCTGTACCTGAGACGGAAGAAGGGAAGCGAGAAAAGGCCAAGGCGCGATTCGAAAAGGCTGCCAGATTCCAGGGTAGAATTGCTGAGCGTTTGGTTACTTGCAGTGATGATTTCACTATGTATCTGTGGGATCCTTCGCAAAGCACAAAGCCAGTTAACCGTATGCTGGGTCACCAAAAGCAAGTCAACCACGTCACATTCTCTCCCGACGGAACTCTCATTGCCAGCGCAGGCTGGGATAACCACACCAAGCTCTGGAACGCCAGGTAAGATACCAACCCATGCCTTTTTAAACATCTCAACTAACACCTCCAGGGATGGCAAATTCATCAACACCCTACGCGGTCACGTCGCTCCCGTATACCAGTGCGCTTTCTCAGCAGACTCTCGACTTCTTGTCACAGCATCAAAGGATACAACGCTCAAGGTCTGGTCAATGGCTACTCACAAACTCTCCAATGACCTGCCAGGTCATGCGGATGAGGTTTACGCGGTTGATTGGGCGCCGGACGGTAAGAGAGTCGGCAGTGGTGGAAAAGACAAGGCTGTCCGGGTTTGGCAAAATTAGAATTTTAAAATGGTGTTGTTTGGTCAAGTCAAGATACCCTACACTGCGCGTTTTCTTCTTGTGACTGGTTCCATGTTCCGGCGTTGATTGAGTATTGTCTGGGGCGCAGTAATTGTGCTTATCTTGAGAATGCCATGAGGGATACGCGGCAACGAGGGATGCTTCACGGGAGACTTCCGAAGCTCACGCAATGCAAGTAGCACACTCTTCTCTGGCAGGCAGATCCTGCATGCACGGGAGTTGGCTCTAGACCTGGCTGTGATCCAACCTGCATCTGTCTCCACCTACAACCACAATGGGACATTATGCTGATAGGTTCGCTTTTACAACGGAGGGGCATAGACAAGGAAGATGGTAGAAGAGATGAAGCTCACGATACGTTGGAAATATCTAGAAAGTGGTGTTGTGGGGTAACGTCGCGCCGATGTCGAAATCTCTGGAAATATCTTTACGACTAGACGTATGAACATTTCGAGTCATTCCTTTACAGTCTTCATGCATGCTGCCCGGACCGGCATTGTTTGAAGTATTCTAGAAACTGCCCACGAGGTTACCCCGCTGATTGTGAGTGGATGATACGATTTACAACCCCGGGAGACGTCGGGCTGAAGATATGCCCAAGTCTGCGGGGAATAGATTTAGGTCTGTATCAGGCCAAGCTCTAGAGATTGTATCAGATTGAGTTATTAAAAATCCTCATCTAGCCAAGAAGAGAATGCTTTTGAATCGCCGAACATGTCCTCTTTTAGAATGATCCCGTCCGGTTCCGTATGGGCCCCGGTCCTCCGGCCGGCTGTGGACTCAGGTGAAAGCCGAAGAATGGAACCCTGTTGCTGGGGATGTTGTGTGACGGGTTTGGAAAGTTGGAGAAACATTGGAGATGAGACAATCAATCACGGCATTATCAGTGAATATACCTACTATTCACATGTGATAATTCTGATGTTACTTACTGCCTGAGCCACTGACGGTGATGCGACTGTACGCTTTGAGTGTTCTTTGAGCAATTTCAATGTGACACGGACCGGATATGTTCTTTTACCCCAAACTCAAGATCCCAGCTCATCAGGCACGATTCCCATTCCATGCTCGTTGCCCGAGGCACAATAAATTCTTTGCGCCTGAATTTTAATGTCAAAATGATCCACCACGGTGAGAACCTGCGGGGTGCGTCTAAGTCGATGAGAGCGTCAAGTGTACCTGATGATCATTTCTGGTAAGAGAATTTAACAAACTTTGGCGGCTTTGATCAACGGTTTTGTTAGTATCAGTAGCTCTAAGGAATGCCGTTGAACAGAGGTACATCATGCTCGTGTACAATGCATGCACAATACACCGGCTATCGTCATGCCGCTTCCAATCGCGTGGTTCATGCAGCTTTTGTTCAAAGCATCAAAGCACGGAAAGTAGAAACGGCCCATGTAAGACGGCGTGGTAATGGTAGACGGGCCGGTGCATCCAGGTAATGACAAGGGTAGGAGTCGAGAACGAGGTATCGAGTTGCTTTTGTATCACTTCGCGTAGACGAGTTGATGATATCTTAGCAGGATCAAGAGAAGAGGGTGGGCTTGGGCTGTTATCAGGATCTTGATCCAAGAATAGCGACGTTTATGGTACAGTAGAAACATCAGTAGAAGATGGGAGACTTGTGGTATTTTGTACTTGTATGCACGGACTGGAGGAAATGTCCCGGATGTTCTGATCAGGGTTGTATCTCATCAGGTTGAAAGTGCATGATCGACAAAACAGGGCGTGTCGATTTGAGAGGCCTCTTCTCTTGACTGGTTATTGGGTGTTGTACTGCCCAGCTTCTGTCAATGTTATTGGGGTAACTCTGCATTGGAGTGACTGTCAACCGGAGGCATTTATTATTCCCCTCAGATGTAAATCTC
The DNA here is from genome assembly GCA_028416715.1 of Fusarium multiceps. Classification (NCBI taxonomy): domain Eukaryota; kingdom Fungi; phylum Ascomycota; class Sordariomycetes; order Hypocreales; family Nectriaceae; genus Fusarium; species Fusarium multiceps. The sequence goes on along the minus strand of JAQPZZ010000039.1, from coordinate 45,025 downwards.
CTTCCCCATTGATCAGCGTTTACTCCAAATGCCGGTTGACAATTTCTTCTGCATCGTGATCTATCAGAGACTGTGTATGTAGATGCATGTTGTGCCTTGGTGGTAGGTTGTCAATGCTCCATCTCTCATCATCCATACATCATCCTTGTTTTCTGTCCATTGTCTTCTATTCTGGGGCCAGTGTTTAGCCTACCCGCCTGACAGGCTAGGTATCGTGGGCCTGAAACTCCACTAACAGTTACTGAATCGGTCCATGCTTTGATTTCGATGTCTTTTTGACAGGAATGATTAGAAAATAAAGAAGAGATAGTAGAGAATAAGCTACAGAAACAAGAATAAGGTTATGTTCTAATTAACCGAGGATCCTCTGCATCTGTTTCTCTGCCCTTCTATACAGTATCTTGCACCTTGGAAGTTGTTCAATCTTGATACCTACACTGACCTACTGGGTCATCACGGACCAAACTCTCCTGTCTCGAGATCCTCAACAACTGATCCCGATTTCTTTTCTCCTAAACTACGTCACGTCTGATCTCGTGTATGTGTATTTTTTCTGTTGACTTCTTGTTTCTGCAATAGACCACTCATCGGCCCTTTATTAGACCAATTGTTCTTCTCTCCACTCGACTCTCTATTTTATCAGGTACCAACCGTTGAGGCTCTAGAGGCTCAAACTAAACTGCCCTTGTCTTGTCTGTCTGTCTATCATTTCACCACGTTCAAACAAGCATTACGTCAGTGTGAGTGCTTTGCTTGTTCCTCCACTTCCATACATTTCATTTATCCATTATCCATCCCATACATATAATCACGGCCCAGACTCTGACAGGCCTCTCTTATAGGTTCCAGGTTTGCATCCCTTTTCGGAAAATACCTCTCTCTTTTTTTTTTGTCAATTGCAGACAAAAAAAAACATTTAATTGCCCCGGGTCCCCATAAGAGAGCTTGAATCTCGGAGCTATCCAAGCTTTAAACTCAAACCACCTGACGAATCTCACGACTCGGAGATTTTCTCGTTGCAATTATTTATCCTCGAGTGTTTTCCTTGCAAAAACATCTTGTCGCTTCTGCGCGCAATCTTCCCTTTGCGGTACTATTCGCCACTTTCGTCGAACATCTGAGCGCATCTGCGACAAAGAGGCGTTTTGCCTGCGACAAGCTACTTCTCTCAACAAAAACCGACGCCTTTCCGTTATTTGATCCTCTCATTTTCAGCTTTACATCCACATGAAGTCGTCATACGAGATTGCTCAATAGTAACATCAATCCAGCTCGTTGAACTCGAGTCTCAATACGATCGAAATCAATCGACGACATACTCACTAACACATAAAATACTCGACAAATTATTGCCAAAATGACGGTCTTTGTGTGCTCACTGTATGTCAATTCCTTGAGCATTTTCTCGACTCCCCCGCTTGCCCCTCCATGCCCACCTTAGCGAGAATGACGATAGCTAACATGACGATAGCTTCCTCCCAAAAACCATACATTTTACCCTCCCCGGTACTCCTCCTCCCGGCGTCGATCCCGCCCGAACTTCATTGTCTGGTTCCTCAAACATTAACCTTGGAGGCGACACTCGAGCTTCATTATCTGGATCTTCAGCTCCCAAGACTGCTGCCCTTCCTCCCAAGCCCGCTGCTCCCGCTGGTGGACGACCTGCGCCTCTTAACCGTCAACCGAGTCTTTTCCAGAAAGAGGACATTACACCTCCCCGAACACCGACCGAAGAGGTTGACCAAACTCTATTCGCGAACGAAGATGGAATCAGAATACCTCAAGGAAGACCCGGCTCTAATGCTGGTGGTGGAAAGCCTTGGGGTAGTCGAGCCAACCAGCCCAAGTCGCGCGCCAGCTCTCCTCCTCCTCCCGCTTCATTGTCCGAGAACAACCGTACTATGCAAAAGGCCCGAGAACTAGGACGTCAGGGTGTTTTGCAACCTAGATCTCTTGTTCGAAGCGACAGCCATGACCGAGTCTTTGCTTCTGCCGGCTGGATGGTTGTAAATGCCGATCAGGGTAACGGTGGTCTTCGCAATGCCGCTGACGCCGCTGCTCGTGATGGCAAGATTGATGAGATTACATGGGTTGGTACTCTTGGCATGCCTACTGATGCTCTCGAGGGTACCGCGCAAAAGCAGGATATTGAGGATGTTTTGGCTACTGAGCACAACATGTTGACAGTCTTCTGCTCCGACAAGGATTTCGACGGACACTACGCCCACTTCTGCAAGCACATTCTCTGGCCCGTTTTTCACTACCAGATCCCCGACAACCCCAAGAGCAAGGCATACGAGGATCACTCTTGGAAGTACTACGTCAACGTTAACCAGGCCTTTGCCGACCAGATTGTCAAGAACTGGAAGCGTGGTGATGTTATCTGGATTCACGATTACCATCTGCTTCTTGTTCCTGGAATGGTTCGCAAGAAGATTCCCGAGGCCAAGATTGGTTTCTTCCTTCATGTCGCTTTCCCTTCATCCGAGGTTTTCCGATGCCTGGCTGTCCGAAAGGAGCTTTTGGAGGGTATGCTCGGTGCTAACCTCGTCGGTTTCCAAATTCACGAGTACGGACGACATTTCCTCCAGACCTGCAGTCGCATCCTGAACGCCGAAGCTACACCGGATGGTCTCCAGCTCGAGGACCGATTTGTTGATGTTATTCATCTGGCTATTGGTATTGACCCTGTCAGTCTTCGTGAGCATCTCGATGCACCCGAAGTTGCCAAGTGGTTGCAAGTTATGCAGGATCGCTACAAGGGCAAGAGGCTCATTGTCGCTCGTGATAAGCTTGACCACGTTCGTGGTGTTCGCCAGAAGCTGCTGTCTTATGAGTTGTTTTTGAACAAGAACCCTCAGTGGCGTGAGAATACTGTTCTCATCCAAGTTGCTCTTTCGTCCAGCGAAAAGAGTGATCTCGAGGCCACCGTTAGCGACATTGTGACCCGAGTTAACTCTTCGTGGGCCAATCTTGCATACCAGCCGGTTGTTTACCTCAAGCAGGATATCGACTACGCTCAGTACCTTGCTCTGTTGACCATTGCTGATGCGCTCATGATTACTAGCCAGCGTGAGGGTATGAACTTGACTTCTCACGAGTACCTCTTCTGCCAGGATGGAAAGCTTTTGCCTGAGAAGAAGCATGGTTCTCTGATTCTTTCCGAGTTTACTGGTACTTCATCTTTATTTGCCAAGAATGAGCTTGCTGTCAACCCCTGGGATTATCGTGCTTGCGCCGATGCTATCAAGCAGGCTTTGGAGATGGGCGACGAAGAGAAGGACCAGCGATGGAACAACCTTTACGGCCGTGTTATCAAGCACACTGGAGCTCACTGGTTTACTCAGTTCCTCGGACGTCTTGATATTGTGTACGAGGAGCAGCACAAGCGAGATCAGACATCTGTTCCCCGTCTGTCTGTCCCTGCTCTTTCTAACAAGTACGTCAATGCTCAGCGTCGTCTGTTTATCATTGATTACGAGGGTACCCTTGTTGCTTGGGGTCCTGTCAACCAGATTATCCCCATCAGCCCTCAGCGAACTCTCGATGTTCTCAACGATCTTCTTCTCGACGAGCGAAACACTGTCTACGTCATGTCTGGTCGACGACCTGAAGAACTTGACCGTGTCTTCCGTCGCGTCCCTAATCTGGGTCTCATTGCCGAGAACGGATGCTTCCTCAAGGCTCATGGAGATGATTCTTGGACTGAGATGGCTGATCTCGCGCATGTCAAGGACTGGAAGGAGTCTGTGCGACCAATCATGACATACTACCTCGAACGTACTCCCGGAGCCGAGATTGAAGAACGCCGCTGCAGTTTGATCTTCCACTACAAGAGTGCGGAGGATTACGAGACCGCCACACGACAAGCTTCAGACTGCGCCAGCCATGTCAACGATGCCTGTGAATCTCAGCGCGTACATGCCATCGCTCTTGATGGATGTATCGCTGTTGAGCCCATCGACTGGACAAAGCGTACTGCCGCTCGAAAGGTCTTTGAGACTCTCAAGGAGGAAATGAGCTCTACCCAAGAACACAAGCAAGCCGTTGACTTTTTGATGGTCATCGGTGATGGACGAGAGGATGAAAAGGTATTCAAGTGGGCCAACAGACTACAAGACGATGGTTCAGTACAGAATGTCGTGACAGTTAGTCTTGGTAACCGTAATACCGAAGCAACAGCCACACTTACGCAGGGTGTCAGTGGTATGTGTCCCCCGTTTCCAGATCGATGATAGTATACTAACTTTCTAGGCGTCCTCTCTTGTCTTCAGCGTCTTGCCTCACTTGAGTGATTGGTCAAGTGTTGTGGAATTGTTGCGTTATTGTATTGCATTTTGTGCCGTTGGCGTTGGGTCAGCGGGCGCAGGGGTAAATAAGGAAAGGTCACGTCAGAAACGACATCAAAAGAGTAGTTCCATATGAGTTTTGTTTGTTATTTTAGAAAAGCCGGTTTCAATAAGAGTTTTTGATCTCTACTCAAGTATGTGTTTGCTATACGATAGGGTTGATTCATCCTTAATTGTCCGGTTGATGCCTCATTTTGTATCCCATGATTATACAGCTCTTTCCAATGCTTACAATCAGCTACCCAATCATGACATCACAGCTGAATCCTTGACAACGAATGACATGCAAAGAACCCCGCGGTCAATTGCGACATCGGCGGGTCCAGAGTCAGCGGGGTCCATAAACTATTACATCCCATCCCGCTCACTACGCGATCTATAAGTTGACGGATGTCGCATACAAACAATTGCGGAATCATCAATTGACCACAGCAAAATGTCTACCTTTCCTCCTCCCCCTGTCAACACAATCGACTGGTCAAACGTCGGCTTCAAAGTCCGCGAAGGTAAGCAGCAATCGCCCTTAGATAGCCAGGTAACTGACAACCCAGTCAACGGCCATGTCGAAGCAACATACTCTCGAAGCACCGGCAAATGGACACCCCTTCGTTTCGTCGCAGATCCCTTCATGCGCATCCACGGCATGGCTCCCGCTTTAAACTACGGACAACAAGCCTACGAAGGCCTCAAAGCATTCCGCACCCCCAACGATGCAGGAATCACCATCTTCCGACCCGACCGTAACGCGAAACGTCTCCAGCATTCTGCAGAGGTAGTTTCCATGCCACTAGTCCCAGAGGAATTGTTTATTCAGGCTGTCAAAGCTGCTGTTGCGTTGAACGCGGAATATGTTCCTCCCCACGAGACTGGCGCGGCGCTGTATATCCGTCCTCAGCTTTACGGATCTAGTGCGCAGCTAGGTCTTTCGCCGCCGGATGAGTATATCTTTGCGGTGTTTGTCATTCCTACGGGCGTGTATCACGGTGCCCATCCCGTGAAAGCTCTTATTTTGGAAGATTTCGATCGTGCAGCGCCGAATGGAACTGGAAATGCCAAGGTGGGAGGAAACTATGCTCCTGTGCTGCGATGGAGTGATAAGGCGCGTGATGAAGGTTATGGTATCACGCTGCACTTGGATAGTGTGCGTCACGAGGAGATTGACGAGTTCAGCACGAGTGGATTCATCGGTGTTAAAGTCAATGGTGGTGAGACTACGCTTTCTGTGCCGGATAGCAAGAATGTCATCGACAGTGTGACAAGCGACAGTGTCCAAGAACTAGGTCGCAGCTACGGATGGAAGGTTGAGAAGCGAGCAATCAAGTACTCTGAACTTTCTGAGTTCAGTGAAGTTTTCGCAGCGGGTACTGCCGCTGCGCTTGTGCCTATTCGATCTATTACGAGACGCGTTGGTGGTAAGGAGGAAGTTGCTACCTATATTCAGGATGGGAATGAAGAGCCTGGTCCGTTATTTGAGAAGTTGCTTAAGCATTTGAAGGATATTCAGCTTGGACGGGCAGAGGATGGTTTTGGATGGAGAGTTGATGTTGGGCCTGGGGATAGGGATATTGAGGGGAAGCCTGTTGGAGGGTATGGGGATGCTACGCCGCCTGTTGATCAGATGGATTGATTTGAGTAAAGGATCGTGGTAATTATGGAATAAAAGTTGTTTTTGCGTGATCCTGGTATAGCCCAAGATTATGGACTCGAGTTCCTCCGCCTTCAACCTTGTCCTAGAGTAAGCTCGACCTGGATAGTTTCCAAAGCATGAATCTGGCATCGACCAGATGGTATAACGCTCTTGCAGTCACTGGATATAGCATCCATCGCTATGCTCTATACTTGGAGACGTCGGCATCACCATGTCGTCCACCCAAGCATCTCCTCAGCATCCGAAACCTCCAAAGCCTGCGACGCCCAATAATCCCGACATCTGTCATGCTTCCAGGAAATATACCATAACTCGGGATCCTGTTTGACCCGAATAGGCTCGTCGAACGGATCCCACCTTTTGACCTCACCCTCTTCAAGTTCCACGGGTACAGGATCAAACTCGACAACGCGTAGGTTGAGAGCTTGGTCGTTGTTATTAGGAGGTGCAGGACCCCATTTGACCTCGTCATCTGTACACATGAAGAAGTATTGACGATAGCCTCGATCTTCGTCCTTTTTCAGCCATGGTAGTCCGGGAAGGTTTTGGTCATTGGGGACAGTAGGTCGGGGCTCTTCATCTTCTTCATCAAAGAATGATCCGGTAGATGAGGCGGAGCCATCAGAGCTATAATCGGTCAGAACTTCATTCCCGTTGAAGTCAACGTCTGGATCTTCCTCTCTCATCCTCTCTTGCTCCTCCTTCATAGCCTTCCTTTCTCTTATATTCTTCATCCTCCTTTCTTTTCGGATATCCTTGGTAGCTTCCCTCACCTGACGGATCTGACGCCAGACGGTACCTCTCGAGGCAATCTCCTTCTTATAATGTGCGACGCACTCTTCTGGTGTGGCGTTGGGTAGAAAGAAGAACTCGAATCTGAAACTTTGGCCAAGATAAGGGCAGCTATCATGGTCAAAGGTGTCCTGGAATTTCCTGGTGTCGAAGTCGAGTCGAGTTTCTGGATTGACCATGTAGATCACCCAGACAGAGAGAGTTGGGAGACGTTGAGTCTTTAGACCGTGCCATGACATGATGGCTGGGTCGCCGGCATGGTCTTTGAAGGTAATCTGGTGATTTGTATATTTCGATTCACCCTTTCTGCGCACCATTGTTGAGATTTGAAGTGTTGTAAAAATGAGAAATTAGAAGTTGGTGTGAGGTTGAAGAAGGAGAGACAGTTGGAATTGTCGCGATTCATGGTGGTTGATATAGATGCTGTGCTATGACCATGTTGGTCTAGGCAGCCATCCCATATACCCACTCTTCAACACCATCATGATAACGACCACACAATTCTACTCGGTTATTCTAATCATATAACTAGCAGTAGTGATAAGTTACTTAAGAAAAGCTTACTGAATAGCAGGCTCTCATCGACCATCACCAGTATCCAATGCAGCAATTAACATGGTGTCTTCGGAGTGACAGTGTCTTCAGCTTCTTCCCAGACTATCACAAACAGCGCACACAAATTGTGTTATCTTCCATGTGCTAGTCGCACTCGCGATACTCACCCGTCTCGTCTATCTCGAAGAACCCAAGACCATGTTTGCCCCTCCCGCGAAACCCCCGTAGCTTGGTCCACGGCTCGTTGCATACAAATGGTACGACAACTCAAGGCAAACATTATACCCTTTGGGGGTTGCGGATCCGGGGGTGTGACAGACAATTCTCATATATAGGACCCTTATTGTTCTGAGGAGGTGTCCCCGTGATAAAAGATATTAGTCTGACGAGGTGTCGAAGCCATATTCATCACTATACTCACCTCACATCAAATCTTCACCACGCTCAGAATGTGCACATACTCCTTCCAACGCATGGTATGCTGCTGTGCCAAAGGTCCCGAATGTCCCCAAATGACCCGCGGCCGCGCTATAATCGGCGGCGAAGCCTTCCACTACATCGACATGTTCTACGCCGTGGACGATCTCGGTTCAGCATGCGACTACCAGCGTCGACTCTTTGGACGCAACGCCGGTCCAACGATGCATTGTCCTAGATATGCGTTTGATGATAAGAGGATTATCAAGGGGAGTTTCAGGAAGAGTGAACTTGCTTGTGTCAAGTGTGCTGAGACTTGTGCGCCACCGAGTTGTACTTGGCAGGCTCCTAGGGCTGAGAAGGAGGAGGGGAAACAATAAATGAATTGGGATGGGAGGGTAACTTTAGGCGAAAACTGGTGGTTTGGTCTGGTCATGATGTGTGTGGCTGTTTGTATTGGAGGATGTGTCTGTATGATTGTTATGTCGCTTGTATGGTGGATGAAGTATCAAATGCGTATATGACGGAGGGTGTTGAAAACAGTCCGAATGACCAAGTTCTCGTCCCGTGATTTCTGTTTTCCTTCACTGCCAAACTGCAGACTTCTATCAGAGCCCCATTGCTAGGACCAGTTTGCCATAGGACGGCAGCCAGCTGGTTGTCACTGGCAAGCTCATTTCACCTGCCTCGATTATCAGGTTTGCTCCACCTCCCACCTCCCACCTCCTTTTCTCCCTCAACTCGACTTCGTTTCCTCTTCCTCATAACTCTCCCACTCAACGGACGATTTTACAATCTAACATCACCCTCTTTACTATCTGCTCTATCTACATCACCATAGACGAAATGAGCCGCCTCAGCGACGCGGGTAAGTCGCATCTTCTACACCTCCTGAGCTGTCTGATGTCTAACTTGCAATACTAGCCACACTCAAGCCGCGGTTTAAAGAAGCTTGGAGACTGTTGGAGGCCGGTGACAGTGATGCTGCGGAGGCCATGGCAACGGAATTGCTCCTAGAGGCTCGCCTTTCAAGGTACCACACGGCCGGTTGCCACATCATTCTGTCTACGTCTTCCGACATTTCCCCTGAACACGACATTAAGACCTTGAGCCGCTACAAAGACATCTGGAGGCGCACCGATCTCACGGAGGCCGAGGGAAATGTCATCTTTCGAGGGTTTCATGATGCTATGACACTCATCGATAAGGCACGCCAAGACCATGCTAGCAGTGATCAGCAGGGCAAAGAGAAAGGGTAATAGTCGCAGACCAAGGAATATAAAAGAACGCTGGCTAACTTATGTATTAGTGCTGGAGGGATGAAGGAGCCTGGCCAGTCGGTGCCTAAGGAGACCGGAGAGTCGCTGCTTTCTTCTCAACATACCGTATCGATGCGAACCGAGGTCAATCAAACCGACCACTCCAGAGACACTATTGGCATGGACCTCGATGTTGATGTGAACGAGCCTCTTCCTGACACCGTCAGATACAAGAATGGCACTGGGTTGAAGGATGAAGATCAGGTCTAGTGGAGGGACAATCCTCTCAATTGTGCTTGTATTTGAGGAGGAACCCGCTTTCAAGGGTTCACTGAGGCTATTACGGATGAGATAGTTAGTGAATTCTACTGAATTAAAGTGAAAGAAGGTATCCCATCTCGTATGACCTCTAAGGCTTAGGCTATGATGATAAAGTAACCTAAGTGATTGTCTACGTTGGAATAAAGTGATCAAACTATTTCGTCTCTTATGATGCTGTGGGTTAACTCTCCTAATACCATGGGACCTGCTATGAGATGAAAATACGTCAGCTACCACTGAGTAGCGACAGAACAAACCCAGCAGAATTGGAATCGTTAAGAAGCGTTCAATGTAAGCAGAGCAAGGGCGGGTATTGGAAAGGGTTTAATAAATAAAGCGTGTTTGCATCAAGGTGCTTTGCTAAGATAACCGTGCTACAATTTGTTCATCAACCTCCTGCTTAATGTCCATTTGATCCGTTCGTTCCATTACTTCCATTCGTCTCCAATCTCGAATGACAACCCTTGGCCGGCGCTCCATTCCTGGCAGTAGCACTCTTGCCCTTATTCGCAATAATATCATTCGCAAGCTTCATCTCCCCGTTCATAGCATTATGACATCCATTAAACTTCATGTCCTTAATTCCATCGTATCCCTTGATACCAACTGACTTCTCGAGTCGTTCAGCAATCTCGGGGTCGACTTCGCGGAAGATGGCGATTTGTCGCTTGAGTGGCTCCTCTTGCTTGCAGAGCTTCATCTTGCCTGTGACGTTGTTGATGAAGCGCTCTCGTGCGGCATCGTCGAAGACGTTTTGCCACAGGGCGCGGGGGGCGTTGAAGTCCTCTGGGCGGATTGCGGTGAGGAATGTTATTGCTTCGCCGGTGAAGTGGCCGTGTGTCTTGTCCATGTCGACTGTTCGAGTGCGGAACTGGATGGGGTCGATGGACGAGAGATAGTTGGGCCGAGCGCCCTGGTTATAGAAAGCCATCTGGCCATCGCGCTGGAAGTTACCAAACTTGTATCCGGTTTTGGTGGCGTTGACAGGAAGTTGCTGGTAGTTTGCCCCAATGCGATGACGGTGAGTATCGGGATAAGAAAAGAGTCTCGACTGAAGGACAGGGTCTGCCGAGGGTTCAACACCAGGAACCAGGTGAGCAGGGTTGAAAGCAATCTGCTCAACTTCTGCAAAGTAGTTGATAGCGTTCTCGTTGAGGGTGAACTCTCCGACCTTGCGACGAGGGAACTGCTTCTGAGGCCAGACGTGAGTCAAGTCGAAGATGTTGATCTTCTGCTTCTCCCAGAGCTCTTCAGCTTCCTTGGGAGTCATTGTCTGAACCTCAAAAGTCCACTTGGGATAATCTCCATTCTGGATCGCCTCGTAAAGGTCCTTCTGGGAGAAATCAGGTGAGTAGTCTGCTGAATCTTCCTGGGTGACGAAGTCGGTGCCTTGCATGGACTTCATGTGGATTTGTGTGTAAACCCAGTCACCGTTTTTGTTGACGAGCTTGAAGGTATGTCCGCTGTATCCGTGCATGAAGCGATATCCCTATTTCTGTTAGTTTGTGGTGTTGCCATTCCGTAGAGGCCACTCACCTTGGGAATTCCACGGTCGCCCATCAGAATCATTACTTGATGGATTGACTCCGGGTTTTGAGAAAGGTAGTCCCAGAAAGCAAATGAGTCATCAGCATGAGTGAGATGAGTGCCTTGATTGTTAGTCATCGCGATATCTCGTGGTGTTGTGGTGTTAACTCACTGGGATCGCGCTTTTGAGTGTGAATGAAGTGAGGAAACTTCGCAGGATCTCTCAAAAAGAACACAGGGGTATTATTGAACACCCAATCGAGATTCTGTATGCTTTATTAGCATCATTTTCATGGTGCTTTGGTGTTGTGGTGATGAGTTTTGGTGTTGAGGTTATCACCACCCAAAGTATGGACTTACACCCTCCTCAGTTCGCATCTTCACAGAGAACCCACGAGGGTCTCTGGCCATATCATGTGATCCAGATTCACCTCCGACGGTCGAGAATCTCATGGTGACGGGACATTTCTTTCCCTTTGTTCCAAAGATATCCGCAAGACACAGATCATCCATGGGATCAGTACACTCAAAGAAGCCATGAGCGCCACTACCCTTGGCATGAACAACACGCTCAGGAATACGCTCGCGATCGAAATGAGAAAGAAGATCAATTAAATGAAAGTCTTGCAGAAGAAGAGGTCCGTTCTCGCCGCATCGCTGGGTCTCGTAGGGATGAGGCATGGGGACGCCATTGCTGGTGGTGTAGAGAGATTCTTTGGAACTCGCTTGGCGATCATCTTCGTAGGATTGGAACTGGGAGGCTACGTGAGCCGCGAAGGATGTGTCTGTAGCTGATGGTGCCATTTTGCTGTATTTTCAAGTTGTCGTGCTTAACGTGGCACTCAGATAGCTTGACCAGACTGTCTTCCTTTTATACGAATCCATTATACATTTCCTTGGCCGGATTTAACTGGCCGGGGTCTTTCTATGACGCGGTGAACATTGAACCGCCTGCTCTCAGACAAGATGTGCCCGATCATACTCAATGATCAGCGATGACTATTACAACTTCGATGATTGGTTTATCGAGAATGTCAAATCTTCGATGGATGATGCTGCCTTTGTTTTCTTCTGAATGAGGTTAGATTCATGACATCACGACTAGTGAACCGGGAGAGGCTTGGTTGAGAGTGGTTGACGATTGGAGGCTGGAGGTTGGGTCTAGACTTGGATAGACCCTGGAATGGTGGATCGTCGATGAAGAAAGGTAAGCATCTGCCAAGGACATGCGAGATCTTAGCGTGGTATGGGGCAGAGACTGCCGGTGAATATCACTTTTTCATCATCAACACCGTATCTATTCATCAATTATCCATCACCAACTCAAAGGAATGCGCTGTAAAAGTATAAGAGAAGAAATCTATTTGATATCTCAGGCCAGGTATTAGGCTGTTTTATCTCACCTCTTAGGTTCTTAGAGTACAATTATCATTGCAGAGGTGGATATGGATACCCTAGAGACAGCCAAGTCTGGGCATTTCTATCAATTGGTGAATCTTTCTGATACCCCGGTAATCTGAAGGCTAGTGGATGAAAGTATATACTTAATTTCCTAAAGTGTTGCTAAGAAATCCAAGCATTCATGGTTACATGATGAGAGAGGGCTGGACGTACATACCTAGCCGGGGCATCAAGAAAATAGGTACGGATACCCTGCAGACACTCAAGTCTGGACATTCTCATCAATTGGTCAAGACTCAGGTGCGTAACATCAGAAATGTTCTCTAAAGCTTAGACTACAATAATAAAGTATCCTAAATGTTAGTCAAGTTAACTCAAAGAGAACAAATTATTTCGTCTTTTATGCCCTTCTTGAATGCGTTCCATGATGCGCTCCTCCCCAAGATCCTCGACAGTCAAGATCCTTTCCATCCTATAATTAATCGGTCAGCAAGGACTCTAGACTCTCAAACTGAACGAACTTACGATTCTCGCAACAATTCACCAACCACTACTATCTCGCAGGCAAGTCCGTTGAGTTTCTCCTGCAGTGTGCGATGGTGCTCGAGTAATTGCCTTCGTGTCTCGTCGGGTAAGTACCGGTCCAGGCGGGACGAGATTTCCCGCATGTGACTTGCGGTCTCGTTACGCTCTCGAACAAGACTCGCTATGATCCTGGGCAGGTTTTCATGTACAGGACGAAGAGTGATTCCTAGTACCTAATCGGGAGTGGAGGAAGAGTCGGCTGGAAGGTCGAAAGATGGGATGCCATTAGGCTCGGCTGAGATGTGTTAGGTGAGTACGAGGAGGCTGTGAGAATGCTTACATTGATTTTGATCTTGGCTCATTGTAGAATAACGAGTGTTGAGTAACAGTGCAATTGTGAGATGTAGATGACAAGTTTGGAAAAGCAGGTTGACGGAGAAGAAGCAAGAAGGCATCCGGTCTCCAGGCATCAATTGGCAGGAACCGGGATGTTTACCTAAGGCTTAGGCTACTACAATAAAGTGATCTAAGTGCTGGTCTAAGATAGGTAACATAAAACGACTATATCGTTTTGTCTCTTATGCTTTTAGAGAGTAATTCTTCTAATACCCCAAGGTTGCCAGCTACCATAAACATACAAAGAGTCTTCATGTTTGGTTACAACAGTAATTGCACTACAAAGGTATCCTCCATTGAATCCCAAATGCCTGATAAGACATCACGCTCAAAGGATACCAAATGAAAACCTTGGAAGGTGTCCCTCCTGACCTTCCTCTGAGATGTCGTCTTCTCGATCGTCTTCTCCGTCGTCTTCTTCCCCGAGGCTTCCAACGACTCTACCTCTTTGGGTAGCGCAGTTAGGTAGAACGACATCGAGCACCCAACCCACCATTCCTAGTTCTTCTGCTGTTTCTTCGGGAGTTCATTCAATCTTGTTGAGATCTTCGTAGTCGTAAACGTCTTGTTTCTTGGTGCCGAGTAATTCCCGCCCTGGCTTGCTCATTCAAAACTCCCACAAGATCGATGCTGATACCCCCTCGGAGCGGAGTCGCATCGTATTCTCCGGGGTTTTGCAGGTTATTGCACAAGGTATTGCGTGTGGTTGATATACTGTGCGATCAAATGGCGTATCAAAAGGCCATCGCTGCCCAAGACCTTGTAGCCGGCTTTGTACTCTTGATACTCAGCGCAGGCCGCGAGGCTATTGCTTTTCCTGTCCTTGGTTCGAGCCGTAGTGACTTTGAATAAACGCAAACATAGTTCCTTCCACTGTTCAAAAGGCGGGTGTTGATTTCTTGACAAGGTTGTAGGATGTTGAAGGAAAGAACGTTCTCGGTGGATAATGCATCTTTCTCCTCGGAATCGTCGTACAGGTTAGGCATGACTTCTGTTCCTTCCACTCCATTTTCGTCGGCTGAACCACGTTAGATTCGTGAGCGCATTGCTGGCAGTTCAGCCCAGGATCGTTAGGAAGGCCAGTCGGCATTGCTTCTGGGTCGTCAGTCAAGACGGTACGCCCAACGTTCAGCCTCTGTAGCTCAGGCAACTGATCGTATGCCGTCGCTGGAGTCATCTCTTTCGAAACATGCCTCCCCCATTAGAGACAACAGATTGGATAGGCTACCTGTCAGTATCTGGAACTGCGGTTGAAACATTGCGAAGTAGTGACAGTTGCTCTGGCTGTAACCCCTCGTAGTGATGGATTTCAGGACTGGTCACAGAGGCTCCCACCACCACTGAGGCCATGACTGCTTCGTACGAAGCGCAAGGATCTTCCAAATACATAACTGAAAGCTCGTTAGAGGAGGAGGAGTAAGCTTGGAAAACCTCTTGGTACCAAGATATTGAGAGAACTTGTTGGTGAAGATTGTTGCTGATATAACAATAAGCTATTGTAGGATCCATGAGTTATTCGGTCTGGTTGGAATGCTGTAGAAAGGAGAAAAGAACTTTAAAGTTAGAGCACTTTGTAACTAGTTCCTTTAATATGGGTAAGAGAATGTCTATGGTGATGGACCTTTCATGGGCTTCGTCCAGTACGATGCAACCCTAGCAACGGCACTGCAACCCCTACCACCCATTCAAAGTCCTTGACAGTGAACTTTCGCAACCTCCGCAGAATCTGGTGCGGAAATCAATGAGAAGGTATTTGGAGATTCTTTTGGCAAAAAGAAGCGAAGAGCAGACACGTCACCGAAATAAGCCTATGCCATTAAACAGCGGCAAGACTATAGATATCCGATTGAACAGAGGCTCCCAGTAGGATGTTCAGCCTGCACATCGTCCGTCAACCGTTGTTCGACATCCAAGTCAGGGACTGAGAAATGAGTGAGACCAGCCAAAGCCAGGGACACCTTGATCTATCGATCAGGTCTTGAGCTCCAATGGTTGCATTGCGTCTGATGATATCGAGTGTGGTAGCAAGCTATCTCCCAAGATATTCTCAACAACCCAGGCATAGCGATTGGAAGCTGGTACTTCCTTGCTTTGCATAGGCAAGTCGTCTGAAGGTGTCGTTGAACCATTCTCTAGAGGGAGATAAGGATATGGGTTATTGCTGGGATAATACTACAAACTAAGAGTGTTAGCTGGGAACAATAGGAAGGGTGGGGATGGATAACGTACCGATGCAGTTGAGATAACTTGTGTAATTAGTGATGGTATTGAAGCCGTTATAGGTAGTGAGGATAGTGGCAGACCCGAGGTCTGCCTGGTAACTATAAGGGAGTGTGACATGTGGAGGGTGTTTGGCAGCCTTCTATATTATCTCACGCTTGATTTGAGAGTAAAGGTTTTCCGGGGGAGTCGGGGGGGCAATAATCGAGTAATTGGCTTTCAGATGCTATCCTTGTACCAATTTATTCGATAGCCCCAGCTTACTCAGGCGCAGGCGTGATTTGCAGTTGAAGATAGGATATTCTCCTTTGTCCTTTTGGTCTTTTGTGGGTTTTTGTGTGTTAGGAGGGTTAGCGGTAAGCGCATTGTTGCTCGAGAGATCAATCTGTTCCAGTTCGAGGACGAGTGGATGTTCCGTGGAAGGGATCTCAGCTTGATTTGAAGATGATGGCGGACTGCTCATAGGACCTCTGGCTCAAGATGATGGACCCTGTGACGGCGTACGAGGATGTTGGGATGTATCAATCGGTGTTTCTTGATACACTTCAGGAATATGTCTCAACAACGAGGCGTTCAATGCTATATAGTATAAGCGATTGGACCCGGCAATGTTTCATTCGTCGGGCTTCTCCTGCTAGATCTAGAGTCAAGTCGGCTAACTCATCCTTGAGAGTGAAACTCCTGCACATGAAGCATCTCCAGTGCAGTGTCGCAAAGTTCAGCGCTGTCGTAACGAATCATAGCGGAGAATTAACCCCCCAGTTCGCTTCGAGGCATGCCTCGTAGTTGTCGGCTTTCCACCAGCGCAGTCTCAACCATTGTGGAGATTAACTCCGACACTCATCGTGTTAACGT
This sequence comes from Fusarium multiceps, assembly GCA_028416715.1. NCBI lineage: Eukaryota > Fungi > Ascomycota > Sordariomycetes > Hypocreales > Nectriaceae > Fusarium > Fusarium multiceps. Next base: position 28,760 of record JAQPZZ010000039.1, on the reverse strand, counting down.
TGCTGACAACTTTTTGCGTAATAGCTTCGCCTCGATCCTCTTTGTTGAAACTTCTTTTGCTGACCAGAAAGCTTGTATCTGAAATCGACAGTGATTGCAGATGCTTTGCTGGGAGGATTTGTTATATAGCTAACACAAGACACCTATGCCCTTTGTAAATTTTCGCGTAGGGCGGACAAGCGGCTGACGCGTTCTGCTGGCATATATATAAAGCTTGTGGCTATATTGAGCGACCATTGTCCTCTCTGTGTGCAGGCTTAATGTTGTTGGGTCGATGCAAGGCGTATCTTCAAATATCGACAGACGCCGGAGTATGACGTGTCGAAAGTGGATTTTGGAAGAGATATCGCCTGATTCAGAAATAACGGCATGTCCTCCAGCCACGACGAATAACCTTGTCAATGTGTCTAACACCAAGATCACCCCTTACTAATCCTTCGATGTCGACCCTGCTGCTTGTATGCTATGCATGTTACATAGTTGCCGTTAGACTGCAGCATTATGCGCAGGTGGAAGGTAATTGTGGACGCTGTTCGTCCTCGGCGGTAATGTTAGAGCAGTATTCTCGGCCCCCAGCATGGGCTCCCGAGAATAGAGACCATCCGCTAGGTGCCTCCGTTGCATGCTTAGTTGCGTCAGGATGGTACATAGGAACGTTATTCACAAGCCTTTGCCAGTTCACCGTCCGGACCGTTAATGCTGTTTCTCAAGCTTTTTTTCTTTCGCAGCTCTTGGTTCCGCTCATCGGTCTCCCAGTAGTCCTGGAGCGTCGCGATGAAGCATTTGTTGTATGTATCAACCCTTCGTGGTGCGTTGCATTTGTTGAGGAGTGAACCACTTCGTATCAGGTGTTCGTGTCCATCTGTTCAAGCGGTGTGGCTATTATAGGCGTGCGGTGTTCCAATGGATGCCTCGTTGTTATCCGAAACGCTTTCCTGATCCTCCCAAGCCATAACTGCTATTGGGAAGCTGAAGAGGATTGGGGGTACCATGAGATACTGGTTGATCCTGTCCCTAACCACAAGACAGTATGGAACTTGCAATGTGGGGAGTCGGGGTTGCAGACAGTCATCGCCTTCCTCTTCCATCAGGCCAGAAGCTTTGCGACGTCGTGCCTTGATGTTCTTGCGAAGCTTACCGTTTCGTTGAGCTATCTTGGACTATGGATCATCCTTGATCTCTTTTTTGATGATGGGGGTAATCTGTTTGAAGATGTTGACAGTCTTTGTCATGGACTTGACATCTTCAGAGCACAACCATCTCTCGATGTGCTCGACGGTCTGGAATTTACAATGTGGAGAGTCAGGATTGCAAACAGCCTTTGCAACCTGAACGATGTATTCGATGTTGTTGATCCGAAACGCCTGCTCTTCGTCGGTAGTGGCGTCAATAAAAACTCGTACAAGAAGGGAAAACAGGTGGCCGAGGATTTCGACATGCTCGGAATGGTACTCGATATCGTTGCCAGCAAGCTCCCTTTCGACGATCCATGCATACCTGTTGAAGGGTTGGTGCCAGAGAGACTTCATCATCTCGCAAAGGCAGATTTCGAGAAGCTCAAATACAAGTGGAAGCTGGATGACGTTCCAGCCCTTTTGTACTTCACCGTTGAAGTTGATTAAGCCTTAAGATTGGTCATCTTCAATAGCCACTCCCCCGCTTCACGTTCATTGCTGAAAGATATGCCTGAGGTCCACACGACAGGCGTACTGACCAGGGAAGCTAGTCGGCGGGAGTAGAACATGTGAAGTAGTGGGTTCGCAACCCTAGATTCAAGAGTAGTAGACTCAATTCATGTCTGACGAGGCGGCATGCAAAAGGTCAGGAGACACCATCCAGTGTCCTCAGGCCAGAATATTGCCAGACTCGTTGCAAGGTTCGCAGGTCGTCAGGCGATCAATAAAGAGTGGCACTAATATAGCCTTCCGAGTGAAGGAATTTCGCGAACTCAGGCCCTTGTGCGTTGGGAGGCATGTTACCGACATACAGGAGGCGTTCTCCCTTGAAGATGGTGTGAGCAATGTATAATCTTTATCTAGATCATGTATTGATACGCCCCAGATACTGCAAGTGTATGACATTAGCGATAGAAATAATAAAACAGATACAACAGACATACTTTATGATTGGTTGTTCCTTCTAACTGGTGCCGGGACTCTTCTTGTATGGCTAGAAGGTCCCCTTCTGTTGTATCTCGATTTACGTCAGCCATCTCGATATCACCATCACCGTTTGCAGATGTTGGAGACATTGTGAGATAGATTCGGTGATAGTGACAAGCTGTGTGGCTCAGGCTTTAAAGTTGAAAGAGCAAAATTCCCTATCAACTCTCTGAGACTTGCTCTTCAATTCCTTGAGCACTGCAGTAAAGAGGGCTTGCTGAGTTGCAACTTTGCAAGTGTCTTCTAGAAATGCTTGCCAAATACACTCTTTGTGGCACCAACCATTCCTGATGAGCTCCATGGCATCTCTGAGGAGGTAATGGATATCTGGATGCCCTTCCATGTAACGACTGGCGAACAGATGAAAAGACGTGTCGCGATTGATGACCGAGAAGTTATACTTCTTACGAGCAACACAACGAGTGGCATCTTCATAAGTGCTCCGAGTGGCGTAGGACTTCTGTGGCATATATATATCGTAAAGAGGTTGTTGGAGACAAACTACAGAAATGTTCCAAATAAGACCCCGCCAGCCAGGAAGTAGGAGTCAACACCAAAGCAGGCAAGTGAAGGCTAAATCGAGCGGCCTTATTTGTTAAATGGGTTCCTTTCACCACATTTGCGCTTGTCTACCTCCCACTCCTCAACCTCTTTAGGGTACTTGTTCTTTCCAGCCCAGTTCCCTTCACCGCTGGCTTGAGTCGAGGGTTGAACTTGCCGTCCTTGATAGCCGTGAAACATGCCCAGGTCTCTCGTATCATGTTGGATTGCGTGATATATATAGAAAGCCTTGCCGGTGAACTGGTCATAAACAGAGATTCCCATCTCGAGAAGGGCCGTTAAGAAACAGTCATATAGCATCAAGACGTTCGTGTTCGAGGATATTGTGAAGGTTCAAGGCCCATTCTGAGTACTTCTTCCTCTTTCCTGAACATCCTTTTGCTTACAAGGATGTGTACGCTCCGCATGCTTTGCTTCGTTGTGCATAAGCAAGGTAGATGGTTCACGTATATCAAAGGCAGCGGTCGCACGCATGTCTGCCTGTTGGATATATAATATATAACTTCTTGTCCTCTGGAGTCCGTCGTCAGAACCAGCACGGTGGCTATGTGGCTCTACGCCTCCGCCCATTGTCAGGAGACGCATGTATGTCCTCAAGACGGCGGCGTCCGCATCCTTAGGGACATCGTCAAGCGGCTCCTGAACAGGCAACTTCCAACTTTCGGTAGGTACCTGCTAACAGAGGCCGGTCCAACTGACTGTATGGAGCTCTTGCTCCGGTTGTAGCCGTAGTAACCTACGTGCGGCAAGCAATCCAATCGATGGCTCGCCTGCGGTATTGATGCGTATTTTCGGGATTGAAAAGGTTTCCCATCAGTGATTGCCAAGTTCTAGGTCTCGTGAATGATTGGTCAAAAGTCCAGAACGGCCCAGGGAAGGCTTTTGTGCTGTTGAGTAATTTGATGGCAAGGGACAGTAGTGTACAAGATCGGTACCACTAGGTCGTGAAAGCGTCGACATGTGAGTGCCAGGGCGTACTGCCCTTCGGTGACCAAATCCTTCTCTGCTTGAAAAAGCCTCTTTACCTGATACGTAGTCAAGTGATACGCCGTATAGTATAATAACCGTTCCATGTCGGTTGTTCAGCTCTCACAACGCCTTGTAGACACTCAAACATTCGTCAAGTCCGTCCTGTCCACGAAGAGCTTGCCTCGCTCAGATCAACTGTTTGGTTGTTAAGCTCCCAATCGCTATATATATATATGTAGCTTCCCATCTGTACAAGCCGAAGTTCTGACACTGTAATACAAGCCAAATGTCGACAACTTCGCAATGTGTGGATGTGTTTGTTAGACACATTGCGGATGAGTAGATGTCTGATAGGACAAAGGACTGTAAATAATTCGGTACCAGTCAAGTATATATACAAAGACTTGTCGCACAGCTTTCGGGGCGGTGTCCCGTGACAAAGGTCTAGCTTGCCTCTTCTCCCTCTTTGATGATTGCGACTGCCAGAAAGCTCAATTTGAGCAATCGAGTCTGTTGACCTGTCATATATCCAAGTCCCTTCCCTTCGAGGATATTCGAATACTCTTCTCGGAGAGCCTTGATGGTCGAGCGTGTGCAAGGACACTCGTATTCTGAACCAAAGATCGACATGGATAGGAAAGTGAAGGCTTGCTCCAGCACCAATAGGACCAAACTGCACTGCTGATATTCTGAGAAGAGGGTCAATGAATGGTGACCCCATGATCTTTGTGCTTGGAGAGTTCGAAGCAGAAAGTGCGACAGCTGGGAACAGGGTACAAACAGCCTTGGGAACTCCCCTCTACTATCAAGAGAGCTGATGTACGTGTAACGGAGCTTGAGTTCGTACTCTTCCATTTTCTCGAAGCCTTTGCAAATCACCCCGACCGAGCGAGGACTGCAAAGTGGATGTTGTTATCGTCATGGTTGCATTCGAAGGCTGTGTGACACTTGCCGATTGCTCCTATCTCCGTCCCATGTCTCCCGCCCCCATGCTCTGGTGTGCTCCTTCTATATCGTCCGGTATGACCTGGTTTATATGTGTTCGATATGACCTTCCTTTTGCAGATTGTCAAGCAGATAAGATAGAGCACTATTGAGCTTATTGACAATAATTCTCCGATATGTACTGTCTTTGCAGAACTGGGTGAGGAGGGAGGTTCGTTGTACGAAGAGCTTGGCGATGCGGTAGCGGGATGCCGTTGACGAGAAGGATAAGGAACTGAAACTCTTGGAAGCCAGTTGCGATCTCAATATCAGCTTCGAGCATCTTTGTCCATGACAATGCAAGTCTTGCCATCTTGCCGGCTAGCCTGCTGTAGCTGGTTTGCTTTGCTGGGCGAAGGGGCAAACATGACTCCGGGTCTTCCATGTCGATGCCCTCACGGAGAAGAATATGGTGCTCGAACAGATCTTGCATGATGCTGTGATGATCGGCTCAAAATTTGAATACGGATGATGGAGCCGTTCCTGATGGTCGCCAGTATCGGTTTCCCGCTGTTGAAAGTTCTGTGTTGGGGGTCTAGGACCGTGAGATCCGATGTTCCGCCCACCCCTATCAAACCTTGATGATACCCAGTTCTTGTCTTCCCAGAGGCAAGGGACCTGGTCACCGACGATGTAAGACGTTCTTATCACAGAGTACCTGTTGGCATGTGACGACCAAAGACGATAAGATCCCTTGATACAAATCTCGAAAGAGCCAAACATGATGATGACTTGGAGCCTTGAGATGGTAGCTTTCGAACAGGTCTACAAGAACTGTAGAAAACAAGCTCTGAGAGCTGAGTATGGACACTATCTTGTACAGAGGAAGTGTAGGGCACGTTTGAGCCGATATTTCCAATTCAGGGGCTTTCGTCTCGCCCTGGGGGTACTTCTTTCTAAAGGCTTTGCGCAGAAAGCGGTTGGCAACCCTGAAAGAGAGCATGATTGTTGGTGGTGGTATGTAAGCTGACCACTTGGCAGGGCTATCGCTTCCTCGTATTTTAGCGAATAAGGAAGGAAGTGCTTGGCCAGTAGCTTGTGGTTCTGGAAAGCCTGCTTCATTTTCTTGACGGTGAATCCTCGCTTATCGGGTTAAAAGGCTCAAGGGTTCTTGATGATTGCCGGCATATCATCTTCCTGGACCCCGTATCCGGGCGTAATACGTTCGAACTCAGCTGCGAGCTGGTGTGCGGAGAAGATGGTTAGAGAAATGGCTTAGAATGATTTCGATAGTGGGCGATGACCTGTCGTTGTGCATGGCCACTACAGAGAGAATCTCGGCCACCGACTCGAGTACTCAAAAAGAGAGATTGTTCTGCTACAGCTCCACCGTTCTTCGATTCCTGTCATTCTGACCTGAGATTCTCCCAAGATAGCGATAAAGATCGATCACATCGCCTCGGATAGTCTACTATTCTCGCAGATCGTGTGATGATCTTCAGCTAAGACCTGCCTAAGATAGACCAAGGCTTCTATAGGAAGTCCGAGAGTCTTCTAAGCAGTCTGGCTCTGGACGTATTATTGCAACGGTCGTCCAACCTCACGCTCCCTTCGCGCACGGCTTCCTTGATGCTTCGTGTAGTCAGCGAGCGTCTTTGCTTATTCAAGGAAGCCTCCCCCATCATTGCCAAGGCTTAAGCCAAACCGTTGATGACTTGCCCCAGTTGTTTGGCTGCCTAGAAGACGTGCGGTACGACGGTTCCTCCTGAGATATCCAGGTTATACCGCTGTTATTCAACCTGACTGCTTCGACGATAGGTCTACAATCCAAAGTAGATAGATTATGTCCTCAACCACGTTGTTTGCTTGGCCAAGCTCACAGTATGCTGCGGATATGGGTGGATGCCGGGCAAATTGGTTTCAGTGCTTTGCCGGTGCCCCTTCATAGGAGGGGGAGTTCATCCTGGTCTTTCTGGGCACGGGACTTGGTGGTTTCGGCGAGACTCATAGAGAAGGTGATGTAGACAATATCCCCGTGGACGTCAAATGCATCAACGCGTAGACATGGTATCTCAAGGTTGCGAGTAGTGATACTCCCAACCAAGGCTTTCCAAAGGGAATGGTGTACTTTGTTCTCAATAGATCATAAGGAACCTCGAATCTTCTTCGGCAACATCTCCCAATGTTCTACACCAATGATATAAGAGTCAGTTCGGAGAGCGGTACCGAATCCTTTCATCTCGGCATCGGATATCTTTCTTAGAGATTGGTGTGAATGTCGTGTTCGTGCGAGGAATTTTGTCATGGTTACCCTATAACTGGAAGGTCGCAATGCTTAGGAGTCAACCCATAGCAAGGCTCTGAAGTGCTTTTTGTCTTAACAAATTTCACACCCATTGACATGGTCAGAGAAATTATTATCGTCGACGTTGCATTTGACCAGGTACTTGACGGCTTCGTCGAACGGTAATATGATGAATGTTTCTCGGTTCGTGCCAGGTTCAGATCAGCGGCGACTTTCTTCAAAACGCCGGGCTCCATGCGGTTGAGAGATTGCAGTTCCTTCGGGTATATGCAACTTCCTCATCAGTGATTGGAAGTCGATCGTGAGATAAAGCCGGATAGCATGGTAACGAATCGTGTACCGATACCGGGTGATTCCTCCATAGTTTGTTAGGGGGGCGGATAAATGTGATAAAACGAGGTACTTCCAGTCGCTGAACAGAGCGAAGAATAGTTACTGTTGGTAGTATAGAACGTTAAGAAAGGCCAGAGGTAGTTGCTGAGACTACTTTAAATAACTGAAGAGGGTACAGAGTGAGAGTAGGTTGCGTGGGGGACATGACCTCATCATATATCGATGGTCAACCGACATCCACCTCCGGACTACGGGCAGACAATCCCTTGCCCTGCATCTCGTTCAAATATTGCTCAATCCGGTGATGGTTTGCTTGCTGGATTCCGCAGTAAGTCTGCGTTTATTGCCTGTGGAGCCGGGTCGCATTAGATTGGGTAACCAGTTAAATTTGACATCTTTGGTCTACCACTTGCAGGCCCGGGCATTGTTGGTGAAGTCAAACCCGCCTAACTGTTTCACTGGACCCTGAATCAATCTGACGTCTTCTTGAATAGCGGGTATGATAGTCTGCTTGTATGCATCGCCAGAAGGCTAAATGTCGCATTCCTGACAGAGTGATATAAGAGTGTCGGTTTGCTTAAGCACCTTAGCAAAAGGTGGTATCTCTGGGCCTTGTTGAGAATCCATGGGAGTGTCACCCAACAGGAGGAAGTGCAGAACCGCAGCACTGATGTGATTGATTCTTTCAATAGTCGGCCTCGCGGCAGCGGCGGCTCGCGGAAGATATGGCCACTTTTCAATAGATTGCCGGGCAGGCCAGCGTCCTCCTTCGTTTCATGGATCAACTTCAAACAGCTATCCGCTCTGTAAGCGCTCCCCTTTGTGAGATATGCCCCAATATGCCCATTGTTGCAAGTCGCTTTGACTCACGAGCAGATAGTCCTGACTATTGCGCCCTGAGACAGGCCTTGTAGCCGTGGCCATCAGTAGCGAGAATGACTGCGATTTGGCACAAGGAGATGGTTTATGACCATATTTCGATGAGCTGAACGGTATTCTGCACGACCAAGGCGGTACAGGCCCAGCCGAAAGTGCCTGATCGAGAAGAAGATGATAATATCAATGCTGTGACAATAATGATCGACGGGATGCGAACTGGTACCATTCTGATCACCATCTCTGTATTGTGCACAGCATCGGCATGTAATCCACTGCTCTGCATGCAGCTGCATCCACCAGAATTGGTCAGGGCCAGTGTCAGAGATACAGGGAACACAAACAGGAGTTCCATAATCGGCAGCCCTTTGTCAAAGTCCAAGAGCAAGGGCAGGAAGCCAGTCTTCGAAGGATCCTTTCGTCTCGCCAGTCGCTTGTTTCGAGTGCACAAGCTTTCCAGCCTAGACCTTGGCAGTCCTTCTTTCCAGCTTCTTGCCGGCGTCGAATCCCGGCTCGGCCCCAGTCGCGACGAAGACAGCGTATAAAGGATGCCCGTGGGGGAGAATCTTGAACATCTGGTTGGCGCCATTACTGCACTGCCTGGCATGGACATATGTATCTTAACTGCTGATGCTGGGAAAATATGATACCGGGCCACCTCAGTGCCGAGTTCAATAATTGACCGCCAAGGACATTAGGCTAGTCATGGATATAACTGCCCGAAATACTGGCGGGTCATGCCATTGATGGCATAGTCGACGTTTCGGTGAAAGATGCGGGTTGAGTGTTGCAAATTGGCAGAAAGTGGAATTTCAGTGTGTTCGTCCAGGTTGTTGTCCCAACAAGATGAGCTGTGCCCGTTTCCTTCTAGAAGCTTATGCGCCATGTCAAGGTTGGCGACCTGTATTGTGGCTGTAAATCTTGTGCTACAGTTGACGAGAAAACATGCGAACCACCAAGAGGGACATGACGGTTGCAATAAAATGTCCGGACAAGAATCAGGCAATACGAGCCTTGGAGACTTAGGGAGTTGTGGTTAGTCTCTCGGGCTGCTGATACGCATTCGTGCGATCGACTGAGTACCATACCTCAGAGGCAGACTTCTTCTTCTTGATCCTGTCGTAAATATGACGTTCGATACCCCGTAGGACAGTCGATAATGTCGGCTTCTGGCTGGAGAGCTTCCTTGTTCGCTTGATTGCGGCATTGCCGGCCGTACTGTAGGTCGCTTTCCAGTATATTCGCCACGGTAGCGTCTTTGAGTGTTTACTTGGATATGACCTGGCTCCTGCGGGTATATATATATATGTTGAAGAAGAAGAGTCAGTGTTGCTTAACGTCTGATGTTGTGTCTTCAGGCACTTCGAAATTCGATTGGGAAATCTTGTTCGCGATGCTGTCCAGTAGTGATATCCTTGAACCTGATCGCACAATAGGGTTTCATCTGGTGTCCAAGACTAAGAGACTACGAAGTAGTATGTAGTATAGTATAATGTTATTTTTAGTAGAAATGTTGGTACTGACCGCAGGACGTAGATGGTACACAGTCGGTGGGCTCTAGCAAAATTCGTCATCTGCTAGTAGGTTTCCTTTGTGCAGATGATATGTATCCGTAGAACTAAGGAAGTGAATTTATAAAAGCAACAGAACATAGAGCAGTGTCTAATGTCTGCGAGTTTGAACTTTCGCATCTTCCGCAGGATCTGATGGTCGAATTGCTGCTGTGCGAACATGGCCTTTTCAGTCTTGACAATACTGACCCTTGTACGTTGTATGGTAGGATGTCCTCTACCTCGTAATGTAGGTTTTAGACCGAAGGCTGTAGAAATTAGGCCCTACGAGTATTTAAGGTCTTAGGGTTTCATACCTTGTTATATATACCTGTTTACATGTGCACCAGATCGGCTCCGTGTCGACGTGGAAGTTGTAGATCCAGTCATCTAAGCAGAATATATATAAGTCGCGAGGCAGCCAGGAACTACACGACGACCTTCAAAGGCCGTTCGATATTCGATGAGTGAATGGAAGGCAGGAGTAATCTCAACGACACACCAGCACCGGAGAGGCGCCAAGGACCTGGTCTTCTCAACGATATCGACAACGGAACTCCGGTGGCATTCAGAGACACCGAAGAGGTTCGCCAACCTAGGATGGTTAGCGATGAGATGGAAGGGGGCAGCAGACATACATACATATCTGTTGTAGTTGGCACTATGAATCTCGTAATCGCAGATGCTCCACGATGGTAAGATGCCTCTTAGAAACCTGTGTTGGATACAGAAGATGCGAAAGAGATTGTCGTGCAGCTCTCGATATAATAGTTAGGATACGCTCTGTGTATGCGAGGCACCGGACTTCCGCGTAGTTGGCCATTATAGCAACGGCAGAGGTTGATTTATTGTGGATGAACCATTGAATGCGGGTGAGAGCATCTTATGTATCGAGATCAAATGTGCTGGAAGTAAAAGCTTGCTCCAGAGTATCCGGTAGCGTAGAAGGGGACTTAGGCGGCTAAAGCTACCTCTTTTACCGGATTCCAGATAGCGTGGAAGAGACTCCATCGTCTCTTCTCCTTGATGATAGAGATCTATTATGGCGTCTTAATTCAATAAGGCGCTGGAGGCTAACGAAATGGTGAGAAGGGGCAGACTGAAGGGGAACTTAACACCTACAAGTGTGGTAGCAATATATCCAATGTATGATATGCTCTCCGCCATTATACTTGATGGATGTCGAAACAATGGCTTCAATAATGGTGTTTGCAAGATTAGGGGTTTGTCCAGAGGTTAGGACCATAGTGCCGGAAAAGGGAGTACTATCGTCCATGATGGGAGAGATCTTGTGAGAAGGATGCCTTGTTGCGACAGCCAGGCCGGGGTGGCGAGTGTCGTCAAAGTGAGTGACCTTAGGCATTTTGGGACTGACTTACAAGATAATAAGTGGGATAAGGTCGCTTAGGATGAGAACAAGAGTAGACTTTAGGGGTTGTTGACTGGCGGTCGATTTAGTGGTTGCCGAGTTCTTCATACGTAAGGCTGGTGATATTAGTCGGCACAAATACATGACCTCCGTCTATTTGTGACTCGGGTTTGTCATTCCAAGTTTGCGGTGTCTTCATGTTTATTCTCAGGAATATGAAGACTGTGTTGCCGGTCATTTCGAGGCTCATTTTGAGGCTTCTGATTGTCCAGATGGGAGGCCTCATAACCAGACACAGGGCCGATTAGATCGGTAGGGGGTCGAAGCAAGGCTCATTACAGCTGAATGTATCCCGTCCACTTCTTGGCAGTGCTTTCAACTTCGGGTTGGTGTTCGCTTACACCGAGCGTCGTCTGATCATTTGAGTAGGATAAGCTGTCTTCGAAGTGAGAAAAGAGATGGAATCCTGATAGCGTCCAGTAGGGATTTCATAGTTTGGGGGCCAAAGGGTGCGACCTTTTCCCAGACCGCATCTCGCCTGTCGGACTGCAAGTCAGGCATTTGCGGATGCCATATAAGCTACAGAGTTCTCATAGTATCGAAACAATGAAGGGCAAAGGCGAGAGTCTAGGATGGTTAGCGATGAGATGGAGCAGGGGTAGCAGACGTACAGTGATAAACTCTTCGGTCCCATCCCCAAGGGAGACAGAAATATGTCCCCTCTTGTCTGAATGCTCTATTTGGAGCGATGATGACCTTGATACATCACAAGGCCCAAGGTTCGACGCTGTTGCCAAAATAGATTGTCCAAGGCGGAGGTAATTAACGCACGCAGCGCCTCCCCCAGGTTGACTTGCGTGTTTGTTTCTGTCGACCAGACACTGTTGAACTCTTCGATGTTTTTGACATGGTCCTGTGCAATGGCGATTTCGTTGTGTCACAGTCGTTTGTCTTTGAAGGCCGTGTTGTTCTAGGCATCCCTCCAGCACCAATCTAGAGGAACGGGTACCATATCGGATACAACAGTCGGTATAGGTGGATTGAATGATAGTGCGGAGATGACTGTCTGGTAGCAGTCAACTCAGTCTGTGCAGTAGGCCAAGTTCTTACGTGCTGTCCCCTTGCAAACACTCGAACGTTTTTGACCTTTTCGGCATAAGTCAGTCCCGTCAAAGAAGGGCCGCCTGGCTAAGGTCGACGGTTTCGACTGTCTTAGCAACACGGGTATGTTCTCAATGACCATTTCGCCAGCATTGATGACGAGCTTCCATTGTAGATAAGACGGGGTGCAGACTTCTTCGTCTCCAGAGCCTTCCTGTAGCCCTGGGGACCTTCCTGACCAAAGGGAATCTTCTGAGACTGAATTTGAGATAGATGATAGAAGTACGCTTTAGAGGTAGGCGAAAGAGGTAGACGAGGCACATCTGAACGGCGGAAAGTTGACTCTTAGCTGGATCGGAAGTGCTTTACTCTTCTTGGTTATTGCCCGCCTAAGTGTGCTTCCTCTTTCTAGCCTTGTTGTTTTTGTTCTTAAGCTTGGCAGCTGCCTCTTCTTTATCGTTGATTTCCTTGAGAATCTAGGCCATTGCTGCTTCTATAGCGGGTTTGGACTGGTACTGAAGTTGTTTAGTTGTTTAGTTGTTAGGTTGTTGGTAATTTAGTTGAATTGTTGTATTATCTCTGCGATGATGACCTGGCAATCCTGGAGTGGAGGATATTTAATTGGCTTATAAGATCCTATCCATTCGTCTTTGTTTTTGGAGATCTCCTTTGGCGGCTTGTAAGTTAAGATGTTGATCTTACCTATGTGCCGGCTTATAGCTGCGAAGGAAACGTAGACTGCTCGGACAAGATCCTCGTCGGAGAATCGTTTAGCAATAACAAGTTGGTTGACCGGCTCATGCCCGAGTGGGTATCTGTGGTCATAGGCTGTGGGATCTGAGGAGTATTCTTGAGAATCTTTCAGCCTGCAGATACCACGAAAGCACGCCCGGCGAGGCATAATATCTGTATCGACGGCCTTGTCCACAAACGTTTGTGGTATGATTGAATGTGACAATGGCATCGTTCGTATTGATGACACTGACACCAGCTCCGCCTGTGTGGGCACGCACATTGTCATTGTACCTTTTCGCTAGATCATTCTCTAGTCGAGAGGATGGGCAAGGTCACCTTATGAGATCAGAGATTCTTTCGCTTTTCCAACGGTCACCACACCGGACGTCGGAAATGTGTGTGCCATTTCTGAACGTCGCGGCGAATGGGAACACATGGGCCATATGCGGATGTTGCTCAAAAAGGGAAAATGTGCGCTGTCCCTCGAGGTCGCCACGAATGGGAATATGTGACACATGGGTGGACGACGCCGTGAGAGGGAATACATGCGCCATGTCCTGACGTTGCCCAAATTTGGTACATATGTGCCATGGCAGGAAATGGCCGCGAATGGAAAGACATGAACCTTTTCTGGATATGCTGTGCAGCAGACGATACATGCGTCGCTGTCTCCCTGTCTGGCCTTCGGTGGGATGGCCACGGTGCCTTGCTCTTCCTGGTCAGAATGTTGGATCGTACATTGAACATTCGTCAGAAACGCTGTAGTCGCATCGGGAGGGACCACGGTTGATCCCTTTGGTCTAGCCATGTCGGGTATGTAGAAGGTATCTTTGTTGAAGTAGAACGAACCTTTCGCTTTTTTTGGGAATATCTGTCAAGGTAAAGGAGGTCGTGGGGGTATAGGACGGACGCGTCTTTGCCAAGTCCGCCGTGATCCATATTAGCACACTCCAAGCGCGTGGGAGTAGAATTAGGACGATGATACCAACGGGCAGGCGAGAAGATGGGACCCTCGAAACTGGCCGTGTGGAATAGCTATAATCTCTTCTAACAGCTCAACCATACTTTCTCGCTCTGCAAGGCGGCATTCCAAAGATGCTTGGTCCTCCTTCATACTCTTGACGGTGTTCTGGAGAGCAGAAAACTGGGAGATAGTCTACCTGTAGAAGAGAGTCTCCCTTGACGCACAACATACATCTTATGGTGGTCACCAGTCCCAGATTGACAACTTCATCGCCGGTCCAGAGCGCTCCTGCTCCTCGGAGTCGCTCACTTTGCGACGAGACGTAGTAATCGAGCTTGGATGAGATGGTAGAAGACAATACGAGACAGCTGGTGATGTAGATGACTGGCTGACTGGAGAGATAGACGCCATGTAGGGGGTCGAGACGGCCTGGGAGATCCTCGTACTGAGCCTGAAGAGAGTAGGTAGAAGTATCAGAGTCATCCTTCTGTTGCCAAAGAGCTTCTGTAGACACTCGACGTAACGTGCATTATTATATATAACAGATTCGTCAGAATCGTCGTCAGAAGAGAACCGTGTCAGGTGTCTGACATGATATCGGGACATGGCCTGATCGGCAGGTAGTTGCTGACACGCTGCTGTCGACTTGTCTGACCAAGACAACACGTCCTACAGCCATGAATGTGTTTCTTGATTCGTTACGTGAGGCTGTTGATGCAGATGTGAGATCGGTCCCTTGCTCTTCGGTCTGGGCCAAGGTCGTTACGGTCATTGTGTACCGTCGGCAGTACAGTCTCCACCAATGTATCTGGAATGCAGTGTCTTGTCGGAACATGCTGCTTGGCCATGTAGATAACATCTGAGGTGGTTCCCATGAAATGCCTTCGATTCTGGCCCTACCCCGGTCATCGTGAACATTTCCGCGAATGAAACAGGTCGCTGAGAAGCGTGTTCCCTTACTCGCAGCCATATGAAGGTGAGGTTGGAGGAGAAGCAGAAACGGAACGGTGAGCTTCTTGACCACGACTTTCCGATATTGACTGTCAGTGGTAAATGGACTGAGGCCAAGTCTCCCGATATCCGGCGAGGTCCTGGAAACATTGGTTCAATGTGTCATAGCAAGACACTCACATCTCCTACATCTTCTGCCACTCGTTTGGCTTCTCGAAATAGCTGTCGTATGACTCGCGACAGGTAAACTCTCCGTTGTCCCTGATGGCTATCAGGGAGGTATAAATTTGATGCCCTAGTGACGTCCGTATGTAGTAGGGTATGTCAGAGTATATTACTCAGAAGTCACCGCTCAAGCAGGCGCCGTCCAAGCCCGTTGAGGGACAGCAAAATGTCTCCCACTCCTCCACTTCACCTGGACATCGTGGTGATGCACGAAGCAGACATGATGTTGATTGCAGCGGTGTCACAACCTGAGCTTTTTGGGCTACCATACGGAGCAAATGGCATACAGGTTTTCATTGTGTCGGCCGCATGGTTATTAGCCTCTTGACTATCTGAATCCTCAACGGCAGTGTTTGGCTCATCGGTTTCTGTGTCAGGCATGTCGTTGTTGCTCAAGGTGACAGAAAAAGAGTCGCTGAACTCATCATCAACACGGCCCTCAGTATCGACTAGCTCCTCAGTGTCGACTGGTAACTTGGGGACCAAGTGTGGGAATTTGGGTAGCAAAGCAACCAGCATGAACAACCACTTAGTGGTCAGAGTTTTCGCGTGCGACTCAATTGTCTCTGAGCCACATCGAAGCAACAGAACGGAGAGGGTGTGACCGAGACTGAGGAGGGTCATTCGCTGTCAAATCAATCACAGTATCCCCAGAATAAGTCCCATTCAGACCCTCCTCAGACTGCCCTCTCTCCAAACCAGCCTGACATCCGTAGTCTGATGGGCCGTCATTATTTCGATTATCCACCGAGAGATTCTGATGCTGTTTTCGCTCTGCGCTTGGTTGGTGCCTTCGTGAAATGCAGTGATTGGGCTTCGACGCGAGAGACTCTGTGGCAGGCTTCCTCTTCGCCATTCTATGTATTGATGCATGCAAAGGAAGTAGTCGTTTGGCACTCCGGATGTTTGTCCACGTTCTGCACTGTTGCCACAAAACCCAGTTGGACAGTACGCTGCAATGTGACTTGTCCACTACTCGGACTCGAGAATAAGGGATGAGCCCTTGGCCGGTTGAGGCGACACCGGTATGCGAGGAATTTCAATTCCAGGTGAAGGCAAAGCAATTCGCCGTTTCTTATGTTTGAGACCCTCCTGGACGTTGTTGAACCTGTCAAGGATGGGAATAGCCTCCTGTGGTACATCACAGGGCCTACCCACACTCTTGGCGTTATCATGACGATGTACCAAGTAGTTGTCGCCCTTGAACACGTCTCGACAGAGAACTCTCATCTTCCCTGGTGAATCTTGGAGGCTAGAGGTTACATGATTCGCAATCTCGCGCAACTCATTCAGTGTTTCCTTGATTGTGCAATACTGGCAAATGTCGGTAATCTTACCTCCCTCCTCCAACAAAAGTGGCACATCTTGAATGCTCTGCCGTGTAAACGACATGCGTACGCCTTAGGGTTAGGGTTAGGGTAGCGAAGAAGTTCGAAATTGCAAAGCGAATTACTTGCTTTGTTGCTGTCAGAGGACATAACGCGATTTCCATCGACAGCAGGGGGCTTAGCCACGAAGAACTTCAAAGTGCGGATTAGCAAGACGCATCAAGTTGGAGTGAGAAACACTTACATGCCGCTCCAGGCGGACAGGGGCCTGGGCAATATGGTAGCCAGTGGAACTTGATGGTATCTTCCCGACAGCGGACAGGACATTTATCATAATATATAAAAGAACAAAATGGCGAACTTCTAAATGTTGGTGAATATTTCTCCGACGGCTCACCGAGATGCTCGATTGCATCAAAAATCAGCATGACCTGGTGCCAACCAGGCAGAGCGCGACGGTTGCGGCCTATAGATCGAGGCTTGAATCGAGAAAGCCTGGCGTATATAGTATAATATGTAAAAGGAAAAGGCGATGAACTTGTTCACCTTGGTGGCTTCGTCTCTGATAATTTACAGAGCGGCTCGAAGGCTTCGCAGACTACTGGTCTGGTGACAATCAAGCATAGCGCGATGGCTGTGTCCGATGAGCTCATGGTCAAGAAGGAGAAGCTGAAGATCACAGGAAGTCGAAACAGAAGCCCTGGGGAATAGTCCGTGTACAGATGATGACTAGGTATCGATCAGTGAGGGTCTTTGCGATGTTATTGGGGTTGGACTTACTGTTGGTACATGTAATGGTTTTCCTCTTTGCTGGTTGTATGCCTAAGAGCCGATATTTGGATCGTAGACTACATCCGAGACACCAATAAAGAGAGTACTCAACTAGGTTGAGGTACGTCTCAAGTATCTGGAGACCCGGAATCAAGATGTGCGACATGCGAGGCTCCGGCCAAGGTGGCCCTTGGGAGGTACTCCTAATGGCCCGCAATAAGGCAGCAGCGTGGTCGTTTTTTAGAATCCCAATCTCGTTTTTGATAGCGCCGTCAGTATCATCGTGCCCAATACTGAACGTGGCTTGTCATAGCTGAGGGCGAAAGGATTCTCCTTCACTTCGGTTCCTCTGACCTTACTGACCAACGGACGAAACACCACGCAGGAGTTGTCGCCAGAGGTTGTCGCCAGAAGGTGCCGCCCATCAACAGGACCATGGTATTGAACAGGGGGAGGTTCATATCAACATACTGGCTTGAAGTGGCCTAGAATGGTCAACCAACGGGCGCCGAGACTGTCTCGACTGCCCATAAGTAACAGCCTTCCACGTACACGAGTAGTAACTCGTTCCATCGTGCCACGCGAGGTTTCGTCCACGCCCGGGCGATGAACATCACCCTCAATGGGCGCTGGGGTGGGCGGACCCCGTCCGGGCGTGGGCGTTGGGGCGTTCACCGGGCCCTTGACAGTACGCGCGATAGTACAAGCCGCGAAAGCTTTCATCAAGGCATTGACGTTTGTGAAGGCAGCGGTTGAATACTTAGAAGAATCGAAGCACAGCCATCTGACCCTGGCGATGGCTGATTGAGGGAAAGCCTCTCTGATTGAGTCCCGGGAAAGGAAGAAAGCCCACTGAAAGGCCCTTGGTTGGGTCTTTAACGGCGACCCTGTTCATTTCTGCGGTGCCTGCAGCTGCCTCAGGTCGCTGGCGATGCTGCAAAGCTTCGCCAAGGGAATGGGACCTGAGGAAGTTTGGGGTTGCCAATACTTGCAGTCTGTTTTGCAGCAGGAACTGATAGTACAGCTTCAGTTTTGTTAGCCTTTGTTACAGTTTGGGCGGGAAGTTTCATACCTCGTATGTTGGCTTGTTTCTCAACCGTCAGCTTCCTGGGGTCAGACTGGGTATCTCCCGCCCAATGTAGCGCCATTGTTGGTTTGGCCTGCAAGATTTGGTTTGGCCTGCAAGATTGGAGCTTGCACGGTGTGGTCTTTGATGAGGTAGCTCCGAGTGAAGCACTTCTTCAAGACCGCAAGCGATGATGTGTTCCTTCACAGTGATTTTCGGCAAAAGGTAGATACAGGGATATGAAAAAGACGTGATACAGTGTTTCGCGGGTTCGACTTGCAATCGATCGTGACACCAGCCAGAGGTTGTGCAATGTCCGAGTATGTTGAGGATCAAGACGTAATGGTACCATCATGGACCTTGAGAAGGGTCCGCAAGTAAATTTCAATACACTTTACCACAGATTTTCTCTTCGGTACTGCTGATGCAGAGCTTTGCTAGAGCCTTTGGGGATAGCTAGGCCGGCTTGGTGGTTATCGCTTTGATGATATCTGCCTCTGTGTGCTTGCAAATAAAGAGATGAGGGCGTTTAGTGGTACGAAGTTTTTCGTTGTAGAACTTGCGATCTACGCTGCAGATTGTCTAGGCGGTTGTTAGTGAAAAGGATTTGGATACCTGAGCTGTCAGACTTACGTCGGGGTTTGTGTGGTGGCACATTTTCACTTGATGATATATATAGTAGGAAACGAGATAGGGAGCGGTATAAGGGAGAAAGGTGCCAAGTTGCGATTGGGAGTCGCCAATATAGTAAGTTGTTGTGTTGCATTAGCATGTGCCTGCAAATGTCTTGAGTCCTGTTACGGATGGGCGGTGGTAAATGATGCCTTGCTTTTGCATAAGCATACTTGGTAGGAACTTCATCTGAAATAACAAGTCAGTATGATAACTTCGTCAGAGGGTTCCGGAAATATGGATTCTTGACATAACTTACCTCGAAGCTTCTCCCATATCGTTGTCAGATGAGCAGTGACAAAATCCTTACAACCAGGGTGAGCATAACACCCGTAGATCTGTAAGGCGTGATGGTGGGATAGTAAAGGTCGAGAAAACGACCAGGGAGATACAGAACGTTTAGACTTGAGGGGAACCGATATCGACAGTGTCGCCTTCGCGAGGCGGGACGGGTGGGAATCCATTGTGGTGTCTTCCATGCAGATGGGGCACTGAACTTGTTCTGTCGTGTCAGGCGTGTGAGGGCTCGGTGTTGATTACAATGGCCTCTTGGATAGGAGGCCAGTAATCTGGTGAAGAAGACATGTTTGGGAGACCAGCGCAGAGAAGTGGCCCGGGCTCATAACCAAGATCGATCCCCAGCCTTAGAGTCTGAGAGGCGATTGGCATGGGGAAGGTTGTTGATTCAAGGATCGCCTTGACATTTGTCAGCGTGGTGCAAACTGGCATCCACTGAATCATGATGGTAGCGTAGTACCTGCCATTCTGTTCGTCGATTGGCATGGGGAAGGTTGTTGTATCAAGGATCGCCTTGACATTTGTCAGCGTGGTGCACACTGGCATCCACTGGATCATGATGGTAGCGTAGTACCTGCCATTCTGTTCGTCGCTAGAGAGGAATTTGAGAGCCATAAGGCCGTTGTCGAGAAGATTGTGAGCGTATAGGTTGAGAGCGAACACGTTCTAGTTGTCTTCGAAGCTCGCCAGCTGGCTCGCACAGTCACGCCAGTTGATGTAGAAACGGCGCCTTATCAAGGTCTTCATGATGAGAAAACATCCACGGTCCTTGATTGCACAAAATGCCGGCGATGAGGCGGTAGCTGACGAGTCTCCGAGCTGTCTCACATCCGTGGTTTATGTGTCCTCCAAAGACGACACCCCTTAGAGTCGACGACCGTAACTTGGAGGAGATTTCCGGCGGATTCTGTATCTGTGAAGTACACATCTTTTTGCTCCTTCAGATCAGTAAGAAATTCAGTCTCCTCGATGGTCATCCCATCGTAGTGTGGGACATATCGAGCATTCCTTGTGCCATTCGATGCAACCAGGGATCGAGTATGACACCGCAAGGTTGGCATGATAGCGCAAATTGCAGCACCGTAAACTCAAAAGCCACGATAGACGTCACGACAACGCTGATAACACGTTAGCCAATCTAGTTTGAACGTAGCAATTGAAAGGGTACTTGCCATGGAAAAGTCAAAAACAGATAACCGAGCACCCGTGGCTCGGGCCACGGAGTCGCTATCGAACGAACGTCGAGGAAGCCAGGAAAGCCGTCTCAAATATACTTGATATTATTCCGAACACGACTTGCTCACTATTAGTCAGTCCACCAAAGTCTACAATCAGACACTGAGCTCTGGTGAGCTTCTCAAGTACAGAGACCATGTAGGTGGACTGATGGCGGTTGCTGGACGCGGAGGTGTTATTCACATGGAATATCATCTTGCCCACGATACAAGAGAAGTAAAGCGACTGCCCAAGTATCTTGTGTGCTGTCCACGATTAGCGAACAAGCTTCAAACAACAAAGGGGATTGCTTACATGGTAAGGCCAGAGCCATCAGGATTGCACCGTATTTGGCAGCGTTGACAGCAAACAAACGACTGAGCCTTCAAGGTCTTGTTGGAACTATCCTTTTTGAGATTGACCTTCACGAGGTTGTCCTGACGACCAATGTGCTGAGTCAAGGTATCGTCCAGAACAGATAGTGGCGTATGGGAGTTCCACGATCTTCCCTCTGGGATGGGTAATGATCATGGGCCGAAAGCCACGTGGGATGTCGCGGTTGACTGAGTCGACGCAGTGGCCTCGGGACGGAAGCTTGCGGACGGTGTTGTACAGATCAAGGCCCGGTTGGTCAGTGGGTAACAATGATCTTGAAGGACCAGTTGCCCTGGTAAGTGGTCATGGAGCTAAAACCGAAGATCATTGGCGTCGGTATCGTAAGTCTCATATATGATACCCTTCCATACCTTGATCAATCATCATCTTGATGGACTTCCGTGAGTACTTGGTTCTTGCAAGGAACGTCACCATTACGGTGTACTCCTCTGCATCCCAGAAAATCCCCAGAAGCTCGTATGGCCACTAGTGTGTACTGCCCATCAAATCTGTCGATGGCGGTCTTGACATCGCAAGAGGGAGAGTCATCGTGTATTCAAGTATTCTTCTTCCTCATATGAGATGCGATGTGAAGAGTAGTAAAAGTTGGAATGTGTTTGTTATCGCAGGAAGAGACGACGCTCAGCAGGGAAGAGGATGAGGATGCAACGATCTTCCATTTGTTCATGCAAATGCGCCATTCTATTCGTTGCCTCATTCATTTGCGCCCATCGCTTTGCGCTTTCCGGTGTTGTCGTCATTTGGAGCATATGTGTCCGTTCTTCTCGTGTTGAGAGACTCATGTCGATGACAAAAGTCATTGCAAAAGAAAACGAAGAGGGGAATAAAGGAACAGCTGGCTTGCCAGTAGAGGGCTTCTCTCCCATCCGGGTCATCTCGTTTGTCGTTCATTCCCCAGCGACTCCAGATGGTATCGAGGAAGTGCTCAACTGAACCCGAATCTACCCCCTTGTTCTTGAGTCGTGTACTGAGACGTGGCAGCGTGTTCCGTAGCTAACGCTCTCCGGGCTGTTTACAAAGTTAGAACAAGGTGCTTGACAGCAAAGTGAAGTGCAACTTACATGTCCTGATCAGCGGTTTTGAGTGTCACGCCACCTGTGCCAGGGCGTTACACAATCGTGTTATCCCGCTTTGCCATCTTGAACTCGAGTAAGTGGTGATATGCGCTGAGCTCGTACTGTGCGAATGGCTCCCTTCGACAGGACGACTTCACCCTGGACCTCCAACTCCTAGAAAAACTGTTCGATGTACTAGACCCAGACGTCACATCCATATGTTGGATTGATGAGGTCTGGGCATTCTGTTGGTATTAGTTAATGTATAGCGTGGTTTCAGAGAAGACTTACCATCGGTGCTGTTTGCAGTACACTTTCCACACTTTCCGTTGTGGTAAAAACCAGTATCCTGTCTCATCACTTCGAGATTAAGCTTAGTATATTAGCGTAGACCATTAATTCATAAATCCAGTACTTACGGTTCCCTTCTTAGCGCTCCTCTTGTAGCGGGGAGGGTTCATCATCTGGCGCAGGGCCGGGATGTGGCGGGTAGTTGTCGATTTGTCGTCCTTCGATACTCGATTACGGGGTCATCCAACGTGAGCGGAGTTTGGGACTAACTCCAAGGTCATGCTCCATTGTGAGATGTGGTGGCTTCTGTGCAATGTCTCCTGTAATGGTCGATGCCTCATCCATCGTTGCTGCCTCCTCAACGACAAGGGAGTCTGATTGGATTCCTCAAGGGCTTGTGTGCCTCTACCTCAGAGGTGTCGAAGTTGTGATAAATCATTCGCATGTCGCTTCAGAAGAGAGAAGAGTGTGGGCATACGCTTGACTCGTCCTGGTTTATAGGGAAGCGAAAAGGGGAAGGTGCGGAATAGGAGTTCCAGACAGCAGTAAGAGGATCTCCTGTCCGTCATCTCATCAAGTTCTTGGACCGTTCAAAATAGCACCCAGACTGGGGGAGGCCCATATTGGATGCTGTGCTACAGAGTGGGAGCTGGCTAGGAGATCTTGGACAAGTAGGGTAACTGAGTGTAGCCAACACTTCATGCCATGGTGTGTTGTTCTTGACCAGACAAAAGGGCATTGAAAGCGTGGAAGTCCCCGGGTAGACGATCCCAGTTGAATTGAGTGCACATAAGCCCGGAGCTGAATGATGCAGATTGAGGCTCATAACCGAAGTCGATGAGTATCTTCCCCGTATGTTCGGTCTGGATTTGTGACGTTGTCGCTGTTGCACAGACCCGGAGACGAAGCGAACAGTCAAAAAGTTGTGCGGCGAGGACCGGCAACACAGAGTCAGGCGAAACGTCTGCCACTTGTGAACGCTTCTGGCACCGGTTGAAACCCGTTCAATGATCCCACTGCGCTGGGCTTTGCCTACGCCCGGGCGATAACATCGCCGTCCATTGGCGCCGGGGTAGGCGGATCCCATCAGTGCTGTAGCATTGTGCTGGTGCTGGGTGCTAGAGCCTTACTTGCCCGGCGAAAGAAACTCCGGATGGATCGTCTGCCTGATGGGCGAGGTAGAGGCAAGTAAAAGCTCAGAGAAGGGAATCCTCGCCACTCCGGGGACACCGGAAGACGGGGAACTCTTGACGGAGTGGAAGGGGGGACGCCCCCGTTGCAAGCTTCGTATAGTATAGAGGCGACCAGGCAGATTCATGGCTCGTGATGGTTCGACCTGCCATTGTAGAACAGGTCGTTGACTGGAAACGCGACACTTCCGTGGGCTCATATGTTCACCACCAGTGTGGAGTGTTGTGCGCCACTCTCAACAACGCGGGGAAGAAGTGACGTCTGCTTCTGTGCTGCAAAAGGGTTTGAAGATACCTTGCCTGGACCGAGATCATGTTCCGTCTTGCGATCTAGGTCTTCAAGTCTTGCACCGTTGGCACTGCCCGAAGAGATCAGCACGCGGTTGACAAGCGGCCAAAACATCTTCTCCGCCTGATAGAGAACAGAGAGACGGTGGAGTGAACCGTGAGAGGTATAGTATAATATAAGTAAGATGGCTGGGGACGAAGCCCGGGATAGAGTCGCAATCTTGGCATTTCGACAGGTGTTGAGGGGGCACGAAGCCATCGACAAGTATATAATATAGAATAATAATGTTGAGAGAGGAAAGAGGATGGAGAGGGAGAGTTGGTATGGGGGGATTTATTCGCGTCTGGCGTGGCTGCCTTGGGACATCATCACCTTTGCCTATCCAATACCTTACGCGTCATCCAACAACACAAATAGAAACATCAAGGAAACAAGCATAAATAAAACATTCACCTCAACTTCACAATATCCGCAATGAATTTATATGATAGGTATATCTTGATTTGTGTTACCATACTGCTGATTCTGCGGCAAACAACCTACCAAAACGCCCACCTTTCTGCTTGTATCCGACAGCCAGCTGTCAACAAACATCAATCCGACCACTTACCTCTCACAATCATACATCCGCTTTCAAAAGCAACTCGTCATCTAAATGAGCAATAGTTACTCCCTGAGCAAACATGTCCCGCTGTGCCTCCCAATCCGGAATTCTCTCCCCGAGACCAATCTTTTGCAGCAAAGCCTTCCAAGCATCATCCCCAGCCTCATGGTTTACACCAATGATCATTTCGGCGAGAGATTTGTACGCACCTTCTTCTGCTTGTGCAAGGGATACAACCCGGGAAACTACCTCGACCCAATTATGTAGAGTTACGTGGTCGAATGTCATCTGGGAGTACCGGAACTCGAAAGTGGACGGTGTACCTTCGAAGTCGTTGAAGAAATAACTTGGTTCGTCGCCGTTCTGCTTGCGGAGGCAGATTGCCATGCCGCAGCGTGTTATTTTCCGGGCACGGAGGCTGCGAGCGAGAGTCCTGAGGTCTGCGGCGGACCAGATGATCTGGAGCATCTTGAAGAAACTCTTAGGATCATGGCGGTTCCAAGTACCGGCGTGGAAAGCTGACTCTTCAGGGACATGCGTCTTGAAAGCTTGGAATGCTGCGCTTGGAATGCCGTCAAGATGTGCAGCGGCGGATGCCTTCGTGACAGGTTGAGCATAACTACCTGCAACTCTATATTGCGCAACAAGGGGAATAATGAGGGAGTTCTCCAAAAGGACGACAAGGGTAGATACCTTTTTTGCAAATTCGAGATGCATACCGTAGGTAACACCGACATGAACGTGAAGTCCACAAGACTGATCTGCACTGATGTCAACACCGGAGTTCCTCAAAGTCTTGAGTGCAGTCTTCATAGTCTGAAGACCACCGTCTAACTCACCCTCTCCAAATACAGGGGTACACATCTCGACGCCAGGCCAAAGGCGATACTCGTTAATCTGATTAGGAAAGAATAGATGTTCGTTCTTAAACAAGAAGCACTCGGTCTTGGGGCCAGGGTTGATGTAAGCTGTACCCTGGGTGACTTGATGCTTAGGCAGCTCGAAGCAGGCAGTACAGATTTCGCCGTCGTCGTGGTCGCACTCAACGGCGGTGGGGAATGAAGTTCGGTCTGCGAAGATCTTTGCGATGTGGTACCGGGATACTGCTGAAGGGGATGTCACGGATGAGCGGTAGTGCTGAGGGACTGAAGTCATGAATTCGAGTTCAGCCCCGAAGGTGATGTTTTTCCATTTGGGAGACATGTTGCTGACTTACCTGAGGCTTTGCTGTAATTGTTAGTTATTAGTTGTGTGAAATTGATATAGCAATGTCTCGATTGAGAAGAGATGTTATCCAGCAGGATGATGAGCTGGAAGAAATTGAGGCATATGGACAATTATTTATACACATATTTGATGATGTTCTTGGCTATCTTGTTCCATCTTCATGTTTCCCATCATTCTCCCGCTCAAATTCCTCTTGTTGAAGAACATGCTGTATAGACCTACGTTCAGACTAATACAGCTCCCAGAACAACAACCCAGAACAAAGCCTTGGTTGAATATGCCCACCAACACACATACCCTAGAACAACTCCTCCTTTCAACCGAACAAGACTCTCACCAATTCATCTCAACTTTACCAAACTATCGATTGATCAACAACACCAAGCCAGACTAAATACCCTTGTTCACCTCGCAGCAACAACAAATCACATGAAACCCAACACCAAGGAACCGACCCCGGATCTTCACTCACAATGAAGATCATCACGATCCTGGAAATATTTTACACAATGGAAATAACAACGAGTCATTACATACCTTGACACATCAACTTTATCTTGCGCGTCTTTCTTAGCTTCAGGACAATCCTTTATTTGACACCTCCCCTAGCTGATTGATCTTCTCAACTTTTGAGCTTAAGCACCTGCTCAAACAAGATGATCGTCTTCAGCCGATGTCAAAGCGTAAGCTAAAAGCGGAAAGAATGCGCGGATCATTGACTAACGGAAATCTCCTGGCGGATCGTAAACTAAATAACTCTAGTAAAGATGAGTATTTCCGCAGACGTGGTTTCCGGCCGGTCATCGGCTGGATAATCATTCAGCTCTTGTGAAAACTTCAACAACAAGACAGAGTTTGGGTGTTGGAAGTTCCCCTGAGCGATTCAGTTTCGTTTTGTTCAAGTAACTGTTTTGTCGATCTACGCCACAAAGATTTTAATCAAATGCCATGCAACCACAAGCCCGTCAGCACACGAAACACATTGTCGAGGCTGTCTGAGACATTGTTGCTTGTTTAAAGGGTCTCGAATCATGGCTCGCATAACACGGGATGGAGAAATGAGACATTCAAGGATTTGACTCTTCACTTACCCTATGTAACATCGATCCCTGTACTGAAGACCGTCCCAATATTACGGCACTGAAGATGAGAAAGTGGATTTTACCACAGCGGGCGGGGACAAGTGCCGGTGCCGGGGAAATCTCGATCCTAGTTTAATATCGAGGATTTGGAATAGTGGTTATTTGATATATGGATAACGCCTTGTGGCAATTCTTTAATCGGTCATTACCGGTGAACATTCCTCTACTCACGATCACAGAGTTGTTCGAAAATCCTTCTTGATCGTCAGGGATAACAACTCATTCTCCCTGTCAAGTTGTCACCATCCCTCACAACTTATCCATCCCATTTGTCTCTTTCCAAAAAGCCACAATCCCATCACCTGAAGGCTCAGTCCTCGTCCTCCCGCTCAGGAATATCCACCTAACCAGATCTACACTACGATCGCCGTTAACATCCCCACATAGTCCAAACCTTATAGCATCTCTCCAGCCCTATTCGTAGGATGCACTTATGGGAACCTGACTCGCCCATATGATTTGACAGCGTTCCGATTTGTTGAAGGTCTTGGGCTCTGCGGCCAGGTACGTGGTGCAGCCGTTGTGATGCATTACGTAGCGGTCAATGCTGGCGACTTAGTTTACATGGAAATCTCGGGTGCTCGTCTCTTATGAGAATACAACTGTACATATGCACTAGAAAAGCTTGTTCAAAAGAGCTGCACCTCCCATTCATCATGTTCTATCCAATCTCTTACAGCCAGTCACTCCTTCAAAATGTCGACCAAACCAGCCAAGTTGGGCTTCGGATCAGGCCTCGAAGGCATATCCCAAATGACCATAACAGTCGTTCTGGTCTTCCTCTCAATATCAGTCTACAACGTCATCGAATTAACATTCATCATCTTCGGCACCTTTAAACGTCACTCCGGCCTCTACTTCTGGTCTTTTCTTATTGCGACATGGGGTATCTTTGTCTATTGCGGTGGTTTCCTGATTAAATACTATGCATCGGATGCAGTCGGCTATGTAGCTGCTACATTCATCTCGTTTGGTTGGGTCGCTATGGTCTCGGGTCAAAGTCTTGTGCTCTGGTCAAGACTACATCTTGTTCTCAGGAACAGGTTTAGATTGCGGTGTGTGCTTTACATGATTATCGTCAATGGCGTTCTCATGCACGGTACCGTTATACCCATGATCTACGGCTCTTTCTCCGAAAACACAGCCCTATGGAAGAAACCTTACGGCATCATGGAAAAGATCCAAGTTTCAATCTTCTTCGTTCAAGAAATCATCATCTCAGGATTCTACATCAGCGAAACAGTCAAACTCATGCGGTTAGAACGAACAATGGGCAACAAACGCGGCAGCCGACGTCTAATGAACCATCTCATCTACGTCAACATCCTCATCATCCTTCTCGACGTGACAATTCTGGGACTGGAATACGCCGATCAATATCAGTATCAAACATCCTACAAAGCTTTTGTCTACAGCACGAAACTCAAACTCGAATTCACGATTCTGAATCGTCTTGTTGAAATGACGACGGGTAACAAGGACGCTAGTTCAGGACCGAGGAGTAATACCGCTGGTACATCGACAGGGAGAACGGGTATTGCGTTGGACAACTTCATCAGCAATAACAGCGATAAGCCGCCGGGGGATGTATCGTATAGAGCATATGTCCATGGTGGCGAGGAAGGAGAAGCACAGCGTGCGCCGAGGGATGACGAGGTTGTCATGACTACAGAAGTTATTGTTCAACGGGAGAATAGAGATGATGATGGGATGAGTATAGGAGCCAGGTCATCGGCCCAGTCTACTATTGGGGGGACTTCCAAGAGTCATCATTATGAGCACGAGGAGAATATGTCCAAGACCTCTTCAGAGGTTAACCTGGCGACGCGTGGCTTCTAGGGAGGATCCTCTGGGGGTGGAGAGTAATTATTATACCCGTGTTATACTACACTTAAATATTTCCTATCAATACAGTATATACATACATATCATCATCTGAATGGTGGTAACTTAAATCTCTACCAGACACCAAGGTTTCTCTTCTGCGCGTGCAAACTCTACTCTTGAAGCTTTAAGTTTTCTGGGTTTCATCCAAAATTTGCAGTACAAATTGCCCAGCTTGTCCCAATAGGTCCTTTCTTTCTTTCTTTCTTTCTTTCTTTCTTTCTTTCTTTCTTTCTTTCTTTCTTTCTTTCTTTCTTTCTTTCTTTCTTTCTTTCTTTCTTTCTTTCTTTCTTTCTTTCTTTCTTTCT